>JAVJIF010001723.1:0-193587 GCA_038442645.1 Agave tequilana
CAAAACATATAAGTTATTTTAAAAAATGGAAGAAGAGCTTGGAAAGCTCCCCCTCAAATAATGCTATGTAAAAAAGTATCAATGAAGAGCTAAATACATAAGGCATTGAAAACACATAGTTTTGTCAAAAAATCAAATGCAAAATGCAAATGCATATCAAAAAACTCAAAATTCAAATGCATCAATGTATACACAATAAACAACCAACATAATCAAACAAACTCATACTATTTCTCCCCTTTTTGTCATACATCAAAAAGGGTTATACAAACAAAATAGAAAAAATTTATCTTTAAGAATCTATAATGCAAACATTCAACTCACCACAAATAAATGAAAATCTAGCATAATCTAGAGGTTTAGTAAAAATATCGGCAAGTTGAAAATCGGTAGAAACATAATCAATATCAATATCACCTTTCTCATAATGATCTCTAAGAAAGTGATACCTAATGTCAATGTGTTTGGTTTTACTATGTTGATTTGCATTCTTTGTCATGTGAATAGTACTAGTATTATCACAAAATATTTTAACATGATCAAAGTGTAAATCATAGTCAAGGAGAGTATGTTTCATCCAAAGAACTTGTGCACAACAATCTCCGGCTGCAACATACTCCGCCTCGGCGGTTGATAGGGCTACCGAATTTTGCTTTTTGGAAGACCAAGATACAAGACAATTACCTAGGAATTGACATGTTCCACTTGTGCTCTTCCTATCTACCCTACAACCCGCATAGTCGGCATCCGAAAAAACTCTTCATATCAAATAGTCCGGTTTTAGGATACCACAAACCCATTTCAATAGTGCCCTTAAGGTATCTAATTATGCGTTTAACCGCAATATGTGAGATTCTTTAGGACAAGATTGAAAACGTGCACAAAGATAAAATGGAAAACATAATATCCGGCCTACTAGCCGTCAAATACAATAAACTACCTATCATGCTTCTATAAAGTTTAATGTCTACACTTTTACCTTGTTCATCCTTGTCAAGCTGGTAGTTGTTGCCATGGGAGTTTTGCTTACTTTAGATCCTTCAAACCCGAACCTTTTGATTAATTCCTTTGTGTACTTGGCTTAATTGATGAAGATCCCATCCTTCCTTTGCTTGATTTGGAGTCCAAGAAATAGTTGAGCTCCCCCATCATAGACATTTCAAATCATCCTTCATGCATGATTCAAAAGCTTGGCAAAGAGATTCATTAGTAGAAACCAAAAATAATATCATCAACATATATTTGCACAATGAGAATATCATTTTTAACATGTTTTGTAAACAATGTGGTGTCAATTTTACCTTTCTTAAAACCATTTGAAATCAAAAATGAAGAAAGTCTTTCATACCAAGCCCTAGGGGCTTGTTTTAAACCATAAAGAGCTTTATCTAATTTAAATACAAAATCCGGATGTGTAGGATCAACAAAACCGGGGGTTGTTCAACTACACCTCCTCTTCAATAAAACCATTTAGAAAAGCACTTTTAACATCCATTTGAAACAATTTAAAATCTTTATATGAGGCAAATGCTAGTGTCATCCGTATGGCTTCAAGCCGTGCTACGGGTGCAAAGGTTTCTTCAAAATCGATTCCTTCGATTTGAGTGTAACCTTGGGCAACTAACCTAGCTTTATTCCTAATAACGTTACCCGATTCATCCAACTTGTTCTTAAAGATCCACTTAGTACCAATTGTTGGTCTATCGTGGGGCCTAGGAACAAGGTGCCAAACTTGGTTGCGCTCAAATTGATTGAGTTCCTCTTGCATGGCTAGCAACCAATATGAATTGGCCTCGGCTTCGAGGATGTTCTTGGGTTCAACATGAGAAATTAATGCATAATGGCCACAATAGTCATGAAGTTTAGAGCGAGTGGTTACCCCTTTTGATACTTCACCTATGATAAGGTCCTTGGGATGATGAGGATTGTATCTCCAACCCTTTTGGAAGTTGTTGAGTAGGCTCCACTTTATTTGTTTGATTTTCATTTCCTTGAGTCTCTTCTACTTTAGCTTCACTTCCTTCATCATCCTTTGGCTTGTCTCCCATAGTAGTAGTATCCTCCAAGGTCACTTTCTCCAAGCCTTCATCCAAAGCATCTATTTCTACAACATTCTTAACAAACAAGTTAGATTCTTCAAACTTAACATGTATAGATTCCTCAATAGTCAAGGATGATTTATTGAAGATTCTATAAGCCTTACTTGTATTAGAATACCCAACAAAAATTGCCTCATAAGCTTTAGCATCAAATTTTCCTAAATTATCTTTAGTATTTAAAACAAAGCATTTGCATCCAAAAACTTTGAAATATGAAACATTTGGTTTCTAGAAAAGTACATTTCAAAAGAAGTTTTTGAAGTATTTTTACACAAGAAAACACGATTTGATATATAGCATGATGTATCTACGGCCTCGGCCACAAATAATGTGGTAGACCATATTCACTTAGCATTGTCCTAGCAATCTCTTGTAAGGTTCGATTTTTCCGTTCAACTATTTCATTTTGTTGTGGAGTTCTAGGACAAGAAAGTTCATGCTTAATTCCATATTCTTCACAAAAAGTGGTAAAGGGTTGGTTAATGAATTCACCTCCTCTATCACTTCTTATTCTTACAATAGAAGTTTCCTTTTCTTTTTCAACTCTTTTCTTAAAGGTTTGGAAATACGAAAATGCTTGATTTTATGTTCAAGAAAGAAAACCCAAGTAAAACGAGAAAAGTCATCAACCAAAACAAATGCAAATCTATTCCCACTTAGACTTTTGGTTTGAGTAGGGCCAAATAAATCCATGTGGATCACTCCAAAGGACGTGATGTCATGATATCCTTAATTGACTTGAAAGAAGACTTAGTTTGTTTCCCAAATTGACATGCGTCACAACTCGGTCCTTTTCAAAATTCAAACAAGGAATACCTTTCACCATTTCCTTTGTGTTAAGCCTAGATATATGGTCAAAAGAAATATGGCCTAATCTTCTATGCCACAACCAAGAGTCATCATCGAGGGCCTTAAACAAGTAATATTACAACTATTTAACATATCAATCATATAAACATTACTTTCATGAAAACGGAAAATAATACAAGCATTGGAAATTCTATCAATTACTTTGCAAGCTATATTATCAAAAACTACATCAAAACCTTTATCACATAATTGACTAACACTCAAGAGGTTATGCTTGAGGCCGTCAACTAAAACTACATTTTCAATTAAAGGGGATGTGCCGAGTTTTACATTACAATGCCGATGATTTTACCCTTGGCATCATCTCCGAAGGTGACGGTGCCACCTTCATGGTATCTTGATAGGGTTGCAAAGTTGTTGATGTCCTAAGTCATGTGCCTTGAGCAACCACTATCAAGATACCACAATCCTCTACGTCGTTAGGCTTTGGAAGGTACCTACATCATTCAACAAATTCGTTGATTTTGGTACCCAAACTTTCTTGGGTCCTTGGAAGTTAGTGTTTCGAACCCAAACATTATGATGAGATGCACTTAGTCTATCATAACAAAAATTAGCTAAGTGCCCTTTCCGCCCACAATGTGAACATGAGAACACTCTACCATACATGAATGCATGATGTGTGTGTGGAGTGTGAGCATGTGTGTGTGAAGTGTGAGCATGCCTTGGGGGTTTGCCACGATGTAAAGGTTGTGTGGTATGAACATGGGCATGAGCATGGTAAACATTTTTCTTAGGGGCTTGTTTCTTAGGAAACATAGCCTCTAACTTCTTTTATCAAATTCACACTTTTTGAAAACGATTCCTAATGAGTCTATTCTTTCTTTAAGCATGGTAATTTCATTAGTGGCAACTTGTGGGGACTTGCCTTTACAAGAAATCTTATACTTATCAAAATCTTTTTGAGTGGAAACAAGAGTGGAAAGTAATTCATCCTTTTCTTTAGAAAGAGTAAAAACTTGATGATTAAGAGATTCATTTTCCTTTTCATTTTTAAATACTTTTTCTTAAGAAAATCATAGTTATGTGATAATTCTACAAAGGCTTCTCCTAATTCATCCATGAAAAGTTCATCATTAGGAGAAGTGGAAGGGGTTACTTGCTTGTGCTTTCATTTGCCATGAAGCACATGTTGGCGGTGTCAATTTCCTCCTCGGATTCGCTCTCAGAATCCCATGTTGCTTTCATTGCTTCTTGTAAGGCTTCTTGGATGTGGAGGGCTTCACCTTATCCGGACAATCCGCTACGATGTGTCCCAGTTTTTGACAATTGAAGCACACGATCTTTCTTTCTTCTTTGCCTCCTTGCCATCTCCTTCTTCCTTGAAATTTTGCCTTGTTGTACATCCTTCGGACGTTCTTCACAGAAGTGAGAGCTCTTCGTCATCTTTGTTGGCCCAAAGGCCATTAGCCCTATATCTTGTTGGATATTTTGATGATAACAAACCATATCTAGTTATGTATTTAACAATGTTTGTTGAAAAGAATTTCAGGATAAAACAGGTTGATTTGACGGCTCCACATCAAGACTCACAAGTTTGGAGTTCGCCAAAGATTTGCATTCCCAAGTCAAGCACAATAGGAAGCTTCGAGAACACGACGATGAAGAAAAGATCAAGTCAAGATCAAGACCAAGAAGAATACCAAGATTTGTATTTGTATTTTTCATTTTTAGATATTTTGTCAAAAACTAGTTGATAGAAGTAGAGTTATGGGATTTACACTTACACACACCTTTTATATTGGTTCTAGACTTCAAAGTAAGTTTCAAAATTCTATATTCCAAGTTTGAGTTAAAGATAAACATGTTTAGATCAAGTTTTTGGAAAATAGTTTAAAGTTTTTGGAAAAAAACATAATATTTGGAAAACAAGTTTTTATCAAAAGAATTTCTATCAAAATGTTTTAACCTATTAGAGTAGTGACATATGCTCACACTCTAGTGTTTACAAGACCCAAAACTTTATATCTTAGACCTAAAATCAAAAACCAAGATTTCTGGATTCTGACAGTTCTGATTTTTCAGAACTGACAGTATCTGGTCGACCGTACGGTCGACCGTACAGTCGACCGATGCGCACTTTCTGTGCAAGTGCGTATCAGTCGACCGACCGCGGCTAACGGCCGCTCTCGCGATAAACTGTGCAGTGCTCTCGGTTAAAATCGGTCGACCGCAGAGCCCCCAACGGTCGGATTTTTGACCGTTGGCGGTCGACCGACCCGGTCGACCGGACTCTGTCAGAATTTCTGACAGACTCCAACAGCTAGTTTTTCTGACAGATTTCTTTTTGTCTTTTGATCCCAAGGATTTGTGGTGTAGTTTTTGGCCCCTATAAATAGGAGGTCACTACTATATGATTAGACAACTATTAAGAATATTTTTACAAGAGTTTTTCAAAGGATTTACAAGTCTTCAAAAAGATTCCTTTAGACAAAATTTTCTCTCCAAAGCCCCAAAGTTTTAGACACCTACTTGAAGTCTTTACCTCTACTTCTCACTAGATTTTGCACTACACAATCCCATAAGTCTACATCTACAAATTGGTTCTAGGATTGTGCAAGTGAGCATATTTTCGATCAAGTGTGATCATCTTTCTTTTGAGTGAAGTTGTAGAGGCATCGGCCTCAAGGCGAGCTAGTGTGCTCAAGGTGGTGTTGCGGCATCACGGGAGACGGGACAAGTGTGTCCTTGTATTGGTGATCCAGTGGGATCTTCAATAGTGGAAATCCTTCAAGTGTGAAGGCGGGGACGTAGAGCGTGGCTCGAACCTCGGAAACATATCGGCGTGTTTGCGATTGCTCAAATTTCTCTAAACCCTAAACTCTTTATTTCTTGCACTATTAATTGCTTCATTTATTGCAAGTCTTCTATTTGAGCTATTTGTGTTAGTTAAATTTTTAATTCCGCATTTTGTGCCATTTACATATAGCCATCACCTATTCACCCCCCCTCTAGGTGATTTCAATTGGTATCAGAGCCTAACCCTACATTTTTGGTCTAACAACCTTAGGGAGATCCTTATTTGGCTATATTCATTTGTTGCATTCATTTGTATATTCATACTTATTGTGCATTCATGGCTTCACTCGACTTTTCTAGCATCAAGTCCCCACCCAAGTTTGATGGTTTGAACTTTCCTATTTGGAAGGTCAAAATGAACCTATTCCTTAAGTCCCTAGGAGTTAGAGTAGCTAGGGCCATAACCAAAGATTTCATTGAACCTACCACCGATGAGAGCTCATGGTCCAAGGACACCTCCAAGGATTATGAAGCTAATGCTAGAGCCCAATATGCATTAACCCAAGCATAAATGAGGATGATTTGTCACGCATTATAAATTGTAAATCCGCATTTGAGGTTTGGAACATTCTAATTGTGACTCATGAGGGAACGTCACAAGTCAAAAGAGCCAAGATTGACTTGCTACGTTCTCAATATGAGAATTTTATATGTTTGAAAATGAGACATTGATGACATGCTCACACGTTTTACTAAGATCACTAACGCTTTATCTTCTTTAGGAGACAAGATCGACAATGACCAAAAGATTCGCAAGGTCATTCGGGCTCTTCCCAAAGCTTGGAAGTCAAGGCTACAACTCTCAAGGAGCTAAACGACAAAGAGGAGATGGACTTCTCCGGCTTCATTGGAAATCTCAAAACCCATGAGATGGAGATGAAGGTAAGAGAAGAAAGGGAGGCACCCAAAAAGAAAACAATCGCCTTCAAGCAAGCCACTCCAACCACTATTGAAGAGGATGACTCATCGGAGGATTGCGATGAGGACTTCGCCATGCTCATCCGGAAGGTGGGCAAGATGTTCTATAAGAAGGGACGGCAAAGCAACTTCCGAAGAGGGAAACCTCAAGGAAGATATGAGAAGAAAAGAGAGAACCCGGTCCTTACTTCCATTGCAAGAAGATCGGACACCTTATTGCGGATTGCCCCGCTCTCCAAGCCACAACCTCCAAGAACGGCCATAAGAAGAAGAAAGCTATGGTGGCCACGTGGGATGACACAGAGTCGGAATCCGACCGAGAGGAGAACGACGCCCGCGCACATGTGTTTTATGGCACATGGAGACGATGCTACAAAGGTAACTCTTGACAACTCATAGGTGATGATGAGTTAACAATGGATGAGTTAGCTCAATTCTTTGAAGAGTTACAACATAGATATGAGATTTCTCAATATCATAATAAAAAGTTGAAAAAGGAAAATGATGCTTTGAAAAATAAGATGGATATTGTAGTTAAAGAAAAAGATGGTTTAACTAAGGCTTTTAAGAATCTAAAAATTGATTTTGAAAAATATAAACTAGCTTATAAAGGTAAAACCCCCATTGCATCATGTAGTAAAAATAATTTTGTTGAGATACAAAAACGGGTTGAAGTATTAGACACAACCCTAAAACAATGTGCTTTTGATTTAAAGAAATTTGCTTCTAGATTTCCTAAGGGAGTAACCCAAGGGAAACACACACCAAGCATATGCACGGAAACATGCACACACACATAAACATGCATACATGTATGGTAGTGGTAGAATTTATATTTGCACGCATTGTGGCCGCAAAGGCCATTTAGAAAAGTTTTGTTTTGCTAAAAATAATGTGCGTAATAAATATGTTTGGGTTCGTCCCGGTACTAACCCTAAAGGACCCAAAAAGATATGGGTACCAAAAGACCCACCAATTTTAGATGAAACAGTGGATCTACTTCCTCCAAGACTTAGGGGGAAACGGTGCCCGGGTGGTAGATGCAACAAAGCCCAAAGATTACATCAAGCTTGCATCGCTATCATGGAGGCACCTACATTTTGGAGATTGCCCTTGTCGGTAACTTCTCCATTTAAAAGTTTTTGAATTTGTGTTGTACATATACATGTATAAGATTTTTAGTTTACTTTCGTGTTACAATGATATATGCTTATGTAAACATACTCTTCTATCATGTTTGTGTATATACCATGCTTTAATATCTTTTATACCATGTCCATAGTATGTCCACATGTCATGCCTAGTCTAGCTTATTTAAAAATATATATATACACTTTGTATTTTCAAAACTAAGAAATAAAATTTTTGTAAAATTTCATATTTGAGCAAATACCTTAGAGATGGCAATTGCGCACCTCAACTCATTCAAGAGGAATCAAGAGGATGAAGTTCAGAACCCGTCACTGGGTATTCGGCTTCAACATCTCTAAAAACTTTGTTTTTATATGAAATTAAAAATAAAATGTCTTGTATGTAATATTGGTTGATAAGTTGACCTAAAAAGATTAAAACATGTTGTGTGTATACTTATATAATTCTTATATTTAATTAAAATTTATTTTAAAATTTTTCCCTCTGGCTGATGCTGCAGATCTGTGTTTCAGGCAAAACCGGTCGACGGAAATAGTCGCGGTCGACCGAGTTTGTCTGAAATAAAATGCCTTTTATTTTTTATTTGCCATCGGTCGACCGATCTTAGATCCGGTCGACCGCTGTAAGTTTGCAGAGGTCTCAGGTTTTCTGGGTCGACCGGGGCGGTCGACCGCTGCAAGACTGCAGAGCTCTCGGGTTTCTTGAGTCGACCGGGCGGTCGACCGTTCTGTAATGTCAGTGCTCTCGGGTTTGTTGGGTCGACCGGACCGGTCGTACGATCGTCGATTTCTGCCCCAAATCGGCTATTTATTTGACTTTTCTCTCTCTCTCTCCTCCTCACTCGCTGGCGACGGAACCCAAAGGTTTTCTCCTCCAAAATTTTTCTATCTCTCCAATCTCTCATCCAATCTCAAATCAATTTAAAACCACTTGTATTTCCTACTTCTAGTGCCGTGCATCCATCCGCTGGATTCGAAGAAATTCGGTTTTCTCTGATCTAGGGTTTCATCCTTCACAGTTAAGGTAAAAATCGGATTTTTCTCCTTGTTCTTCACTTCTAGTTTCTAGATCTACTATCCTTTGTCAAGATTTAGGTTGCTACAACTTTCTAGATCGTGCCCTAACTTGTGTTGACCTAAAAATCTGATTTTTATTCAAAATCATGTCTACTTCTAAGAGAACTAGGACTGAGAAGGGGAAATCAGTGGCTCAAACATCTACCCACACCCCTAAACCTAAAAGACCCTTCATAAATGAGTCTGCTGAAAATCGTTTTGTCAATCTCTCTAAAAGAAACATTATTTCTGGGAGATTTGTTGTTATTCAAGACTTTGATCATCTAGATATACCCCGTATTTTGCAAAACAATTCCTTGAACGAGTTCTTATCCATCAAAGAACAAGTTTACACTTCCCTCGTGCCGTATTTCTATGCCAACTTCTCATTCGATGGGAATCGTATTTTCTCTAGGGTCCTTGGCAGGGACATTAACCTAGACATAGGTCAATTTGCTGATATCCTTCATCTCTCCACTGGTGGAGCTGATGTATATACTCATGACCTTCATGACTTTGATTATCCGGAGGGTGAGTCTGCGCTCACCGCATCCACACTGATTCACGGGGATGACAACCCCGGCTTGGTTAGGAACGAGGTTGTGAGCAAATTCTCTCTCACTTCCCAAGTTTTGGCCAAGATCATCTTTTATAACATTATCCCCAAATCAAGAGAATATAGTCATGCTAGGGGTTCAGTACCTTGATTATCTATTGTCTCTTGCGAGGCATTTATGTAAACTTTCCCCGTATCATTGCCTCTCACATGGAATCTGATCAGTTTCGTATATCCGGTAGGGGTTTACCTTTTAGCATGATCATCACCCGCATTCTCAAGTCTCTAGGATTTGACCTTTCTTCTGAGACTTCTGATGATCCGCAAATCGATATTGATGGAGTTCTGCTGAAAAGGATGGAAGCTCAGCTGCGTCGTCACGCACCTGTGCAACCTCCTGTTCCCCTCCTACTTTTCCTGGATCTTCATTTGCTCCTGGATCTTCTTCTGCTCCTGGCTATGTTTCACCTTCAGATCTTCAGGCCATGATTTCATCTCAGATTCAGAAATACCAGTCCTGGATTGAGCAGCGGGAGACAGCTTTTCGGGCTGAGTTGGACGCCCGTTTCAAGCAAGAGGCAGCTTCCCGTGAGGAGACAAACTCTCAGATTCGTGGGATTCGTAACGATATGTCTTATTTTGCCGATTCCATGAGATTCATGGATATCCAATTTGAGGCTCTCTTTACGAAGTTCGCCATGTTTCCTCCTGATCCCACTACTTTTGCTCGTTCACTTCCTGCCACCGGTCCTCCATTTCCTACCAGAGCCCCTTCATCCGTTCCACCACCTCGGCCAAAGGTGCTCGGCGTTGATCCGACGGAGGTAGCTCCTTCCACTTCTTCTTCTTCTTCTTCGGACGAAGACTACGACGGTGATAAGAAGATGGACGCTAAAAAGAGCTCATCTTCATCTGAGTACGAGGAAGAAGAGGAAGAAGATGAGGACGACGATGCTGCCAAGTGATGAGAGTAACTTTCCCTATTTTGATGATGTCAAAAAGGGGGAGAGTTATTTGTGGAGAGACTTTTTGCTGTATTTTTTTTATGTACTTGACTTTATCTTTGTGGCTGGACATGTATTTGGTTTGGACATGTACTTTGTGTGGACTACTCTTGGTTTGTGGTAGTATTTTCTTTTATAAACATGTGTTTTTCATCTTCTTTATGTCATGAAAATGTGTTGACATGGATTGTTATCTTTTGCAAAACATTTATATATGCCTGAGTATGATGTTTTATTATATGCATGTGTTTAGGGGGAGCTTCATTTGAAGTCTCTACCCAAATTATTTGTGATAACTAAATATGTTTTGTCATCATCAAAAAGGGGGAGATTGTTGGCCCAAAGGCCATTAGCCCTATATCTTGTTGGATATTTTGATGATAACAAACCATATCTAGTTATGTATTTAACAATGTTTGTTGAAAAGAATTTCAGGATAAAACAGGTTGATTTGACGGCTCCACATCAAGACTCACAAGTTTGGAGTTCGCCAAAGATTTGCATTCCCAAGTCAAGCACAATAGGAAGCTTCGGGAACACGACGATGAAGAAAAGATCAAGTCAAGATCAAGACCAAGAAGAATACCAAGATTTGTATTTGTATTTTTCATTTTAGATATTTGTCAAAACCTAGTTGATAGAAGTAGAGTTATGGGATTTACACTTACACACACCTTTATATTGGTTCTAGACTTCAAAGTAAGTTTCAAAATTCTATTTCCAAGTTTGAGTTAAAGATAAACATGTTTAGATCAGTTTTTGGAAAAATAGTTTAAAGTTTTTGGAAAAACATAATATTGGAAAAATAAGTTTTTATCAAAAGAATTTCTATCAAAATGTTTTAACCTATTAGAGTAGTGACATATGCTCACACTCTAGTGTTTACAAGACCAAAACTTTATATCTTAGACCTAAAATCAAAAACCAAGATTTCTGGATTCTGACAGTTCTGATTTTTCAGAACTGACAGTATCCGGTCGACCGTACGGTCGACCGATGCGCACTTTCTGTGCAAGTGCGTATCAGTCGACCGACCCGGTTGACCGATAACTGTGCAGTGCTCTCGGTTAAAATCGGTCGGACCGGCGGTCGACCGCAGAGCCCCAACGGTCGGATTTTTGACCGTTGGCGGTCGACCGACCCGGTCGACCGGACTCTGTCAGAATTTCTGACAGACTCCAACAGCTAGTTTTTCTGACAGATTTCTTTTTTTCTTTTGATCCCAACGGATTTGTGGTGTAGTTTTTGGCCCCTATAATAGGAGGTCACTACTATATGATTAGACAACTATTAAGAATATTTTTACAAGAGTTTTTCAAAGGATTTACAAGTCTTCAAAAAGATTCCTTTAGACAAAATTTTCTCTCCAAAGCCCCAAAGTTTTAGACACCTACTTGAAGTCTTTACCTCTACTTCTCACTAGATTTTGCACTACACAATCCCATAAGTCTACATCTACAAATTGGTTCTAGGATTGTGCAAGTGAGCATATTTTCGATCAAGTGTGATCATCTTTCTTTTGAGTGAAGTTGTAGAGGCATCGGCCTCAAGGCGAGCTAGTGTGCTCAAGGTGTGTTGCGGCATCACGGGAGACGGGACAAGTGTGTCCTTGTATTGGTGATCCAGTGGGATCTTCAATAGTGGAAATCCTTCAAGTGTGAAGGCGGGGACGTAGAGCGTGGCTCGAACCTCGGAAACATATCGGCGTGTTTGCGATTGCTCAAATTTCTCTAAACCCTAAACTCTTTATTTCTTGCACTATTAATTGCTTCATTTATTGCAAGTCTTCTATTTGAGCTATTTGTGTTAGTTAAATTTTTAATTCCGCATTTTGTGCCATTTACATATAGCCATCACCTATTCACCCCCCCTCTAGGTGATTTCAATCTTCTTCTTCATTATCTTCGTCGGAGTGGGTGGTTTGACTTTTGAAGGCTATAGTCTTCTTTTTGGAAGGATCCATATCCTCCCTTGCTTTCCTCTCCATCTCATGGGTTTTGAGGTTCCCAATGAGACCTATGAGCTCCATCTCTTCTTTGTCATTGAGTTCCTTCAAGGTAGTTGCCTTTACTTCCCATGAAGGAGGAAGAGCCCGGATGATCTTTCTCACCTTTTGATCATTATCAATACCATCACCTAGAGAAGAAAGTCCATTCGTGATCTTAGTAAATTTTGTAACCATATCATCTATGGTTTCATGTTCTTGCATGCTAAAGTTCTCATATTGGGACCGAAGAAGGTCAATCTTAGCCCTCTTCACTTGTGAGGTCCCTTCATGTGTAACTAGTAAATGTGTCCAAATATCATATGCGGACTTGCAATGAATAACTCTAGCTATGTCATCATCATTAAGGGCTTGAAGGAGTGCATAATGAGCCCTAGCATTGGCATCAAATTCTTTGGTCTCTATTTCGGACCAAGTAGATTCATCACCGGGGGGTGCACTAAAGGGTTTGATCACGGCCTTTGCAACTCGACTACCTAGAGATTGCAAGAAAACGGTCATCTTAACCTTCCATATGGGAAAGTTAAGTCCATCAAACTTAAGGGGTGTCTTGATACCATCGGCCATTTTTACTATGTGAGTATGAATGAAATGATTAGCAATATTAGGATCTCTCTAAGGTTGTTAAGCCAAATCCTAGAGTCCAAGCTCTGATACCAATTGAAATACACCTAGAGGGGGGGTGAATAGGTGTGATTGCTAATCTAATGATCTTTTTAAAACTTAGTATGATGAATGATGCAACAATCTCTCAAAACAAGACTAAGAGCCGAATACCCCGTGAGAGGTTCTGAACTCCTTCCTCTCAATTCCCCTTTAAATGGGTTAGAGGTGCGCAATGCAACCTTGTTGTATGAGATAATGATCGATCAAGGCAAGATATGATGGATGAATGGTGAGATGCACACAAGTATTACAAGCTTGAAATAAAAGTACAAATAAAGAAACAAGATCACAAGCAAGTAATTGAAAGCAATAAAGTGCAAGAGAATTTAAAGACAAAATTGACGCAAGGCAATCGCAAACACAAGAAGTTTGTTTCGACGTTCGAGCCACCGCTCTACTCCCCGCCTTCACCTCCGTGAAGGGTTTCCACTATCCACCGAGGACGCCTTACAATGGTCTACCGAAGACCGGAGCACCGAGCTCTTACAATAACCTCTACCGAAGAGGTGTCTCCTCAAGAACAAGGATCACAAGAAGATCTCCACAAGATCACAAAACTCTTTCCCAAACTCTTTTACAATCTCTCACTCTTTTACAACTTCTCTATAGTATGAGTAAAGGATTTTTGGCTCTATGAAGTGTAGTGAGAAAAACTTCAGTTGTAGAGTGATATTAGCAATCAAACACAACTGAAAAACTAGCTTAAAAGAATTGGAATTGGAAGCTTTGAAAACTATTTTTCTTCTTCTTTGAAAAACAATGAGAACTTGGGATTTTTCTTGGTAAATAGTAAGGACCCATTCCCTCTATTTATAAGGAGAGAATAGGTTAAAAACAATTTCTTTACACCTAATTTGGCCTGAAAAAGGTCTCCAACAACTCTCAAAAAGTCTGTTAAAATAGAAAATAAAAACAGATTTCAGAATTGCACCAAAGAGGAAAGAGCCGTTGGGCTCTTGCAGGCGTAGCGGTCGACCGATCGGTCGACCGTTTGCCCTGTTGGCAAAGAGCCGTTGGACTCCGGTCGACCGCTCGGTCGACCGTTTCCTTCAAAGGAAACACAGTTTCCTTAAGGCGGTCGATCGCCCGGTCGACCCAAACAAACCGAGAGTGGACCTGCTTACAGTCAGTCGACCGGGGCCATCAACCGACAGACGTGCACAAACGTGCACGTCCTGGCACTGGCGCCGGTCGACCGGGCGGTCGGCCGGTCAGCCTGAAATAGAGAAAATCAGTATTTTTCAGAGTTAGGAAAATTTTGTAAAATAGTTTTGGGTTTGAACAATCTTAAGTATCATGCTAGTAGGGGTATATGCACATGATCTAAACATGTTATTTATTTTGTAAAACTTAAGATCATGTAAATATCTACTAAGGCATGAGACAAAAATTAAAACATGAAAACTTAAAAACAAAACTTCACATTTTAGCAAAAACAAATTGTGTATGTATATCCTAGAGCCAAATGTCCAATACTCAAACTTTAACATTCTATTCTTACAAAGATTCTAAAGACTTCAAGTTCTTCAAGAGGGGCTTTCTCCATATGATCTTCAAACTTGCATCTTGAGCCCAAATTGAGTTGACTTGAGTCCAAAGCACCTTCCTTTAGGGAAGAACTCCTCTAGTTGAGATAGAATCCTGAAACAAACTTAAACAACAAACAATATTAGTACAAATAACTAATATGTTTTGTAATCATCAAAACACACTAAAAACGGGTGATTGTAACCTTGGGCCAACAAGCATGTGCCAAGGGGATTCTTGCAGAAGGATGAGAATGAAGGATGGGATTTATATGAGAATCTAGCTGAAAATGCCATCCAATGGGAAGCAACTAGTGAAAGCTCTAGGAATTCAAACTCCATCTCTTCAAAAGGAGGTCTCCGTTCAATTGAATCATTCATAGCTAACGAGGCAAAGTTAGCTAACCTAGCGAAAAGACTGGAAGCTTTAGAAACTAAGGAACCCAGTCCAGTCAATCAAGTCAGCCCAAACCAATTTTCAACTCTGGGTTGTACTTACTGTCAGGCCATGAATCATGTGTTTGAGGAGTGTTCTGTATTTCAAACTTAACAACACTTTTCTGAACCGATGAATGCGACCTTTTCAAGGCCGAACAATGATCCTTTCGCTCTAACGTACAGTCCTGGTTGGAGAAATCACCCAAATTTCTCATGGAGCCAACAAAATAATGACCACCCTGTTGGCTCAGAGGCCTTCCACTCTAGTTTTGATGATGATTAACTCATATAGTTATGTGTACTAATAATCTTGTGATTTTAGTTTCAGATCTTTAATCAAGATATTAGTAGGTGATTGCTTCAACAAAGATGGTTGGAAGCTTTCACATGGTGATTCAAGAGCCCGAGCGACAAGATCATATATAGCACTCAGTGGAGTCTAGCTCGGTGGATCACGGTGTTTTGGATCGAGTCGGCTTAGAGACGACGCTCTACAAGAAGACCTCGGTACCTAGTTTAGTTTATGTTTTAGAGCCATTTGTAAAGATTAGAATAGTGTGATATGCTCAAGTTCACTATACACACACGTTTTATGTTTTGGATATTGGTTTTCGGTTTTTCCATTTTGGATTAACCGATCTTGGTTTTCATGAATAGATATTGATTCAAATAAGTTTACTTGGTTTATGTATATTAGATTTGTTCTATATACATGCATGCTTCAACTAATTAAACAAACTTATTTTGATATGCCTATTCATGAGTTTTGGTGTTTTATGTTTTTAACAAAACATATTTTGGAATTAAAGTCAAAAACATGAATATATATATGTTTCTTGTATATTGGATTATATCCATATGCAACATGCTTCAAAGTGTTTAAATATCATGTTTTTGTATTTGGACAAAGTTTATTTGAAAAATCAATGTTTGGTAAAAATACGGGTTTTGATTTTTCATAAAATTTGTAAGACACAAAAATAGTTCAAAATGTTTGATTTCTATGTTATAATTTTTATCACATGTTTATATATCAATGTAAAATGAGAAAACTATTTTTGTGGATTTTTAGAGATTTTATGGGAATTTTTAAGACTTTAAAAATCCAGTTTTTCAGTCCCAGTTTTTGGCTGCCAGGCTCTGGCGGTCGACCATAACGGTCGACCGGGCAGGAGCCGGTCGACCGTAGCGGTTGACCGGACGTGCACAAGATTGTGCACGTAGCCGTGTCAGTCGGCCGGTCGACCGACCGGTCGACCAACTGTGAGCAACCCACTCTCGGGTTACTCTCGGTCGACCGAGCGGTCGACCGGACAGAGAGTGTTGCTCTCTGTTTCTGGGGCCGGTCGACCGGGCGGTCGACCGGTAGCTGCCAACGGTCAAAAATCGACCGTTGGCCGGTCGACCGGTAGGCCATTTCTGGCAGTTTTAGCTGCCAACGGCTATAATTTTTAAGAGGGTATAAAAACCCCATTTGTGACCAGTTTTCACTAAGAATTTTTGGGCTAAAATTTTTGAGCTTTCTCCATTGTTTATACAAGTTTGAAAAGAGTTTCTTTGTGCCAAAAGATCAATCTTTATTTTTTTAAAAGTGTTTCATTATTTCAAAGAAAAATAGTCTTTTGGGAATTTGTTTTGGTCTAATCATTCTATGTCTTTGTGGAGATTTCCCAACTGATTTTTCTTTGCTTTAAACACTTTGTTTTCCACACTTGAGCTACATCTACTATCGTATTCTATAGGGTCTTTGTGTTTGTGGGAAAAAGAGATTGGTTTGTGATCTTTTGATCAACAAGTTGTAAACCCTATTTTTGCTTGGCTTTGTGCCTTTCCCTCATAGTGTTGAGGAGGTTGTGCAAGTGGGTTGCATCCCTCTAGTTGATGTTGGCCCAAAAGGTTACACTCTCCATTTGTTTAGAGTTTTGATGATAACAAAACAAATAAGAGCTATTGGTAATAATAAGTTTGTTTAAAGATAAGTTTCAGGTTTGTACCATGTTTGGAAGCCATTGCTTAGCTATTGCAAGATCTTCTAGGTTCATGAATCAAAGAAGGCTTATGGCACATCAAGGAAGGATCATAGAAGAGAAGGCTCTAGCAAGACTTTACATGGCTCAATACTTCAAGATTGCTCAAGATAATTCATTAGTTTTGTTTCTAGTTTTTGTAGTTTTGCTAAAGAATAGTGAATAGGATTGAAGCTCCATCATACACGTTTTGCGCACATGCCTTTCCTAGATATATTCTCTATAAATATATACAAAATATTTTAATATAAAGTATTCTGTTTATAAACTCTATTTTAGGCATTATACATGTTTCATATCAAAAATAATTTATTACATATCAAAATCTTCTTAAAATTCTGTTTCAAATTCAGCTTTTGGCCTGAGCCGGTCCACCGACCGGTCGACCGTCACTATGTCAGGTCAAACCGGTCGACCGACCCAGTCGACTAGTATTCTGTCTGTTTTGATGTATCAGTGTGCATGTTTACCGGTCGACCGGACTGTCGACCGGACCCTTCGGTCGACCGGCGCGGCTGGCCGACTGAAGTGGTGTCACTTTCTATTTGTTTCAGCCGACCGGGCGGTCGACCGATAGCCTGCAACGGCTCTTTTTATTTGAATCCCGGTCGACCGGCCGGCCGACCGAGGTAGCCGTTTCAGCCATAACGGCCAGTTTTTAAACACGTTTTAGAACTGTGTTTTTCATTTTTAAACGTATTTAGGGGATATTTTATGTGTCAAAATCTTCCTTATTGACATTATATGTGTTTACCTTTTGATCCCTAACCCTATCCTATAAATAGTGGTGATTAGGGTTATTTTTGACACAACAAGAAAAAGAACAACAAGCATTTACAAAAGTTTCAAAGTCTTCAAAAGTTTTCAAGAGAGTTTGGTTCTTGGTTTTTGTGCTGAAGAATCTCTCATCGCTAAAGTTTCATTTTCTAAACTCTCTCTAGTTCATTTCCTTTTTCACTTACACTATTTGAGCTTCAATACTAATCATTACTCTACAGGGCTCTTGTAAGGGAAAGAGGTGTTTACAAAAGATAGTTTGTGATCTTTTGATCACCAAGAGAGAACTTGTACTTAAGTTGAGGAGTTGGGTACTCCGTTGGTTGTAATTCTTTGTGATATTATAGTGGTTAGAAATCCTTCTGGGTGAAGGCGGGGACGTAGAGCTGGGTGCTCGAACCTCGAAAAAATTCTCCGTGTTTGCGTTTGGTTTACTTGTTCTTACTTGCTCTTAATTCTTGCTTATATCACTAACTTTTTATTCATTGCTTTATCTACTTGCTTCACATTTTTTTTGTAACACTATACTTGCTCTTCATTTTCATAGTTATATTCACTTGTTGCATGATCATATTGTCAATCAAAACTCATACAACAAGATTGCATTGCGCACCTCCAACTCATATCAAGAGGAATCAGGAGGAAGAAGTTCAGAACCCTTCACGGGGTATTTGGCTTCTAATCTTGTTTTGGGTAGATTGTTACATCATAATTTTAAGTGTGCATTGATTAGCATAATCACCTATTCACCCCCCCTCTAGGTGATTTTCAATTGGTATCAGAGCTTGGACTCTAGGTTTGGCTTAACATCCTTAGAGAGATCCTTAAAATTGCTAATCAACATTTGCATTCATCCATTCATTCACTAGTAAACATGGCCGATAACATCAAAACCCCTCCTAAATTTGATGGACTTAATTTCCCTATTTGGAAGGTTAGGATGACTATCTTTTTACAATCTTTAGGTAGCTTAGTTGCAAAAGCCTTGACCAAACCCTATGTTAGACCCGATAGTGATGAAAGCACATGGTCCGACTTTACCTATAGAGAATATGAGGCTAATTCAAAGGCCCAAAATTTCCTCCTAACCGCCTTGAATGAGGATGACCTTACACGGGTAATTCATTGCCAATCCGCCTATGAGATTTGGCAACACTTGTTGGTCACACACGAGGGGACATCACAAGTCAAGAGAGCCAAGATAGATCTCTTGAGGTCCCAATATGAATCCTTTAAAATGATTGATGATGAATCTATTGATTGTATGATTACAAGGTTTACTAAAATCACCAATGCTCTTTCTTCTTTAGGTGATGATATTTCCATTGATCAAAAGGTGCGAAAAGTGATTCGGGCTCTTCCTTCATCATGGGAGATAAAGGCCACCACCTTGAAAGAATTGAACGACAAGGATGAAATGGACCTCATGAGTCTCGTTGGGAACTTAAAGACCTATGAGATGGAAAAGAAGGCAAGAGAAGAGGCGCTCCGCTAAAGAAGAAGTCTATTGCTTTCAAGTCTTCATCCACTCTTGATGACGATGAAGAAGATGAAGAAGAAGATGAGGAGTTCTCCCTTCTTGTGCGAAACGTCAAAAGGATGTACCGGAAGAACAAGCTCAACTTCCGAAGAAATTTGAAGGTAAAGAGGAGAAAAGAATCATTTGCTACAATTGCCGAAAGCCCGGACATATCATGGCCGATTGCCCGGATTTCAAGAAGAAGATGACTTCCTCTTTCAAGCCAAAGAAGCCGGTCGAAAAGAAAACTACAAAGCCACATGGGATTCGGAAAGCGAATCCGAAGATGAGGTAGACACGGCGAACATGTGTTTCATGGCAAACACACCAAAGGTAACCCCACAACTTCTTGATGAAGATGATGAATTATCTAAAGAAGTTATTGTACATGCTTTTGTTGAACTCTCCGAAACATATGATAATAAAAAGATTGAGTGTTCAAAATTGGAAAAGGAAGTTGCTTTTCTTAAAAATCAACTTGCTATGGTTTCTAAAGAAAAAGATGAAATTTCTTTCAATCTTATTTCTATCCAAAAAGAATTTAGTGCTTATAAGGTTGCTTGCAAAGCAAAATTTTCTAAGATTGATGAAAAAGAAATTTCTTCTTTAAAAACTAAGATTGTTGATTTTGAAAAAGTTTTGAAGGATTGTACTTTTAACACTAAGAAACTTGAAGAAATGTTTTCTAAAGGCACACTTCTCATGCTAAAGATTCTCATGTTAAAATTCCTCATGCTCACACTTCACACATCACTCATGTTAAATCCACACATGCTCACAAGTCTCACAAACACTATGCTTTTAAATATGGTAGAGTGTATAGATGTACTTATTGTGGTAAGAATGGACATTTGGCTAAGTTTTGTTATGACCAAGTAAATAGATCAAATAATCTTGTTTGGGTTCATGGTACTAACTCTTTAGGACCCAAGAAAATGTGGGTATCAAAATTAAGTCCTAAGTTATTTGATATAGGTACACACCAAGGCTCCAAGACGTAAGGAGCGGTGGTACCTTGATAGTGGTTGTTCAAGACACATGACATGGGATATCAACAACTTTACAACCCTATCAAAGTACATGGAAGGTGGCACCGTCACCTTCGGGGATGACTCCAAGGGCACTATCATCGGTATAGGTAACATTTAAGTTGGTGCATCTCCTATTATAGAAAATGTTGTTCTTGTTGATGGTTTAAAACATAATTTGCTTAGTATAAGCCAACTTTGTGATCGTGGACTTAAAACTGTTTTTGATGATTCTTCTTGCAAGATTTTTGATTGCAAAACCAATGATTGTATTCTCACCGGATTTCGTGATGATAATGTTTATATTATTGACATGCTTAATTTGGATTGTTCTACTAAATGCTTGAATGTTTTTTGATGAAAATTCTTGGCTTTGGCATAGAAGATTAGGACATGCATCATTTGACCATATTTCTAGGATTAATTCTATGGAATTGGTGAAGAGTATTCCTTGCTTGAAATTTGAGAAAGACCGTATTTGTAGTGCGTGCCAACGTGAGAAATAAACCAAGTCTTCTTTCAAACCAATCAAGGATATCATGTCAACAAGGCCATTAGAATTAATTCATATGGATCTTTTTGGACCAACTAAAACTAAAAGCTTAAATGGTAGTAGATATGCATTTGTTTTAGTTGATGATTTTTCCCGATTTACTTGGGTTTTCTTTTTGGAAAATAAAGATCAAACTTTTTCTCATTTCAAGATTTTTCGAAAAAGGTTGAAAAGAAAAAGGTTTTTTGATTTTGAAAATAAGGAGTGATAGAGGTGGTGAGTTTGTTAACCAACTCTTCATGACTTATTGTGATGAAAAGGGAATCAAGCATGAAATGTCAAGTCCTAGAACTCCACAACAAAATGGAGTTGTAGAAAGAAAGAATAGAACACTTCAAGAGATGGGTGGACTATGATAAGTGAATATGACCTCCCTCAATATCTATGGGCCGAGGCCGTAAACACCGCATGCTACATATCAAATCATATTTATTTGTGTAAAAATTCTTCCAAAACATCTTTTGAAATGTATCATTCTAGAAAACCTAATGTTGCATATTTCAAAGTTTTTGGATGCAAGTGTTTTGTTTTGAATACTAGAGATAACTTGGGTAAATTTGATGCTAAGGCTTATGAAGCTATTTTTGTTGGATATTCTTCTACTAGTAAAGCTTATAGAGTATTCAATAGATCTTCTCTTACCATTGAAGATCCATGCATGTTAAATTTGAAGAATCTAATGTGGTTGTTGAGAATGTTGTAGAGATTGACCTATTAGGTGAAGACATGGAGAGACTATCCTTGAAGGACTCACCCGCTCAAGAAGAGAAGCAAGAACCCATTAGTGATGTTCAAGAGGATAAAGAGGAAAGCTCTCAACCGCTTCCTAAATATTGGAGATACGCTACAAATCACCCCAAGGAACTCATCGTAGGTGATGTATCTAAAGGGGTAGCAACTCGCTCCAAACTCCATGACTTATGTGGTAACTTTGCATTCATTTCTCATTTTGAACCAAAAGCATTCTCGAAGCCGAGACGGACTCATATTGGTTGCTAGCCATGCAAGAGGAACTCAATCAATTTGAGCGCAACCAAGTTTGGCACCTTGTTCCTAGGCCCCATGATAGACCAATAATTGGTACTAAGTGGATCTTTAAAAATAAGATGGATGAGTTCAGAAATGTCATTAGGAATAAAGCTAGGTTAATGACCCAAGGTTACACTCAAGTTGAAGGAATTGACTTTGAGGAGACCTTTGCACCCGTAGCACGGCTTGAAGCCATACGGATAACACTAGCTTTTGCATCTTTTAAAAATTTTAAACTTTTTCAAATGGATGTGAAAAGTGCATTTTAAATGGTTTTATAAATGAAGAAGTTTATGTTGAACAACCTCCCAGTTTTGTTGATCATGTTTATCCTAATTTTATTTTTAAACTTGATAAAGCTTTGTATGGATTGAAACAAGCTCCAAGAGCTTGGTATGAAAGGCTTTCTAGTTTTTTAATTTCAAATGATTTTGTTAAAGGCAAAGTTGACACAACTCTTTTTACTAAGCATGTTGATAATGATATTTTAATTGTGCAAATTTATGTTGATGATATAATCTTTGGTTCTACTAATGAGTTTTTATGCAAGGAATTTGAAAAGGTTATGCAAAGTGAATTTGAATGTCTTCCATGGGTGAATTGAATTTCTTCCTTGGACTCCAAATCAAGCACTTGTGAGATGGGAATTTCATATGTCAAGCCAAGTATGCAAAGGAACTCGTAAAGAAGTTTGGACTTGAAAGCTCAAAAGTTTGCAACACTCCCATGGCAACTACAACCAAGCTTGATAAGGATGAACAAGGTAATGTGTTGATATTAAATTATATAGAAGCATGATAGGAAGTTTGTTATATTTGACGGCAAGTAGGCCGGACATCATGTTTAGTGTGTGTCTCTGTGCTAGATTCCAATCGTGTCCTAAAGAGTCTCATCTTATTGCGGTAAAACGCATCATTCGTTATATTAAGGGCACAATTGGAATGGGTCTATGGTATCCGAAAACCGGAGATTTCTCTATGACGAGTTATTCGGATGCTGACTATGCGGGTTGTAGAGTAGATAGAAAGAGTACTAGTGGGTCATGTCAATTTCTTGGTAATTGTCTTGCTTCATGGTCCTCTAGGAAACAAAATTCTGTAGCACTCTCAACCGCCAAGGCGGAGTATGTTACGGCGGGGGCTTGTTGTGCACAAGTCCTTTGGATGAAACCTACTCTCCTTGATTATGATTTGCATTTTGACCAAATAAAAATATTTTGTGATAATACTAGTACTATTCATATGACCAAAAATGCAAATCAACATAGTAAGACCAAGCACATTGAGATTAGATATCACTTTCTTAGAGATCATTTTGAGAAAGGTGATATAGATATTGATTATGTTTCTACGGATTTGCAACTTGCCGATATTTTCACTAAACCACTTGATTTTGCTAGATTTTCTTTTATTTGTGGTGAACTTAATGTTTGTGTTATTGAATAAAATGTTTTCTTAACCCTTTTTGATGTATGACAAAAAGGGGGAGAATGAGTTTATATATGTTTTTTAGTTTTTGAGTTTATGTGTTTTGCAAGTGTTTTATACAAGTGTTTTAATTAAGTTTTATACAAGTGTTTTCTATGTTGCATATTACATTGTTGTTTAATATAGCATAATTTGAGGGGGAGCTTACACCTCTCCTTTATTTTTTTCATAGCCTGTTTGTTTTGTCATCATCAAAAAGGGGGAGATTGTTGGCCCAAAAGGTTACACTCTCCATTTGTTTAGAGTTTTGATGATAACAAAACAAATAAGAGCTATTTGGTACTAATAAGTTTGTTTAAGATAAGTTTCAGGTTTGTACTATATTTGGAAGCCATTGCTTAGCTATTGCAAGATCTTCTAGGTTCATGAATCAAAGATGGCTTATGGTACATCAAGGAAGGATCATAGAAGAGAAGGCTCTAGCAAGACTTTACATGGCTCAATACTTCATGATTGCTCAAGATAATTCATTAGTTTTGTTTCTAGTTTTTATAGTTTTGTTAAAGAATAGTGAATAGGATTGAAGCTCCATCACACACGTTTTTGCGCACATGCCTTTCCTAGATATATTCTCTATAAATATATACAAAATATTTTAATATAAAGTCTTCTGTTTATAAACTCTATTTTAGGCATTATACATGTTTCATATCAAAATATTTTTATTACATATCAAAATCTTCTTAAAATTCTGTTTCAAATTCAGCTTTTGGCCTGAGCCGGTCGACCGACCGGTTGACCGTCACTATGTCAGGTCAAACCGGTCGACCGACCCAGTCGACTGGTATTCTGTCTGTTTTGATGTATCAGTGTGCATGTTTACCGGTCGACCGGACTGTCGACCGGACCCTTCGGTCGACCGGGCGGCTGGCCGACTGAAGTGGTGTCACTTTCTGTTTGTTTCGGCCGACCGGGTAGTCGACCGATAGCCTGCAACGGCTCTTTTTATTTGAATCCCGGTCGACCGGCCGGTCGACCGAGGTAGCCGTTTCAGCCATAACAGCCAGTTTTTAAACACGTTTTAAAACTGTGTTTTTCGTTTTTAAACGTATTTAGGGGATATTTTAAGGGTCAAAATCTTCCTTATTGACATTATATGTGTTTACCTTTTGATCCCTAGCCCTATCCTATAAATAGTGGTGATTAGGGTTATGTTTGACACAACAAGAAAAAGATACAACAAGCATTTACAAAAGTTTCAAAGTCTTCAAAAGTTTTCAAGAGAGTTTGGTTCTTGGTTTTTGTGCTGAAGAATCTCTCATCGCTAAAGTTTCATTTTCTAAACTCTCTCTAGTTCATTTCCTTTTTCACTTACACTATTTGAGCTTCAATACTAATCATTATTCTACAGGGCTCTTGTAAGGGAAAGAGGTGTTTACAAAAGATAGTTTGTGATCTTTTGATCACCAAGAGAGAACTTGTACTTAAAGTTGAGGAGTTGGGTACTCCGTTGGTTGTAATTCTTTGTGATATTATAGTGGTTAGAAATCCTTCTGGGTGAAGGCGGGGACGTAGAGCTGGGTGCTCGAACCTCGAAAAAATTCTCCGTGTTTGCGTTTGGTTTACTTGTTCTTACTTGCTCTTAATTCTTGCTTATATCACTAACTTTTTATTCATTGCTTTATCTACTTACTTCACATTTTCTTTGTAACACTATACTTGCTCTTCATTTTCACAGTTATATTCACTTGTTGAATGATCATATTGTCAATCAAAAACTCATACAACAAGATTGCATTGCGCACCTCCAACTCATATCAAGAGGAATCAGGAGGAAGAAGTTCAGAACCCTTCACGGGGTATTCGGCTTCTAATCTTGTTTTGAGTAGATTGTTACATCATAATTTTTAAGTGTGCATTGATTAGCATAATCACCTATTCACCCCCCCTCTAGGTGATTTTCATTGGTATCAGAGCTTGGACTCTAGGTTTGGCTTAACATCCTTAGAGAGATCCTTAAAATTTGCTAATCAACATTTGCATTCATCCATTCATTCACTAGTAAACATAGCCGATAACATCAAAACCCCTCCTAAATTTGATGGACTTAATTTCCCTATTTGGAAGGTTAGGATGACTATCTTTTTACAATCTTTAGGTAGCTTAGTTGCAAAAGCCTTGACCAAACCGATGTTAGACCCGATAATGATAAAAACACATGGTCCGACTTTACCTTTAGAGAATATGAGGCTAATTCAAAGGCCCAAAATTTCCTCCTAACCGCCTTGAAAGAGGATGACCTTACACGGGTAATTCATTGCCAATCCGCCTATGAGATTTGGCAACACTTGTTGGTCGCACACGAGGGGACATCACAAGTCAAGAGAGCCAAGATAGATCTCTTGAGGTCCCAATATGAATCCTTTGAAATGATTGATGATGAATCTATTGATTGTATGATTATAAGGTTTACTAAAATCACCAATGCTCTTTCTTCTTTAGGTGATGATATTCCAATGACCAAAGGTGCGAAAAGTGATTCGGGCTCTTACTTCATCATGGGAGATAAAGGCCACCACCTTGAAAGAATTGAACGACAAGGATGAAATGGACCTCATGAGTCTCATTGGGAACTTAAAGACCCATGAGATGGAAAAGAAGGCAAGAGAAGAGGCCGCTCCGCTAAAGAAGAAGTTTATTGCTTTCAAGTCTTCATCCACTCTTGATGATGATGAAGAAGATGAAGAAGAAGATGAGGAGCTTTCCCTTCTTATGCGAAACGTCAAAAGGATGTACCGGAAGAACAAGCTCAACTTCCGAAGAAAATTTGAAGGTAAAGAGGAGAAAAGAATCATTTGCTACAATTGCCGAAAGCCCGGACATATCATGGCCGATTGCCCGGATTTCAAGAAGAAGATGACTTCCTCTTTCAAGCCAAAGAAGCCGGTCGAAAAGAAAGCCTACAAAGCCACATGGGATTCGAAAGCGAATCTGAAGACGAGGTAGACACGGCGAACATGTGTTTCATGGCAAACACACCAAAGGTAACCCCACAACCTCTTGATGAAGATGATGAATTATCTAAAGAAGTTATTGTACATGCTTTTGTTGAACTCTCCGAAACATATGATAATAAAAAGATTGAGTGTTCAAAATTGGAAAAGGAAGTTGCTTTTCTTAAAATCAACTTGCTATGGTTTCTAAAGAAAAAGATGAAATTTCTTTCAATCTTATTTCTATCCAAAAAGAATTTAGTGCTTATAAGGTTGCTTGCAAAGCAAAATTTCCTAAGATTGATGAAAAAGAAATTTCTTCTTTAAAACTAAGATTGTTGATTTTGAAAAAGTTTTGAAGGATTGTACTTTTAACACTAAGAAACTTGAAGAAATGTTTTCTAAAAGGCACACTTCTCATGCTAAAGATTCTCATGTTAAAATTCCTCATGCTCACACTTCACACATCACTCATGTTAAATCCACACATGCTCACAAGTCTCACACACACTATGCTTTTAAATATGGTAGAGTGTATAGATGTACTTATTGTGATAAGAATGGACATTTGGCTAAGTTTTGTTATGACTAAGTAAATAGATCAAATAATCTTGTTTGGGTTTCATGGTACTAACTCTTTAGGACCCAAGAAAATGTGGGTACCAAAATCAAGTCCTAAGTTATTTGATATAGGTACACACCAAGGCTCCAAGACGTAAGGAGCGGTGGTACCTTGATAGTGGTTATTCAAGACACATGACATGGGATATCAACAACTTTACAACCTATCAAGGTACATGGAAGGTGGCACCGTCACTTTCGGGGATTACTCCAGGGCACTATCATCGGTATAGGTAACATTCAAGTTGGTGCATCTCCTATTATAGAAAATGTTGTTCTTGTTGATGGTTTAAAACATAATTTGATTAGTATAAGTTAACTTTGTGATCGTGGACTTAAAGCTGTTTTTGATGATTCTTCTTGCAAGATTTTTGATTGCAAAACCAATGATTGTATTCTCACCGGATTTCGTGATGATAATGTTTATATTATTGACATGCTTAATTTGGATTGTTCTACTAAATGCTTGAATGTTTTTTGATGAAAATTCTTGGCTTCGGCATAGAAGATTAGGACATGCATCTTTTAACCATATTTCTAGGATTAATTCTAAGGAATTGGTGAAGGGTATTCCTTACTTGAAATTTGAGAAAGACCGTATTTGTAGTGCGTGCCAACGTGGGAAACAAACCAAGTCTTCTTTCAAACCAATCAAGGATATCATGTCAACAAGGCCATTAGAATTAATTCATATGGATCTTTTTGGACCAACTAAAACTAAAAGCTTAAATGGTAGTAGATATGCATTTATTTTAGTTGATGATTTTTCCCGATTTACTTGGGTTTTCTTTTTGGAAAATAAAGATCAAACTTTTTCTCATTTCAAGATTTTTCGAAAAAGGGTTGAAAAAGAAAAAGGTTTTTTCGATTTTGAAAATAAGGAGTGATAGAGGTGGTGAGTTTGTTAACCAACTCTTCATGACTTATTGTGATGAAAGGGAATCAAGTATGAAATGTCAAGTCCTAGAACTCCACAACAAAATGGAGTTGTGGAAAGAAAGAATAGAACACTTCAAGAGATGGCTAGGACTATGATAAGTGAATATGACCTCCCTCAATATATATATGCCAAGGCCGTAAACACCGCATGCTACATATCAAATCGTATTTATTTGTGTAAAATTCTTCCAAAACATCTTTTGAAATGTATCATTCTAGAAAACCTAATGTTGCATATTTCAAAGTTTTTGGATGCAAGTGTTTTATTTTGAATACTAGAGATAACTTGGGTAAATTTGATGCTAAGGCTTATGAAGCTATTTTTGTTAGATATTCTTCTACTAGTAAAGCTTATAGAGTATTCAATAGATCTTCTCTTACCATTGAAGAATCCATGCATGTTAAATTTGAAGAATCTAATGTGGTTGTTGAGAATGTTGTAGAGATTGACCCATTAGGTGAAGACATGGAGAGACTATCCTTGAAGGACTCACCCGCTCAAGAAGAGAAGCAAGAACCCATTGGTGATGTTCAAGAGGATAAAGAGGAAAGCTCTCAACCGCTTCCTAAAGATTGGAGATACGCTACAAATCACCCCAAGGAACTCATCATAGGTGATGTATCTAAAGGGGTAACAACTCGCTCCAAACTCCATGACTTATGTGGTAACTTTGCATTCATTTCTCATTTTGAACCCAAAAGCATTCTCGAAGCCGAGACGGACTCATATTGGTTGCTAGCCATGCAATAGGAACTCAATCAATTTGAGCGCAACCAAGTTTGGCACCTTGTTCCTAGGCCCAATGATAGACCAATAATTGGTACTAAGTGGATCTTTAGAAATAAGATGGATGAGTTCGAAAATGTCATTAGGAATAAAGCTAGATTAGTGGCCCAAGGTTACACTCAAGTTGAAGGTATTGACTTTGAGGAGACCTTTGCACCCGTAGCACGGCTTGAAGCCATACGGATAACACTAGCTTTTGCATCTTTTAAAAATTTTAACTTTTTCAAATGGATGTGAAAAGTGCATTTTTAAATGGTTTTATAAATGAAGAAGTTTATGTTGAACAATCTCCCGGCTTTGTTGATCATGTTCATCCTAATTTTGTTTTTAAACTTGATAAAGCTTTGTATGGATTGGAACAAGCTCCAAGAGCTTGGTATGAAAGGCTTTCTAGTTTTCTAATTTCAAATGATTTTGTTAAGGCAAAGTAGACACAACTCTTTTACTAAGCATGTTGATAATGATATTTTAATTGTGCAAATTTATGTTGATGATATAATCTTTGGTTCTACTAATGAGTTTTTATGCAAGGAATTTGAAAAGGTTATGCAAAGTGAATTTGAAATGTCTTCCATAGGTGAATTGAATTTCTTCCTTGGACTCCAAATCAAGCACTTGTGAGATGGGAATTTCATATGTCAAGCCAAGTATGCAAAGGAACTCGTAAAGAAGTTTGGACTTGAAAGCTCAAAAGTTTGCAACACTCCCATGGCAACTACAACCAAGCTTGATAAAGATGAACAAGGTAAATGTGTTGATATTAAATTATATAGAAGCATGATAGGAAGTTTGTTATATTTGACAGCAAGTAAGCCGGACATCATGTTTAGTGTGTGTCTCTGTGCTAGATTCCAATCGTGTCCTAAAGAGTCTCATCTTATTGCGGTAAAACGCATCATTCGTTATATTAAGGGCACAATTGAAATGGTCTATGGTATCTGAAAACGGTGATTTCTCTATGACGAGTTATTCGGATGCTGACTATGCGGGTTGTAGAGTATATAGAAAGAGTACTAGTGGGTCATGTCAATTTCTTGGTAATTGTCTTGTTTCATGGTCCTCTAGGAACAAAATTCTGTAGCACTCTCAGCCGCCGAGGCGGAGTATGTTGCGGCGGGGGCTTGTTGTGCACAAGTCCTTTGGATGAAACATACTCCCCTTGATTATGATTTGCATTTTGACTATATAAAAATATTTTGTGATTATACTAGTACTATTCATATGACCAAAAATGCAAATCAACATAGTAAGACCAAGCACATTGAGATTAGATATCACTTTCTTAGAGATCATTTTGAGAAAGGTGATATAGATATTGATTATGTTTCTACGGATTTGCAACTTGCCGATATTTTCACTAAACCACTTGATTTTGCTAGATTTTCTTTTATTTGTGGTGAACTTAATGTTTGTGTTATTGAATAAAAATGTTTTCTTAACCTTTTGATGTATGACAAAAAGGGGAGAATGAGTTTATATATGTTTTTTAGTTTTTGAGTTTATGTGTTTTGCAAGTGTTTTATACAAGTGTTTTAATTAAGTGTTATACAAGTGTTTTCTATGTTGCATATTACATTGTTGTTTAAGATAGCATAATTTGAGGGGGAGCTTACACCTCTCCTTTATTTTTTTTCATAGCCTGTTTGTTTTGTCATCATCAAAAAGGGGGAGATTGTTGGCCCAAAAGGTTACTGTAAGATCCCTAATTAGTAATACAGTATTTTCAATTTTTCTAAAACATTTATTTTAATTTACTGATCATTTTATTTAATCAAGTTAATTTAATTTTTCCTGTGATTATTATTGTTGAATATGGAAATTATTTTGAGACAGTAAATGGTAATTTGGATTTTATGGTTACCATTATTTATCATTATCATTTCTTTAGCCTATTGTAATTATTAAAATATTTTTATTAGTTGTTGATACTATTAGTAATTATCCCCATTATTATTATTGTTCTTTTAGTATGATTGTTGTTGTCAATTATTAATTGTGATTGGTATTACTTATTTTAATATTGGCATGTATACTAATCTTGGTGGTGTTCTCCTTGTTAGCCTCTCACCCTGTTTCCCGATTACCCGTTGGTGATCCTATGACTATTGGACCCAAGCCCATTACCTATACTCATGTTGTCTTGATCCTTATACCCATTATGAAACCGGTGCCATTCCCGTTATCTAATCCGTTACCCAAACCCAAACCAAGACCCAATTACCTAATTGGATCCTAACCCGGTTGCCTAAACCCGATACCCAATACCCTCATATATAATCCTAAATCCTTAACCTAAATTCTATTCTTAACCTAACCTAATTCCCCATCTACCATGCTGCTGCCGCACCTCCTTCCCCCCCCCCAAACCCCTCTCTTGATGGCCGCACCTCCCTCTCCTCTCCCTCCTCCTTGGCTGCGCAGCAGCCCAGGCCCCCCTTGATGCCGCACCTCCTCCCTTATTCACCTGCAGCCGCCTCCATATCCAGCAGTCCCCCTTCCTCCTTGCGCGGGACCAGCGGACCGGATCCACTCCCAGGACAGCAGCGTTTCCAGCAGCAGGACAGCAGCACGACAGCCTCTTCACCAGGCCGCGCCACCACAGATCTGCGTGCCCAGATCAGATCTGCAGCAGATCACCAGCGAACCTCCTGCCGCCCATCTCCTTCCATCTCAGACCAGCCCCGGATCCAACAGAGCAGTAGGCCGACCACGGCAGTGACTCGCCCGGCGACGCGCACAGCAGATCCAGAACCAGACCAGCAGCGCAGGCAGCGGGCGAGCGACGATTCCAGGCCCTTCCGGCGAGCGCGAGACCTCCAGATTGCAGCCAGGTCTTCCCCAGGACCCTGGCTACCGTCCTATGCAGTCCGACAGCGAAGAGCGGCGACCGTAACGGCGACTCGCCCGGTAACGTGCAGATTTCCCTAGGTGAGTGTATTCTCCTTCTCCTTGATTTCCTCGTATTTATGTACATCAATTTAATTATTTTTCATGTGTACATGTACATACAGTAAAGTAGTGATTGTGTATGTTGATATGTGCAAGTGAGGATGCATTTACATATTTTATTGTGTGGAAGAATAGAATTGTTGTATCTCTGATTTTTCTGTCCTGGCACTAGATTAGTCGACTTGTCCATATTGATAGTCGACTAATACAAATATTAGTCGACCACCCCATGACCCCTAGTCGACTAGCTTACCACCCAGATGATGGCTGACTCTCTGTTGTTCCCTGTCAGTCGACTTGATCAGCTTTATAGTCGACTAGCAGATGGTGTAGTCGACTTGGGCTACTCTTGTAGTCGACTAACTCCCTTGCCTAGTCGACTTATATATCACCCCTAGTCGACTACAGTTAGTCTGTCAGCTATGTATAGTTCCTTTATTGGATGTTGACTTCACCCATGAGTTGTGTGTTGGTTATAGATGAATGTATATGATATCGAGGGATGGATATATGATGGAATGACTTGACTTATCATGTTGGAACTTAGATGCATGCCTATGATATGTTGTGATACCGAGTGTTTGGAATATTATGGCTGATCATTAATAGAAGTGGTGATTATGAATACTTATGAATCAGAGTTGCATATTTGAGTGAGAGAACTAGTACTGGATATTGTTGATGTATGTCGGATTGGTGATTAAGGTGTCGGATTACGTGATGTGTATTGATACTCGATTGATTGGAACTATTGGAATCATGAGTTGGTTGTAATGACTCGGGATTGATCTAGACTTATATTATTTACATTGAATGATGATCAGTAAGTAGACATGACTTTATTAGTTGAGTATTTGAGGACATATCAGATATGACTGGATTAGTTGAGTTGTGTCTTAGATTGATCTTGAGTTAGAAGTATCCAGAATTTTTACTCCTTTCACTAGAGCCTGACTGATATTGAGATGAGATGGACATTGCTGGTAATTGGGATCTGTTAGATGACATGTTATTAATGTTGGGTACCAAGATGTAGATATCTTAGATTACATGTTGTTGAGGATGTTGACTATTTAAATATGATTCAGTATGTGTTGACTTGTTACGATGTTCTTTGAGGATGTTTCCTATTCAGATATGATTGTGGTGTGTGTTGACATATTGCTCTCGGAGATGTACCTTATGATTCATTTGAGTATTGATGTGGACTTATTAAGATGTTAGAGACTGGATTACTTCAGTTAGTAGAGGTTGAGCTAATGTGTTAGTGACCAAGTTGATATTAATGATCTTGTACTTCAGAGTCACCAGATACTAATTATCATTTTACTACTTATTGGTGAGATACTTGTTGGTGATTATAAGATGTTCATGTTCAGAGTTTACTTGAATTGTCAGTGATACATTGTGGTAGTGATCAGTGATCATGTATTCCATTGTTGATATGAGATGGCAGAGATCAGTTACTAGTTATAGTTGTCAGTGAGGCTAGTTGTCTGTATCACCTTTGTGTTAGTAGCTATATCTCCAGTATTCTATTTCAGATGTCAGATATTAGTTGTCAGCTACTCAGTTGTCAGATATCACAGTGGTCGGATATCAGAGTTGTCAGATATCATAGTTGTGAGATATCACAGTTGTCAGATATCAGTTATCAGTTACCAGTTGTCAGATTATCAGCTAATGTTGACATCAGTAGTTGTTGGAGATATTGGTTACTATTACATATTAAATAACATTGATTGCTTATTAATAAAAGATACCATAACCCGGGGAACAAGGGGTAATTGCCTGTTGATGCATGTCGTGTATTTTGGAAGGATTCTTATGGTACCGAGTTATGGGTTCCAACCATGGGGAACCAGGGTAGTACTGGCTACCCATTCAGTTGTCAGTTGTCAGGGCTATGCCCGGATTACGGCGCCACACTAGTTGTCTTTTCGTGTGGGGCTGTGGTCTTCAGTTGTCAGAGCCTTGCGGCTTGTCCTGGTTCAGTGCCAGGGGTGATAGACCGTGGTACCGGGCATGCACGGTACTCTTCCAAAACACATGTACTACATTGGCAGGCAATTACAACAACGATAACATTGTTTGATATGTGGGAAAATGGCTGTGGTATGGGACACAGCTAAGTACTACATTAGTTAGGTTAATAATAACCAACCAGACTAGTGACATATAGGTTACACATCTTGACATCAGCTATTAGTCTACATTTGTGTAAGTTGACTTTTATATCAGTTGTTAGTTACAGTTGTGATAGTTGTCTTATATCTTTGTTCATGCTGTTATCAGTTATACTTCAGTTCAGATGTTATCATGTCATGATATTTATTTATCTTATATCTGCAGTCGTTTGTCATGCTATTCAGTTATATATTATCTGCAGTTGTTCTTGATATTTCTTTATGCACATGTTCTTATACACGAGCTATTTTTCCTTTACACACACACTCACCATGGTCGCATTCTGACGACCCTGGATTTGCATGTCCAGATATTGGACGATTGGTTTCCTTTGTGCAGGTGTACGTTGAGACTGTGCTCTTTGCGAATAGCTGGAGCTTCTCCCTATTCTATTCTGGTACTTTTATCTTTCTAGCCTTCGTATCATTTCCTGTTTCTTGTTATATCAGTTCAGCTGTATTTCCAGTCTTCATTCATATGATATCATGCGCGGTTGCTTATATGCGATATTGCAGTATTCAGTATTCATTACATTTTAGATTTATAGCTTGTTTCGGGTTACTTAAGGCTTAGCGCATATACGTGAGAGATTTTCCTTGCGTATATGCGTCGCCGACTCGTGTCGCGTCTACGCTCCAGCGTTTTTTTTTGGGAAGCGGGGCGTGACAGGGTTTTCTTGGTATCAGAGCCTAGGTTTTCGACTTGTGATGTGAAATTTTGACTTTTGTTTCGCAAGAGAGACCTAGCTCTTACCGGTAACTTGAAAACAAGCTATAGCTATACTGCAATATACATATACTCTCCATTATGATATTGACTCCATTTGGAATTGACCGTCCTTCTTTTGGAAATTCTCATCTTTGAATCTTCTGATATCCTTAATCTCTTCTCATCTTTTGAGTTATCTGTATTTTCATCTTGCTTCTTGCCATCCTTCCCGATTCTATTATTTGACTTTGTCTCTTGGGATTGGTTATTCCTTGCTGAAGCCGGTAGCATGATTCAGAGTGCGCAGCGGAAGCGTGGCGGATTTATGATGTGTGGAGAAACGATGTGAAGTTTGTTTGTCTTCTTCTTGATTTCTTGGTTCTCTTTTACCATTCCCTGCCCTATTTGAATTTCGGGGATGAAATTTTTAATAAGGTGGGTAGAGTGTAAGATCCCTAGTTAGTAATATAGTATTTTCAATTTTTCTAAAACATTTATTTTAATTTACTGATCATTTTATTTAATCAAGTTAATTTAATTTTTCCTGTGATTATTATTGTTGAATATGGAAATTATTTTGAGAGAGTAAATGGTAATTTGGATTTTATGGTTACCATTATTTATCATTATCATTTCTTTAGCCTATTGTAATTATTAAAATATTTTTATTAGTTGTTGATACTATTAGTAATTATCCCCATTATTATTATTGTTCTTTTAGTATGATTGTTGTTGTCAATTATTAATTGTGATTGGTATTACTTATTTTAATATTGGCATGTATACTAATCTTGGTGGTGTTCTCCTTGTTAGCCTCTCACCCTATTTCCCGATTACCCGTTGGTGATCCTATGACTATTGGACCCAAGCCCATTACCTATACTCATGTTGTCTTGATCCTTATACCCATTATGAAACCGGTGCCATTCCCGTTATCTAATCCGTTACCCAAACCCAAACCAAGACCCAATTACCTAATTGGATCCTAACCCGGTTGCCTAAACCCGATACCCAATACCCTCATATATAATCCTAAATCCTTAACCTAAATTCTATTCTTAACCTAACCTAATTCCCCATCTACCATGCTGCTGCCGCACCTCCTTTCCCCCCCAAAGCCCTCTCTTGATGGCCGCACCTCCCTCTCCTCTCCCTCCTCCTTGGCTGCGCAGCAGCCCAGGCCCCCCTTGATGCCGCACCTCCTCCCTTGTTCACCTGCAGCCGCCTCCATATCCAGCAGTCCCCCTTCGTCCTTGCGCGGGCCCAGCGGACCGGATCCACTCCCAGGACAGCAGCGTTTCCAGCAGCAGGATAGCAGCACGACAGCCTCTTCACCAGGCCGCGCCACCACAGATCTGCGTGCCCAGATCAGATCTGCAGCAGATCACCAGCGAACCTCCTGCCGCCCATCTCCTTCCATCTCAGACCAGCCCCGGATCCAACAGAGCAGCAGGCCGACCACGGCAGCGACTCGCCCGGCGACGCGCACAGCAGATCCAGAACCAAACCAGCAGCGCAGGCAGCGGGCGAGCGGCGATTCCAGCCCTTCCGGCGAGCGCGAGACCTCCAGATTGCAGCCAGGTCTTCCCCAGGACCCTGGCTACCGTCCTATGCAGTCCGACAGCGAAGAGCGGCGACCATAACGGCGACTCGCCCGGTAACATGCAGATTTCCCTAGGTGAGTGTATTCTCCTTCTCCTTGATTTCCTCGTATTTATGTACATCAATTTAATTATATTTTCATGTGTACATGTACATACAGTAAAGTAGTGATTGTGTATGTTGATATGTGCAAGTGAGGATGCATTTACATATTTTATTGTGTGGAAGAATAGAATTGTTGTATCTCTGATTTTTCTGTCCTGGCACTAGATTAGTCGACTTGTCCATATTGATAGTCGACTAATACAAATATTAGTCGACCACCCCATGACCCCTAGTCGACTAGCTTACCTCCCAAATGATTGCTGACTCTCTGTTGTTCCCTGTCAGTCGACTTGATCAGCTTTATAGTCGACTAGCAGATGGTGTAGTCGACTTGGGCTACTCTTGTAGTCGACTAACTCCCTTGCCTAGTCGACTTATATATCACCCCTAGTCGACTACAGTTAGTTTGTCAGCTATGTATAGTTCCTTTATTGGATGTAGACTTCACCCATGAGTTGTGTGTTGGTTATAGATGAATGTATATGATATCGAGGGATGGATATATGATGGAATGACTTGACTTATCATGTTGGAACTTAGATGCATGCCTATGATATGTTGTGATACCGAGTGTTTGGAATATTATGGCTGATCATTAATAGAAGTGGTGATTGTGAATACTTATGAATCAGAGTTGCATATTTGAGTGAGAGGACTAGTACTGGATATTGTTGATGTATGTCGGATTGGTGATTAAGGTGTCGGATTACGTGATGTGTATTGATACTCGATTGATTGGAACTATTGGAATCACGAGTTGGTTGTAATGACTCGGGATTGATCTAGACTTATGTTATTTACATTGAATGATGATTAGTAAGTAGACATGACTTTATTAGTTGAGTATTTGAGGACATATCAGATATGACTGGATTAGTTGAGTTGTGTCTTAGATTGATCTTGAGTTAGAAGTATCCAGAATCTTTACTCCTTTCATTGGAGCCGACTGATATTGAGATGAGATGGACATTGTTGGTAATTGGGATCTGTTAGATGACATGTTATTAATATTGGGTACCAAGATGTAGATATCTTAGATTACATGTTGTTGAGGATGTTGATTATTTAAATATGATTCAGTATGTGTTGACTTGTTACGATGTTCTTTGAGGATGTTTCTTATTCAGATATGATTGTGGTGTGTGTTGACATATTGCTCTCGGAGATGTACCTTATGATTCATTAGAATATTGATGTGGACTTATTAAGATGTTAGAGACTGGATTACTTCAGTTAGTAGAGGTTGAGCTAATGTGTTAGTGACCAAGTTGATATTAATGATCTTGTACTTCAGAGTCACCAGATACTAATTATCAGTTTACTACTTATTGGTGAGATACTTGTTGGTGATTATAAGATGTTCATGTTCAGAGTTTACATGAGTTGTCAGTGATACATTGTGGTAGTGATCAGTGATCATGTATTCCATTGTTGATATGAGATGGCAGAGATCAGTTACTAGTTATAGTTGTCAGTGAGGCTAGTTGTCTGTATCACCTTTGTGTTAGTAGCTATATCTCCAGTATTCTATTTCAGATGTCAGATATTAGTTGTCAGCTACTCAGTTGTCAGATATCACAGTTGTCGGATATCAGAGTTGTCAGATATCATAGTTGTGAGATATCACAGTTGTCAGATATCAGTTATCAGTTACCAGTTGTCAGATTATCAGCTAGTGTTGACATCAGTAGTTGTTGGAGATATTGGTTACTATTACATATTAAATAACATTGATTGCTTATTAATAAAAGATACAATAACCCGGGGAACAAGGGGTAATTGCCTGTTGATGCATGTCGTGTATTTTGGAAGGATTCTTATGGTACCGAGTTATGGGTTCCAACCATGGGGAACCAGGGTAGTACTGGCTACCCATTCAGTTGTCAGTTGTCAGGGCTATGCCCGGATTACGGCGCCACACTAGTTGTCTTTTCGTGTGGGGCTGTGGTCTTCAGTTGTCAGAGCCTTGCGGCTTGTCCTGGTTCAGTGCCAGGGGTGATAGACCGTGGTACCGGGCATGCACGGTACTCTTCCAAAACACATGCACTACATTGGCAGGCAATTACAACAACGATAACATTGTTTGATATGTGGGAAAACGGCTGTGGTATGGGACACAGCTAAGTACTACATTAGTTAGGTTAATAATAACCAACCAGACTAGTGACATATAGGTTACACATCTTGACATCAGCTATTAGTCTACATTTGTGTAAGTTGACTTTTATATCAGTTGTTAGTTACAGTTGTGATAGTTGTCTTATATCTTTGTTCATGCTGTTATCAGTTATACTTCAGTTCAGATGTTATCATGTCATGATATTTATTTATCTTATATCTGCAGTCGTTTGTCATGCTATTCAGTTATATGTTATCTGCAGTTGTTCTTGATATTTCTTTATGCACATGTTCTTATGCACGAGCTATTTCCCCTTTACACACACTCTCACCATGGTCGCGTTCTGACGACCCTGGATTTGCACGTCCAGATATTGGACGATTGGTTTCCTTTGTGCAGGTGTACGTTGAGACTGTGCTCTTTGCGAATAGCTGGGGCTTCTCCCTATTCTATTCTGGTACTTTTATCTTTCTAGCCTTCGTATCATTTCCTGTTTCTTGTTATATCAGTTTAGCTATATTTCCAGTCTTGATTCATATGATATCATGCGTGGTTGCTTATATGCGATATTGCAGTATTCAGTATTCATTACAGTTTAGATTTATAGCTTGTTTCGGGTTACTTAAGGCTTAGCGCGTATACGTGAGGGATTTTCCTTGCGTATATGCGTCGCCGTCTCGTGTCGCGTCTCCGCTCCAGCGTTTTTTTTTTTTTGGAAAGCGGGGCGTGACAGTTACACTCTCCATTTGTTTAGAGTTTTGATGATAAAAAAATAAATAAGAGCTATTTGGTACTAATAAGTTTGTTTAAAGATAAGTTTCAGGTTTGTACCATGTTTGGATGCCATTGCTTAGCTATTGCAAGATCTTCTAGGTTCATAAATCAAAGAAGGCTTATGGCACATCAAGGAAGGATCATAGAAGAGAAGGCTCTAGCAAGACTTTACATGGCTCAAGACTTCAAGATTGCTCAAGATAATTCATTAGTTTTGTTTCTAGTTTTTGTAGTTTTGTTAAAGAATAGTGAATAGGATTGAAGCTCCATCACACACGTTTTTGCGCACATGCCTTTCCTAGATATATTCTCTATAAATATATACAAAATATTTTAATATAAAGTCTTCTATTTATAAACTCTATTTTAGGCGTTATACATGTTTCATATCAAAAATATTTTAGTACATATCAAAATCTTCTTAAAATTCTGTTTCAAATTCAGCTTTTGGCCTGAGCCGGTCGACCGACCGGTCGATCGTCACTATGTCAGGTCAAACCGGTCGACCGACCCAGTCGACTAGTATTCTGTCTATTTTGATGTATCAGTGTGCATGTTTACCGGTCGACCGGACCCTTCGGTCGACCGGGCGGGTGGCCGACTGAAATGGTGTCACTTTCTGTTTGTTTCGGCCGACCGGGCGGTCGACCGATAGCCTGCAACGGCTCTTTTTATTTGAATCTTGGTCGATCGGCCGGCCGACCGAGGTAGCCGTTTCAGCCATAACGGCTAGTTTTTAAACACGTTTTAAAACTGTGTCTTTCGTTTTTAAACGTATTTAGGGGATATTTTATGGGTCAAAATCTTCCTTATTGACATTATATGTGTTTACCTTTTTATCCCTAGCCCTATCCTATAAATAGTGGTGATTAGGGTTATGTTTGACACAACAAGAAAAAGATACAACAAGCATTTACAAAAGTTTCAAAGTCTTGAAAAGTTTTCAAGAGAGTTTGGTTCTTGGTTTTTGTGCTGAAGAATCTCTCATCTCTAAAGTTTCATTTTCTAAACTCTCTCTAGTTCATTTCCTTTTTCACTTACACTATTTGAGCTTCAATACTAATCATTACTCTACAGGGCTCTTGTAAGGGAAAGAGGTGTTTACAAAAGATAGTTTGTGATCTTTTGATCACCAAGAGAGAACTTGTACTTAAAGTTGAGGAGTTGGGTACTCCGTTGGTTGTAATTCTTTGTGATATTATAGTGGTTAGAAATCCTTCTGGGTGAAGGCGGGGACGTAGAGCTGGGTGCTCGAACCTCGAAAAAATTCTCCGTGTTTGCGTTTGGTTTACTTGTTCTTACTTGCTCTTAATTCTTGCTTATATCACTAACTTTTTATTCATTGCTTTATCTACTTGCTTCACATTTTCTTTGTAACACTATACTTGCTCTTCATTTTCATAGTTATATTCACTTGTTGCATGATCATATTGTCAATCAAAAACTCTTACAACAAGATTGCATTGCGCACCTCCAACTCATATCAAGAGGAATCAGGAAGAAGAAGTTCAGAACCCTTCACGGGATATTCGGCTTCTAGTCTTGTTTTGGGTAGATTGTTACATCATAATTTTTAAGTGTGCATTGATTAGCAAAATCACCTATTCACCCCCCTCTACGTGATTTTCAGTTGAGAGGTGATCATTGTGTAGCTTTGTGCTTATCCCTCAAGTTGTGAGGTGATAGTTTTGTTGGCTTGGTGCTTTGCCTCTAGTGAGAAGTTGTGGTTGTAAAGAGAGGAGTTGGGTACTCCTAGTTATTGTATTGCCCCAAATCCTCGGTGGAGGTTCCCTGCGTGGGAGTCCTTTGTGGACAAGCTAGTGGATTCGAAATCCTTCTGGGTGAAGGCGGGGATGTAGAGCTGGGTGCTCGAACCTCGAAACAAATCTTGTTGTTTGCGCTTGATCCATTGACTCTCTCTCTCTCTCTTTACTTTGTGCATTGTTCATATTGCTTTATCATATACTTGCTTGTGTGTTGTTGCAATTAAGTTTTTAAATTCCGCATTTAGTTCACTAGATTAGCATTATCACCTATTCACCCCCTCTAGGTGATTTCAATTGGTATCAGAGCCTACGTTCCTGATATTTAGGTTTAACCACCTAGGAGTGAGATCTTGGTTTGCTAATCTTCATTTGCATTTGTATTTTGCACACATATAGTTGCACTCATGGATAGCCCTCCTATGTTTGATATTTCTAGACTTGATATTTGGAAGGCCAAGATGAGTAGTCATTTGAAAGCCCTAGGCTTAAGAGTTTACCAAGTCATTACCAAGAAATCCTACCCTAATGATAGCAAGCACAAAAAGGCCAATGCACTTGCACTTAAGACACTTAGAGCATCTCTTGATAAAGATTTATTACATGTGTTTGCTCACTATGATTCGACTTTTGCAGTTTGGAGCAATTTGACTTCTCCCGAGCTACCAAAGATTATCGAAAAGATGAGAAGATCTAAAAGAGACAAGTCCAACAAGCATTGCCTCATGGTCCAAGGGAAAGACTTCCTTGAGGTACAATCGGACACTCAACTAGATGCTAGTTCTAGTTCATTTTGCAATGATTGTTTAGAGGCTCAAGCCTTAAATTATGAACTTGTTACAAGATGTGAAAAATTACTTGAATAATATAAACTTTTGAAAAAGGATAGTCTTGTTTTAAAGAAGAAATGAAGGATTTGTGTTCAAGTTTTGAATTGACTTTGCAAGAGAAGGAAGAGATTGCTAGTGAACGTGGCTCACTTAAATCTCAACTAGAACTTGCCCTAAAGGAAAATGAATTTTTGAAAAGCAAAAATGATTGTGATGATATTTTAAAGAATAATGAGGTCTTATCTTCAAAATTAGATTTTATTTTAAAGGACAATCATTCTTTGAAAAATGAAATTGAGTTTATTTCAAAAGAATTAGATTTAGTGTTAAATAAAAATAAATCTTTGCAAAATGATATAGATTCACAAGTTTGCCATGCTAGTGTAGCCTCACCCCGGACACCTATTGCATGCTCCACTTTATCTTCTAGTACTGAAAATGATATAAATGATTTGAAGAAAAGTGTGAATTGTTTGGGCTCCACTTTGAGCCATTGTGCCATGAATCATACACGGTTGGAATCTTTGTTTCGAAAGAAACAAGTTCCTATTATGCATGCACACCATGCACGGCATACACATGCTCCTCACGTTCACACCAATCACATGTATGCTCATGTGTACACTTGTATACATTGTGGACGTAAGGGCCACCTTGCTAGATTTTGCTATGATAGAATACATGATGAAAATTTAGCAAATAATTTTGTTTGGGTTAGGAAAGGTACTAACCCCTATGGACCCAAAAGAAAATGGGTACCAAAGACCACCCCTATGATATTTGATGTAGGTGTGGGCTCTCGCATCACGTGAGAGTGGCGGTACCTTGAAGTGGATGCGTTTCGTGCTTAAAGAAAACAATTTGGATGCATCACTTTCAAGGGGAGTTTGGTGGAGAGAACCGCCATTGGTTTGGAGAACTAGAGAGGTGCCTTCATCGGTTTTGGTATCAATCTCTAACTCCCGTTTATATTTGCATGCTTTTTCATGTCGTTGATTTATAGCATGTCTTGGTTTATTGATTATTATGTTTATGTCATGATAATTAGATTAGTGTTATACATGTTAGTTATTGAGACACCCATGTTTAATATGGACTTATCTTTGTGTTCTCACCTTGTTTTTAAACTAATATGTATGTCCTAGATCTATTACACATGCATATACATAATGACCATATGTACGTTTATGATTTTTGTTTTTGATGCTTCATGTTTTGATTAGTATGTTAAATGCCATGATTCTTAGATCATTGACATGCATGTATAGCTTTTGAGATCACCTATGTTTATATGGATCCATATGTTGTGTTCTCACCATTGTTTAGCTATTATGTATATCATAGTTCTAATAACATGTGGATTTACATAATGATTGTCTCTATGTTTATCATGTTGACTTATGTCCCGTTTTATGCTTCATGATTTGATTACATGTTTAGGTGTTAGTTTTCATTAAAACTAGAATATATACTTGTACATATAGTGGGCCATAAATAAATCTTTATATGTTTGTGATTGAATGCCTATTTGTACCCATTAGATGTTCTAGTATGATCTAGTTTTGATGATTCATGCATTTTAAACTTGTATTCCCATTTCGGATATGTTTTTATGATTATGTGTTTTAACTTCATGTATATGTCCATCTTGTCTAAACTATTGATTATAAATATACATCCTTTGAGCCACGTGCCTTAATGCATATACATTTGTGGACTCGTTATGTTTTAGATATGTATGTATACTTTAGTTTATACTTGACATACATATGCCTTGAAGAAATCGTGTTTCATGTTTTCATGTTTAAAGGAATGTCAATTGAGCTTAATTGAACTCTTTCATGATTATGATCTTCACATTTTATTTATACACTCACCTTTCTTGTTTACTCATGCTTTATTTTCATAAGTCATATTCATGCTTCATTGACTTTGAGTGTTTGCTATCATGTGGATTTCTTGTTTCATGAAAAACAATTTTGTTTTATTCCTTACTTGAATGATTTCGTACTAGTTTACAAGTTTTTCCATTTAACTAGTTTCGATATTCTTCATTTTGGTAGAGTTTTTCAAACATTCAATATTTTCAAATCTATTTTGAAAACCCCTACCTTCCACGGGAGGTTGGATGGGAGATCATGCTCATGTATGCTTTATAGTGAAAATCATTTTAAACTTGAACATGATTGGGTGGTAGGTATTATGAGATATACACTTGATCTTATTGTTGTTTCAATTGGTATCATTGGATTCTTTCAATTGGTATCAATATTGACATTTCTTGTATACTTATATATATTTTTATGTATGTATGCTTTCACTTCAAATAGTATCAATTTCGATTGGTATCTAATTTTTCATACATATATATGTTTTATTTGTGCTTACTATATCCCTATATCTTTAAGCACAAATCATATTTATGCTAAGCTTTATTTTTAATGACCATCATGTTTCAATTGATTAGTTTTCAATTGGTATCCTAATACAAGCTTTTGTATCAGTTTAGTTGGTATTTCATAAAGGGGGAGAAAACTCGTATTTTATCTTTCAATTGGTATTTTATTTACCGTTGATTTCTACTCCCATACTTTATGATAGAAAATGATTAAAAAAATTAATATTGATTTTTAATTTGGTATCATATGATTATAGGGAATAATAATTTCAATTGGTATCATATGATTAAAAAGAATAATACTTTATATTGGTATCAAGATTTTTTTGTTTACTTATCAATTGGTATCAAGATTTTGTTTTTACTATCAATTGGTTTATGTTTTTATTTTATTCTAAAAATGTTTGTTTGAGATTTGTTTCAATGCCTCATTTACCTTTCTAGTGGTAGGCATTTCTTAAAATATTTTTATGTTCACTTTCAATTGGTATCAATATGCACTTCATTGACACATTTTTTTTAATTGGTATCATATTTGATTGTACCCCTTATTGACATTGTTTTTGTTTTAGATAAAAAGGGAAGAACATTTTGTTTTGTATTCTTTCACCCCTTTATTGATGATTGACAAAAGGGGGAGAGATATTTGAGTTTATATGCATGTTTTGTATGCATGTTTTGTTTATCTAGAAATATTGTTTGTTTTTTATTAGTTTGTTGTTTATTGGTATTAAGAGCATTTTATTGGTATCAAGAGCTTTAATAATGTTTTACCGTTTAATTGGTATCAAGAACATGTTGTATACACTTTCAATGTTTTATGCATGTCTATGCATGTTTCATGTTTAATATTCATTGCATATATTTATTGTTTATTGCTATGCATGAGTTAAGGGAGAGCTTCTTTGAAGCTTAACTTTAATCCATGCATATATAACTCCATGAGTTTTGTCATCATCTAAAAGGGGGAGATTGTTGGCCCAGAGGCCTTCCACTCTAGTTTTGATGATGATTAACTCATGTAGTTATGTGTACTAATAATCTTGTGATTTTAGTTTCAAATCTTTAATCAAGATATTAGTAGGTGATTGCTTCAACAAAGATGGTTTGGAAGCTTTCACATGGTGATTCAAGAGCCCGAGCGATAAGATCATATATAGCACTCAGTGGAGTCTAGCTCGGTGGATCACGGTGTTTTGGATCGAGTCAGCTTGGAGACGACGCTCTATAAGAAGACCTCAGTACCTAGTTTAGTTTATGTTTTAGATCTATTTGTAAAGATTAGAATAGTGTGATATGCTCAAGTTCACTATACACACACGTTTTATGTTTTGGATATTGGTTTTCAGTTTTTCCATTTTGGTTTAACCGATCTTGACTTTCATGAATAGATATTGATTCAAAACAAGTTTACTTGGTTTATGTATATTAGATTCGTTCTATATACATGCATGCTTCAACTAATTAAACAAACTTATTTTGATATGCCTATTCATTAGTTTTGGTGTTTTATGTTTTTAACAAAACATATTTTGGAATTAAAGTCAAAAACATGAATATATGTATGTTTCTTGTATATTAGATTATATCCATATGCAACATGCTTCAAAGTGTTTAAATATCATATTTTTGTATTTGGACAAAGTTTATTTGAAAAATCAATGTTTAGTAAAAATACAGGTTTTGGTTTTTGATAAAATTTGTAAGACACAAAAATAGTTCAAAATGTTTGATTTCTGTGTTATAATTTTTATCACATGTTTATATATCAATGTAAAATGAGAAAACTATTTTTGTGAATTTTTAGAGATTTTATGGGAATTTTTAAGACTTTAAAAATCCAGTTTTTCAGTCCCAGTTTTTGGCTGCCATGCTCTGGCGGTCGACCGGGCCATGAGCCAGTCGACCGTAGCGGTCGACCGGACGTGCACAAGATTGTGCACGTAGCCGTGTCAGTCGGCCGGTCGACCGACCGGTCAACCGACTGAGAGCAACCCACTCTCGGGTTGCTCCCGGTCGACCGAGCGGTCGACCGGACAGAGAGTGTTGCTTTCTGTTTCTGGGGCCGGTCGACCGGGCGGTCGACCGGTAGCTGCAAACGGTCAAAAATCGACCGTTGGCCAGTCGACCGTCCGGTCGACCGGTAGGCCATTTCTGGCAGTTTTAGCTGCCAACGGCTATAATTTTTAAGAGGGTATAAAAACCCCATTTGTGACCAGTTTTCACTAAGAATTTTTGGGCTAAAATTTATGAGCTTTCTCCAGTGTTTATACAAGTTTGAAAAGATTTTCTTTGTGCCAAAAATATCAATCTTTATTGTTTTAAATGTGTTTCATTATTTCAAAGAAAAATAGTCTTTTGAGAATTTGTTTTGGTCTAATCATTCTATATCTTTGTGGAGATTTCCCAATTGATTTTTCTTTGCTTTAAACACTTTGTTTCCACACTTGAGCTACATCTACTATCCCATTCTATAGGGTCTTTGTTGAAAGATCACCTAGAGGGGGGTGAATAGGTGATTATGCTAATCTATGAACTCAATGCGGAATTTAAAAACTTAATGCAATACATTCAAGTGCAATCAACAAATGATGCACACACAACCAAGTCAAGCAATTATGAATGCACAATATGAATAGTTGCAAGGCACAAAGTAAAGAGAGAGATAGAGAGAGAGAGAGTCAATGGATCAAGCGCAAACAACAAGATATGTTTCGAGGTTCGAGCACCCAGCTCTACATCCCCGCCTTCGACACACGAAGGATTTCTAATCTACTAGCTAGTCCACAAAGAACTCTCACAAGGAGTACCCAACTCCTCTCTTTACAACCACAACCTCCTCCGTGAGGCAAGCTCCAATCCAACAAAACAATCACCTCACAACCCGAGGGATTAGCACAAAGCAAACACAAGGATCACCTCACAACTTGAGGGATACAACCCAAATGCACAACTTCCTCAACACAATGAGGGCAAGGCACAAAGCAAAGATTGGGTTTTTAACTTGGTGGTCTAAACAACAACCACAAACAATTTCTTTCTCCCACACAACAATCCTATAGAATAAGAAAGTAGATGTTGCTCGAGTGTGGAGAAAACCAATGGAATGGAAATCAAAATCACAAAGAAAATCCTTGGGAAAAACTGAAACCAAGATATAGAAGATGAATCAAAACTCTTTTTCCCAAAACCCTTTTCTTTGATTTTCCAAACCCTAGCAAAAACACCAAATAGATTGTTCAATTTGAATCCAAAAACTTCTTTTGATTGCTGTGAAAACACCAGAGAGTAGGGAAAAATTCGCACAAAAAATCTTAGAGAAAAACTCTTTCCAATGGGGTATTTATAGCCCCCAGAAAAACATAGCCGTTGGCAGCAGAAAATGCCAGAAATGCACTGCCGGTCGACCGGCCGGTCGACCGTCCAACAGTCAAATTCTGCCCGTTGGCAGCTACCGGTCGACCGCCCCGGTCGACCCAAACAAACAGAGAGCTCTGCTCTCAGACTCGGTCGACCGTGACGGTCGACTGTCCAGTGTCTGCCAAACATGTACAGATCTGTGCACGTCGGTCGACCGACCCGGTCGACCGACTTCAGCCAAGTCGACTTGGTCAGAAGACTAGTCGACTGGTTGAAGCCTGGAACAGAAAACTGGGTTAGAAACATGTTTAAAAATTCTTTTATCTTTTCTAAAAATCACCAAAAATAGTTTTATCATTTTGCATTGATATATAAACATGTGGTAAAAAGTTTAGCTCAAATATCAATCAATATGAACTATTTTTGTGTCTTATCATTTTTATCAAAAACCAAAAACTGTATTTTCTAAAACTTGGATTTTGAATAGAAAATACGTTTTTTCCAAAACTCTTCCAAATACAAAAACATGCTATTTAAACACTTTGAAGCATGATGCATACGGATAGAAATCTAATATACATAAAACATATATATATATCATAGTTTTTGTCTTTAATTCCAAAAATAAGTTTTGTTAAAACACAAAACCTAAAACACATGAAATAGGTATATCAAAGTAAGTTTGTCTATGTAGTTGAAGCATGCATGTATATAGAACAAATCATATATACATTAAACCATGTAAACTTGTTTTGATATAAAATCTATTCATGAAAACCAAGATCGGTTAAACCTAAAACCGAAAAACCAATATTCAAAACATGAAATGTGTGTGTTGTGAACTTGAGCATATCATACTATTCTAATCTTTACAATTTGGATCTAAACACAAAACTAAACTATGGTACCGATGTCTTCTTGTAGAGCGCAAACTCCAAGCCGACTCAATCCAAAACTCCTTGATCCACCGAGCAAGTGCTATATGTGATCTTTGACGCTCGGGCTCTTGAATCAACATGTGAAAGCTTCCAAATCATCTTGTTGAAGCTAATCACCAACTAATAACTTGATTAATGATCTGAAACTAAAATCACAAGATTATTAGTACACATAACTACATGAGTTAATCATCATCAAAACTAGAGTGGAAGGCCTTTGGGCCAACAATCTCCCCCTTTTGATGATGACAAAACTCATGGAGTTATATATGCATGGATTAAAGTTAAGCTTCAAAGAAGCTCCCCCTTAACTCATGCATAACCAAATAAACATAATGAATATGCAATGAAGGCTCTTAAACAAGAATGCATAGAAATGCATAAACAATAAAAGGTTCTAGATACCAATGAAATGTTTAAAAACAAAACGTGCTCTAGATACCAATTACAAAACATGCTCTAGGTATCAATTAAAATTAAACTAAATTAAACTTAATATATGCAAAACATAAACATGCAAACATGCATATACAAACATGCATATAATACTCAAATTCTTCTCCCCCTTTTTGTCAATCATCAACAAAGGGGTACAAACCAAAACAAAACAAAATCTTCTCCTCTTTTTAATACAAAGAATCAATCTTCAATAAGGGGTAAAAGAAAAACCAAATCAACAAATCTTTCTCCCCCTTTTTGTCCGAAACAACGAATCAATAAAAATAATATTTTCCCTTTTTGTCCAAAACAAAAACAAAGTCAATTAGGGGTGACAATCAATTAAGGTACCAATTGAAAATATGTCAAAGAATAGCATCTTGATACCAATTGAAAGGAAACAAACAACAAAAAAAAAAATATTGATACCAATTTTAAACAAAACACATGACAATCTTGATACCAATTTGAAATTAAACATAATGAATTTTGAATGTCTAAACACAAATATTTTGATACCAATTGTAAATATTTTTCATTTTGAACATATGATACCAATTTGAAATTTTCAATCATAAAGTAAGGGAGTGGGAATCAAATACCAATTGAAAGACAAAATCAAATTTTCTCCCCCTTTATGAAATACCAACTAAAATAATGCATAGTCTTGATACCAATTTAAAAGTAATTAATTGAAACTAAGTTAAAGCTCAAGCACTAGCATAAACAAGATTTTGTGCTTAAAGATATAGGGATATAATAAGCACAAATAAAACACATATATGTATGAAAAATAGATATCAATAGAAATTGATATTCTTGGAATTGAAAGCATACATACATACAAAATATATATGAGTATACAAGAAATGTCAAAATTGATACCAATTGAAAGAATTCAATGATACCAATTGAAATAACAATAATATCAAATGTATATCTCATATAACTACCTCCCAATCATGATTCAAGTTTTAAATGATTTTCATTTTAAAGCATACATGAACATGATCTCCCATCCATCCTCCCATAAAGGTAGGGGTTTTCAAAAATGGATTTGAAAATGTAGTATGTTTGAAAATCTCTACCATAGTGAAGAATACGAACTAGTTATAGGAAAAACTTTTAAAACTAGTACGAAATCCTTCAAGTAAGGAATAAAACAAAATTGTTTTTCATGAAACACATGTAAATCACATGATCACTAAACACTCAAAGTCCATAAAGCTCATATCAAATTCTCATGAAAACAAATCATGAGTAAACTAATAAAGTGAGTGTACAAGTATAATGTGACACATATCAACATGAAAGTATTCCATTAAGCTCATATGAAATTCCTTGAAAACATGAAAACATGAAATTCATCTAAGATGTGAAATCACCAATTGAAATCATCTTAAAAAACATGAAATTCATAATAAATGTGAAATCACTTAGCAAACATGAAATTCATCCAAACGGTTTAAACTTCAAGGCATATGTATGTCATGTACAAGCTAAAGTATACATACATATCCTAAACATAATGAGTCCACAAAAGTATATGCATGAAGGCACGTGGCTCAAGGATGTATATGTATAAATGATAGTTTGGACAAGATGGACATATTCATGAAGTTAAAACAAAATAAGTAAAATGATGAATACAAGTCAAATGCAAGAATCATCAAAACTAGACTATACTAGTACATCAAGTGAATACAAATGAGCGTTCAAGCACAAACATATATAAAGGTCTATTTGTAGCTAACTAGTTGTACAAGTATAAATCCTAGTCTTAATGAAAACTTATCATTCAAGCAAGTAGTAAAAACATGAAGCATAAAACGGGAATCATAACCCAACATGATAAACATAATGATCAAAACATGAATTATTAAAACAAAAAGTCATAGTCAACCATATGATTAGCATGACAAAGACATGTGCATTAGATCTATGATTAACATGATAGCTAAAACATAAAGAGAACACAAAATATGGGTCCATACTAAACATGGGTGTCTCAACAACTAATCATGTAAAGCATAAGTCTAATAAACATGGCAAATGTCATACTAATCATGAAACAATAAAACATGATTCAACAAAACAAAAATCATAAACATCCACATGATCATTATGTATATGCATGTGCATTAGATCTAGTGCATACATGTTAGTTTAAACAAGGTGAGAACACTAAATATAGATCCATATAAAATGTCACGCCCCGCTTCCCAAAAAAACGCTGGAGCGGAGACGCGACGCGAGTCGGCGATGCATATACGCAAGGAAAATCCCTCACGCATACGCGCTAAGCCATAAGTAACCCGAAACAAGCTATAATAAATCTCAACTGTAATGAATACTGAATACTGCAATACCACATATGAGTAACCACGCATGATATCATATGAATCAAGACTGGAATAACAACTGAATTGATATAACAAGAAATAGGAAATAATACGAAAGCTGGAAAGATAAAAGTACCAGAATAGAATAGGGAGAAGCTCCAGCTATTCGCGAAGCGTACAGCCTCAACGAACACCTGCACATTAGAAACAAACCGTCCAATATCTGGACGTGCAAATCCAGGGTCGTCAGAACGCGACCATGGTGAGTGTGTGTGTAAAGGGGAAATAGCTCGTGCATAAGAACATGTGCATAAGGCAATAAAATAAACTGCAAATATATGACAACTGAATAACATGATAAAGTAACTGAACTGAAGTATAACTAATAACGGCATGAACAAGGATATAAGACAACTATCACATCCGTAAACTAACATCTGATATCAAAGTCAACTATCACAAATGTAGACTAATAGCTGATGTCAAGATGTGAAACCTAGTATATGTCACTAGTCTAATTGGTTATTATTAACCTAACTAATGTAGTACTTAGCTGTGTCCCATACCACAGCCGTGTTCCCACATATCAAACAAAGTTATCGTTGTTGTAACTGCCTGCCAATGTAGTGCATGTGTTTTGGAAGAGTGTCGTGCATGCCCGGTACCACGGTCTATCACCCCTGACACTGAACCAGGACAAGCCGCAAGGCTCTGACAACTGAAGACCACAGCCCCACACGAAAAGACAACTAGTGTGGCGCCGTAATCCGGGCATAACCCTGACAACTGACAACTGAATAGGTAGCCAGTACTACCTTGGTTCCCCATGGTTGGAACCCACAACTCGGTACCATAAGAGTCCTTCCAAAATACACGACATGCATCATCAGGCAATTACCCCTTTTTTCCGGGTTATGGTGTCTTTTATTAATAAGCAATCAATGTTATTTAATATGTAGTAGTAACCAATATCTCCAATAACTGCTGATGTCAACACTAGCTGATAATCTGTCAACTGGTAACTGATAACTGATATCTGACAACTGTGATATCTGACAACTGTGATATCTGACAACTGAGTAGCTGACAACTAATATCTGACATCTGAAATAGAATAATGGAGATATGCCACTAACACAATAGTGTCACAAACAACTTGCAACTGGTATAGATCTCTGCCAACTCATATCAACAATGGAATACATGATCACTGATCACTACCACAATGTATCACTGACAACTCATGTAAACTCTGAACATGAACATCTTATAATCACCAACAAGTATCTCACCAATAAGTAGTAAACTGATAATTAGTATCTGGTGACTCTGAAGTACAAGATCATTAATATCAACTTGGTCACTAACACATTAGCTCAACCTCTACTAACTGAAGTAATCCAGTCTCTAACATCTTAACGAGTCCACGCCAATACTCAAATGAATCATAAGATATATTCTCGAGTACAATATGTCAACACACACCACAATCATATCTGAATAGGAAACGTCCTCAAAGAACATCGTAACAAGTCAACATCAATGTCTGAATGAATCATCACCAATAAAAGAATATCAAGTCAACATATACTGAATCATATTTAAATAGTCAACATCCTCAACAACATGTAATCTAGGATATCTACATCTTGGTACCCAACATTAATAACATGTCATCTAACAGATCCCAATACTCGGTGTCACGATATATTCATGCATATAAGTTCTATCATGATATCTTCAACACTATATACCATAACATATACATGTATCTAAGGTCTATCATGATTAAATCATTATCACCAATATATATCTCTAGAGGTCACCTACAATCCATCCATATCCATCACATAACCCAAGGTTAATGTCTACATCTAATAAAAGAACTACACATAGCTGACAGACTAACTGTAGTCGACTAGGGGTGATATATAAGTCGACTAGGCAAGGGAGTTAGTCAACTAATCAAGTGGACAAAGTCGACTATACACGGGGCAAGTCGACTATAAAAGATGTCAAGTCGACTAACAGAGTGATACAGAGAGTTCAACATATTCTGGGAGGAGGATTAGTCGACTAGGGGCATCTATTAGTCGATTAACAGGGCTATTAGTCGACTATAAACATGGGTAAGTCGACTAATCTGCCTGCAACCTGATACTGCAATTGATCCTGCACAATATTCTCAATCTCCACATCTTCTCAATTACCCTCATGCTACATCCTGACATGTCTACAACAATACTCTAGATATACATAGGACAAACATGGGGGGTTTCTATCATGTATCAAGAATCATGCATATCATATTCCTATACATCCAACATGTAAAATAAACGGGAGATGACCGTCCACCTTCATGCTCGGTGATCTCCACGCATAAACATGTAATCTAGGTATTCTACTCCACAATTACATCTTATATAAAATAATAGCTGCGATCACTTAATAAAAGAGAGGAGGTGGAAGAGACACTCACATGAAATGACGCTGTTTCGGAACCGATTCGCCGTCTAGTCTTCACTGCACGAACCGGTACTGATCTATGGATCATCCCATGGGCCGGTCTTCGAATCACCATTGTATCGGGTCCACAACGGCACGAATCCGAATCGGGTCTGGGTCTCCTGCAACTGATCCGGATCTCACCAAACAAATCCGAAATGTTGTAGCATGCAACTAAACACACAAATAAATATAAATATATACTACACACACTCCCGAGCACACCGACACATACGCATATGCACCCATGTATATACTTATATACTCACACATACAAGAAATAATCCCACACATGCATATACATATATACCCATCCATAAATTATAAACATAATTACATATATATAATTCAACATACATATTAATTAACAATATCCAACAAGTTAATAATACTTACCAATCAACTAACTATGTATGCACATAAAATGAAAGGAAGAAAAGCAATGAATAGGTGAAGCACTCACGTTCATAGGGCACAGGTGTCTCGGCCTGGTGCACAGGAGGGAGGGGCTCGCTGGACTGAAGCTCGGCCAAGAAGGGGGTATACTCCGGCTCCGGCGATGGCGGGGAGGAGGTCCAGCCTGGAGAGGGGCGGCCTGGTGATGGCCGGCTGTTGGGGTGCGCCGGGGGAGGAGGCGCCTGGCCGCTGGTGGTGGGTGCGGCAGGACATGGAGGGCTCGGCCTGGGCCATGGCCGAGCTGTGCTGTTGTCGCCGGGATGCTGTTGCGCAGGGGAGGAAGAGGCGGCTGGCCTGCTGGAGGGGGCTCGCTGTGCGCGGCCACGGGGCGGTGGTGTGTGCGCGACCTGGTCCGTTGGAAGGGGGTGCTGCTGGCCGCCGGAGACGCTGGTGCGGACCTCGCCGGAGAGGCGGGTGCAGGTGATGGGGGATCTCGCTGGTGGTTCTGCTGCGCGCCAGCCAGGACTGGGCGGCTACCCAAAGGGCGGCGGCGCTCTGGTGATCGCCGGAGAGGAGAGGGCGGATCTGGTGCTCTGCGGAATAGGGAGGGGAGGCGGCTGTGGGAGTAGATAGATTAGGGTTTTGGTTTAAGTTTAGGATTAATCTTAGGATATAATTGTTGGGTGTGTGGGTAGCGGGTAGATGGGTATGCTAACGGGTTGGGGTTCGAGTCCAATAGATAATCGGGTATGCTAATGGGTAAGATTGGGAACGGGTCTTGGATTATGGAATCCAAACGGGTAATGGGTAAATAGGGTGAGAGGTTAACAAGGAGGACTCCACCACCACCACCAAGATTAGTATACATGCCAATATTAAAATAAGTAATACCAATCACAATTAATAATTGACAAACAACAATCATACTAAAAGAACAATAATAATAATGGGGATAATTACTAATAGTATCATCAACTAATAAAATATTTTAATAATTACAATAGGCTAAAGAAATGATAATGATAAACAATGGTAACCATAAAATCCAAATTACCATTTACTGTCTGAAAATAATTTGCATACTCAACATTAATAATCAAGAGAGAAATAAAATAACTTGATTAATTAAAAATAATCGGTAAATCAAAATAAATAGTTTAGAAAAAATGAAAATACTGTATTACTAGCTAGGGATCTTACACTCTACCCATCTTATTAAAAATTTCGTCCCCGAAATTCAAATAGGGCAGGGAATGGTAAAAGAGTCCCAAGAAATCAAGAAGAAGACAAACAAACACCACGTCGCTTCTCCACACATCATAAATCCACCACGCTTCCGCTGCACACTCTGATACATGCCACCGGCTTCAGCATGACGTAACCACTCTCAAGAGACAAGGTCAAGGAATAGAATCGAGAAGGAGGAAGAGAAGCAAGATGGAAATCCAGATTACTCTAAAAGAAGAGTAGAAATCAAGGATATCCAACGATCAAAGATAAGGATTCCCAAAAGAAGGATGAAATCAAGATGGAAATCCAAATCACTCAAAAGAAGAGTAGAGATCAAGGATATCGAAAGATCAAAGATGAGAATTTCCAAAGGAAGGATGGCCAATTCCAAATGGACTGAATATCATAATGGATAGTATATGTATATTGCAGTGCAACTATAGCTTGTTTTCAAGTTTCCGGTAAGAACTAGGTCTCTCTTGCGAAACAAAAGTCAAAATTTCACATCACAAGTCGAAAACCTAGGCTCTGATACCAAGAAAACCCTGTCACGCCCCGCTTCCCAAAAAAACGCTGGAGCGGAGACGCGACACGAGTCGGCGACGCATATACGCAAGGAGAATCCCTCACGCATACGCGCTAAGCCTTAAGTAACCCGAAATAAGCTATAATAAATCCCAACTGTAATGAATACTGAATACTGCAATACCACATATGAGCAACCACGCATGATATCATATGAATCAAGACTGGAATAACAACTGAACTGATATAATATGAAAAAGGAAATAATACGAAAGCTGGAAAGATAAAAGTACCAGAATAGAATAGGGAGAAGCTCCAGCTATTCACGAAGCGTACAGCCTCAACGAACACCTGCACATTAGAAACAAACCGTCCAATATCTGGACGTGCAAATCCAGGGTCGTCAGAACGCGACCATGGTGAGTGTGTGTGTAAAGGGGAAATAGCTCGTGCATAAGAACATGTGCATAAGGCAATAAGATAAACTGCAAATATAAGACAACTGAATAACATGATAAAGTAACTGAACTGAAGTATAACTAATAACGGCATGAACAAGGATATAAGACAACTATCACATCCGTAAACTAACATCTGATATCAAAGTTAACTATCACAAATGTAGACTATTAGCTGATGTCAAGATGTGAAACCTAGTATATGTCACTAGTCTGATTGGTTATTATTAACCTAACTAATGTAGTACTTAGCTGTGTCCCATACCACAGCCGTGTTCCCACATATCAAACAAAGTTATCGTTGTTGTAACTGCCTGCCAATGTAGTGCATGTGTTTTGGAAGAGTACCGTGCATGCTCGGTACCACGGTCTATCACCCCTGGCACTGAACCAGGACAAGCCGCAAGGCTCTGACAACTGAAGACCACAGCCCCACACGAAAAGACAACTAGTGTGGCGCCGTAATCCGGGCATAGCCCTAACAACTGACAACTGAATAGGTAGCCAGTACTACCTTGGTTCCCCATGGTTGGAACCCACAACTCGGTACCATAAGAGTCCTTCCAAAATACACGACATGCATCATCAGGCAATTACCCCTTTTCCCCAGGTTATGGTGTCTTTTATTAATAAGCAATCAATGTTATTTAATATTTAGTAGTAACCAATATCTCCAATAACTGCTGATGTCAACACTAGCTGATAATCTGACAACTGGTAACTGATAACTGATATCTGACAACTGTGATATCTGACAACTGTGATATCTGACAACTGAGTAGCTGACAACTAATATCTGACATCTGAAATAGAATAATGGAGATATGCCACTAACACAATAGTGTCACAAACAACTTGCAACTGGTATAGATCTCTGCCAACTCATATCAACAATGGAATACATGATCACTGATCACTACCACAATGTATCACTGACAACTCATGTAAACTCTGAACATGAACATCTTATAATCACCAACAAGTATCTCACCAATAAGTAGTAAACTGATAATTAGTATCTGGTGACTCTGAAGTACAAGATCATTAATATCAACTTGGTCACTAACACATTAGCTCAACCTCTACTAATTGAAGTAATCCAGTCTCTAACATCTTAACGAGTCCACGCCAATACTCAAATGAATCATAAGATATATTCTCGAGTACAATATGTCAACACACACCACAATCATATCTGAATAGGAAACGTCCTCAAAGAACATCGTAACAAGTCAACATCAATGTCTGAATGAATCATCACCAATAAAAGAATATCAAGTCAACACATACTGAATCATATTTAAATAGTCAACATCCTCAAAAACATGTAATCTAGGATATCTACATCTTGGTACCCAACATTAATAACATGTCATCTAACAGATCCCAATACTCGGTGTCACGACATATTCATGCATATAAGTTCTATCATGATATCTTCAACACTATGTACCATAACATATACATGTATCTAAGGTCTATCATGATCAAATCATTATCACCAATATATATCTCTAGAGGTCACCTACAATCCATCCATATCCATCACATAACCCAAGGTTAATGTCTACATCCAATAAAAGAACTACACATAGCTGACAGACTAACTGTAGTCGACTAGGGGTGATATATAAGTCGACTAGGCAAGGGAGTTAGTCGACTAATCAAGTGGACCAAGTCGACTATACACGGGGCAAGTCGACTATAAAAGATGTCAAGTCGACTAACAGAGTGTTACAGAGAGTTCAACATATTCTGGGAGGAGGATTAGTCGACTAGGGGCATCTATTAGTCGACTAACAGGGCTATTAGTCGACTATAAACATGGGTAAGTCGACTAATCTGCCTGCAACCTGATACTGTAATTGATCCTGCACAATATTCTCAATCTCCACATCTTCTCAATTACCCTCATGCTACATCCTGACATGTCTACAACAATACTCTTGATATACATAGGACAAACATGGGGGGTTTCTATCATGTATCAAGAATCATGCATATCATATTCCTATACATCCAACATGTAAAATAAACGGGAGATGACCGTCCACCTTCATGCTCGTTGATCTCCACGCATAAACATGTAATCTAGGTATTCTACTCCACAATTACATCACATATAAAATAATAGCTGCGATCACTTAATAAAAGAGAGGAGGAGGAAGAGACACTCACATGAAATGATCGGAACCGATTCGCCGTCTAGTCTTCACTGCACGAACCGGTACTGATCTACGGATCATCCCATGGGCCGGTCTTCGAATCACCATTGTATCGGGTCCACAACGGCACGAATCCGAGTCGGGTCTGGGTCTCCTGCAACTGATCCGGATCTCACCAAACAAATCCGAAATGTTGTAGCATGCAACTAAACACACAAATAAATATAAATATATACTACACACACTCCCGATCACACCGACACATACGCATATGCACCCATGTATATAATTATATACTCACACATACAAGAAATAATCCCACACATGCATATACATATATACCCATCCATAAATTATAAACATAATTACATATATATAATTCAACATACATATTAATTAACAATATCCAACAAGTTAATTAATACTTACCAATCAACTAACTATGTATGAACATAAAATTAAAGGAAGAAAAGCAATGAATGGGTGAAGCACTCACGTTCATGGGGCACAGGTGTCTCGGCCTGGTGCACAGGAGGGAGGGGCTCGCTGGACTGAAGCTCGGCCAAGAAGGGGGTATACTCCGGCTCCGGCGATGGCGGGGAGGAGGTCCAGCCTGGAGAGGGGCGGCCTGGTGATGGCCGGCTGTTGGGGCGCGCCGGGGGAGGAGGCGCTTGGCCGCTGGTGGTGGGTGCGGCAGGACCTGGAGGGCTCGGCCTGGGCCATGGCCGAGCTGTGCTGTTGTTGTCGGGATGCTGTTGCGCAAGGGAGGAAGAGGCGGCTGGCCTGCTGGAGGGGGCTCGCTGTGCGCGGCCACGGGGCGGTGGTGTGTGCGCGGCCTGGTCCGTTGGAAGGGGGTGCTGCTGGCCGCCGGAGACGCTGGTGCGGACCTCGCCGGGTGGGAGACGGGTGCAGGTGAAGGGGGATCTCGCTGGTGGTTCTGCTGCGCGCCAGCCAGGACTGGGCGGCTACCCAAAGGGCGGCGGCGCTCTGGTGATCACCGGAGAGGAGAGGGCGAATCTGGTGCTCGTTGGAATAGGGAGGGGAGGCGGCTGTGGAGTAGATAGATTAGGGTTTTGGTTTAGGTTTAGGATTAATCTTAGGATATAATTGTTGGGTGTGTGGGTAGCGGGTAGATGGGTATGCTAACGGGTTGGGGTTCGAGTCCAATAGATAATCGGGTTTTCTAATGGGTAGGATTGGGAACGGGTCTTGGATTATGGAATCCAAACGGGTAATGGGTAAATAGGGTGAGAGGTTAACAAGGAGGACACCACCACCACCAAGATTAGTATACATGCCAATATTAAAATAAGTAATACCAATCACAATTAATAATTGACAAACAACAATCATACTAAAAGAACAATAATAATAATGGGGATAATTACTAATAGTATCAACAACTAATAAAATATTTTAATAATTACAATAGGCTAAAGAAATGATAATGATAAATAATGGTAACCATAAAATCCAAATTACCATTTACTGTCTGAAAATAATTTGCATACTCAACATTAATAATCAAGATTAATTAAAAATAATCGGTAAATCAAAATAAATACTTTAGAAAAAATGAAAATACTGTATTACTAGCTAGGGATCTTACATAAAACATGGGAGCTCAAGTAACTAAACATGTATAACACTAATCTAATCAACATGACATAAGCATAATGATCAACAAACATTAAAACATGCTATAAACAATAATATGAAAAGCATGCAAAATAAAAATGGGAGTTAGAGAATGATACCAAAACCGATGAAGGTGCATCTCTAGTTCTCCAAACCACGGTGGTCCTCCCACCAAATCCCCTTGAGAGTGAAGCATCCAAATGGTTCTCTTTTAGGCTTAGAACGCATCCACCTCAAGGCATCAATACCCTCACGTGATGCGAGAGCTCCCACCTACATCAAAAGTCAAGGAGGTGATTTTTGGTACCCATTTTCTTTTGGGTCCACGGGGTTTAGTATCTTTTCTAACCCAAACAAGATTAGTTGCTAAATTTTCATGATAAACACGATCATAACAAAATCTAGCAAGGTGACCTTTTCGGCCACAATGTGTACATGTGTACACATGAGCATACATGTAATGGTGGTGACCGTGGAAAGCATGTGTATGCCGTGTAGGGTATGCATGCAAAGATGGACCTTGTTTCTTGCGAACCAAGGTTTCCAAACGTGAATGATTCAATGTGCATTGGCTCAAAGTGGAGCCCAAACATTCAACACTTTTCTTCAAAACATTTATATCATTTTCAATAGTGGAAGATAAAGTGGAGCATGCAGTAGGTGTGCAAGAAGAAGAAGAAGCTATACTAGCATGGCACACATGAGAATCAATATCAATTTTCAAAGATTCATTTTTCTTCAACACCAAATTCAATTCTTTTGTAATTGAATCAATTTTATTTTTCAAAACAAGGTTATCTTTTAAAACAAAATCCAATTTAGAAGATAAAACCTCATTGTTTTTCACAACATCATCACAATCATTTTTTCTTTTCAAAACTTCAATCTCATTAAGGGCAAGATCTAGTTGAGATCTTAGTGAGTCACATTCACTAGTGATCTCTTCCTTCTCTTGCAAAACCGATTCAAAATTAGAACACAAATCCTTTAATTCATTTTTCAAAACAAGGTTGTCCTCTTTCAAAAGATTGTGTTTTTCCGATAAATTTTCAAGCTTTTGAGCAAGTTCCAAATTCAATGTTTGAACTTCAAAACAACCATGGCAATAGGAACTAGAGCTATCATCTAATTGAGTGTCCGATTGTACCTCAAGGGAGTTATTCCCTTGGACCATGAGGCAATGCTCTTCAGACTTTTCTTTCTTAGACCTCCTCATCTTATTGATAATCCTTGGAAGCTCGGGAGACGTCAATAAGCTCCAAACTGCAAAACCCGAGTCATAACAATCAAACACTGGTAAAAGATGTTCACTAAGAGATGCTCTAAGTGCTCTAAGTGCTAATGCATTTGCCTTTTTATGCTTGCTACTATTAGGGAATGATTCCATAGTGGAGGCTTGATAAACTAGATGTCCTAGTCTTTTCAAATGGCTACTCATATTGGCCTTCCAAGCATCAAGTCTAATATGGTCAAACATAGGAGGGCTATCCATGAGAGCAAACTAAATGAGTGCAAATGAACAATGCAAATGAAGATTAGCAAACCAAGATCTCACTCCTAGGTGGTTAAACCTAAATATCAGGAGCACTAGCTCTGATACCAATTGAAAGATCACCTAGAGGGGGGGTGAATAGGTGATTATGCTAATCTATGAACTCAATGCGGAATTTAAAAACTTAATGCAATACACTCAAGTGCAATCAACAAATGATGCACACACAACCAAGCCAAGCAATTATGAATGCACAATATGAATAGTTGCAAGGCACAAAGTAAAGAGAGAGATAGAGAGAGAGTCAATGGATCAAGCGCAAACAATAAGATATGTTTCGAGGTTCGAGCACCCAGCTCTACATCCCCGCCTTCGACACACGAAGGATTTCTAATCCACTAGCTCGTCCACAAAGAACTCTCACAAGGAGTACTCAACTCCTCTCTTTACAACCACAACCTCCTCCTTGAGGCAAGCTCCAATCCAACAAAACAATCACCTCACAACCCGAGGGATTAGCACAAAGCAAACACAAGGATCACCTCACAACTTGAGGGATACAACCCAAATGCACAACTTCCTCAGCACAATGAGGGCAAGGCACAAAGCAAAGATTGGGTTTTTAACTTGGTGGTCTAAACAACAACCACAAACAATTTCTTTCTCCCACACAAAAATCCTATAGAATAAGAAAGTAGATGTTGCTCGAGTGTGGAGAAAACCAATGGACTGGAAATCAAAATCACAAAGAAAATCCTTGGAAAAACTGAAACCAAGATATAGAAGATGAATTAAAACTCTTTTTCCCAAAAACCCTTTTCTTTGATTTTCCAAACCTTAGCAAAAATACCAAATAGATTGTTCAATTTGAATCCAAAAACTTCTTTTGATTGCTGTGAAAACACCAGAGAGTAGGGAAAAATTCGCACAAAAAATCTTAGAGAAAAACTCTTTCCAATGGAGTATTTATAGCCCCTAGAAAAACATAGCCGTTGGCAGCAGAAAATGCCAGAAATGCACTGCCGGTCGACCGGCCGGTCGACCGTCCAACGGTCAAATTCTGCCCGTTGGCAGCTACCGGTCGATCGCCCCGGTCGACCCAAACAAACAGAGAGCTCTGCTCTCAGACCCGGTCGACCGTGACGGTCGACCGTCCAGTGTCTGCCAAACGTGCACAGATCTGTGCACGTCGGTCGACCGACCCGGTCGACCGACTTCAGCCAAGTCGACTTGGTCAGAAGACTAGTCGACTGGTTGAAGCCTGGAACAGAAAACTGGGTTAGAAACATGTTTAAAAATTCTTTTATCTTTTCTAAAAATCACCAAAAATAGTTTTATCATTTTGCATTGATATATAAACATGTGGTAAAAAGTTTAGCTCAAATATCAATCAATATGAACTATGTTTGTGTCTTATCATTTTTATCAAAAACCAAAAACTGTATTTTCTAAAACTTGGATTTTGAATAGAAAATACGTTTTGTCTAAAACTCTTCCAAATACAAAAACATGATATTTAAACACTTTGAAGCATGATGCATATGGATAGAAATCCAATATACATGAAACATATATATATCATAGTTTTTGTCTTTAATTCCAAAAATAAGTTTTGTTAAAACACAAAACCTAAAACACATGAAATAGGTATATCAAAGTAAGTTTGTCTAAGTAGTTGAAGCATGCATGTATATAGAACAAATCATATATACATTAAACCATGTAAACTTGTTTTGATATAAAATCTATTCATGAAAACCAAGATCGGTTAAACCTAAAATCGAAAAACCAATATTCAAAACATGAAACGTGTGTGTTGTGAACTTGGGCATATCATACTATTCTAATCTTTACAATTTGGATCTAAACACAAAACTAAACTATGGTACCGATGTTTTCTTGTAGAGCGCAAACTCCAAGCCGACTCGATCCAAAACTCCTTGATCCACCGAGCAAGTGCTATATGTGATCTTTGATGCTCGGGCTCTTGAATCAACATGTCAAAGCTTCTGAATCATCTTGTTGAAGCTAATCACCAACTAATAACTTGATTAATAATCTGAAACTAAAATCACAAGATTATTAGTACACATAACTACATGAGTTAATCATCATCAAAACTAGAGTGGAAGGCCTTTGGGCCAACAATCTCCCCCTTTTGATGATGACAAAACTCATGGAGTTATATATGCATGGATTAAAGGATCAAGCTTTCTCCTCTTCCACTCCAATTCACGGGTATATCTTGTGTTATTTTCATGTCCAGTTTTGTATTTTTCATGAGTAGCTAAACTTATTTTCTGGGCTTACTATCGTCCCTCTCTTCGATCCCTCTTCTTTTTGAATGGTTTTCATGAAAAAGACCCAATGAATCATTTGAATGCCTAAACTATAGCCTTTCTTCTTTGAAAGTATTCTTGAAGGCACATGAGGATGGGTTTGGATTTTTAAACTTCTACTTCCTTTAAAAACGTCTCTTGAACTTGTTTTTATCTCATACTTGAACTTCTTGATGATTTAACATTTAACTCAAGACGATTTCTTAAAGAAAAGAATTATCTTTTCCAACCATCTTATGTGCTTTGCTTAAAACTTTCTAAAATTAATCTTAAGTTTTTGCATATGATCAAGTTGAGGCACTAAGGATTTCTATAGAAGAACACATCGTTGAGTAGTGAGATAGTGAGCCCAGATTTTCTTCTTTATTAAAAACAATAAATCACTTTTCAAAGCTTTTTAAATCACCTTTTCCAAAGCCTTGTCCAAATTTACAAATTTTCTTTTAATCATTTCCCTTCTCTCCATTCTCTTTTTCAACTTAAAAGAAAGACACCAATTTCATTGTTTATTACTTAACAAAAACACCGAAAAGCTTCTATCGCATTTCTCCTCGTGGACACGACCCGTTAGCCCAAAGCTACACGGTAAATCCTTGCTCTTTCATTTTTCAATAAGTAATCATCTAAGAAATAGTAATACTCATGACCAGCTAGTCGTTCAAGCATTTAATCGACAAATGGGAGAGGTAAGTGGTCTTTACGAGTACAGTATTTAACTTTCTATAGTCAATGTAAACTCGAATCTTTATAGGGAGTTGCATTTGTACTAACTCTTGGTTTTCATTCTCTACCACAGTAAAGCCAGATTTCTTAAAGACCGCATAGACTAGGCTAATCCATTGACTATTAGAAATGGGATAAATTATCCCATTATCTAAAAGTTTCACTATTTTAGCCCAGACGGCTTTTTGCATGATAGGGTTTAACTTACGCTGCTGGTCTCTCTTTTGTTTCGCCTCTTCATTTAGGCTGATACAGTGTTGAACTATAGCTGAATTTAATCCTTTTATGTCGGTCATCGTCCAATTAATGGCTTTTCCATGTTTCCTAAGAATTGTCATAACGTTCTCCTCTTACCCATTAGTCAAGTCGGATGCAACAATGAATGAAAAGTCTCTTGTTCGCCTAGGTAGGCGTACTTAAGATGTTTGGGCAAGGTTTTAAGTTTTAAGGAAAGTGATGACTCAATAGATGGAGGAGTCAAGCTTGTTTTCTCTAGATAAAATGAACTTGGGCTCAATACCCACTCGACTGTGGAATCGACAATGTCATTAAGTCTTACATCATCGGATCCCAATTTGTTATCACATTTGGCTCTTAGTTCTATTCACTGTGCTCACTCATTAAATTCTGAGTGAGGTTCACATCAAAAGATTAATCATCCATATCATAGGGTTGGCTTCCTAAGTTGAAGACGTTGACTTCTTTAGTCATGTCCCGGAAGATTAGTCTCTTGGATTTGTTCCTGTATTTGAAGGTTGCGTTTACAGTAACAAGGAATAGATGCCCTAGGATGTGGGGTTTGAGACCTAGGATTTGACACTCGTTAGGTGTCAAGGACAATAAAATCTACTGGGTAGATGAATTGTCAACCCGGATGAGGACATCGGTTACTTCCCCTTTGGAACATTGACAGACCGGTCAGCTAGCTGGATCATAACTTGAGTCGGGCTAAGTTTGCCCAACCCAAGTTGTTGGTATACTGAGAAAGAGAGCAAGTTGATACCTGCTCCTAAATCAAGAAGTGCTCGATTAATTTCTATTTGACCTATTATGCAAGAGATGGTAGGAAAACCAAGATCCTTGTGCTTGATGATTGATGTTTTTACCTGTACACAAAATACAGAATTTTAGAGCTTAAGACTAAAGAGTGCAAGGTACTCAATGCTACCGCAATAGCAAGTGGCTATGCGGGTCGTGATCCACAAGGAGGGACTAGCGATGGAAGCTTTTTAATAAGTTCTCTTTTAGGTTACAATGAATCGTTAAAGATCTTCTTTTAGTTTTTAAAAAGAAAAGAAAAATAAATTACAATCAAGTTAGGAAGAAAGTGGTAGATGGAAAATGAATTATATACAAAGAAATTGAAACGAGTGATAAAGATGGTTGGAAAATTGGGGTGATCTAAACTAAAGAATTAAAAGAGAAGAAAGAAAACCTAAAAGAAAAACTTACCTCCTCTGATTGATTACTTACCTAGAAACCTTGCATGTTTTACCTTACTTTGGAGGTGATCAACGCATAAGTCATAAGATCGAGCTCAATCCTCATTCGCATTACATCATCAAGACGAACAAGAATGAAATGATATGGAATCTTAAAGAGGAGAACCTCATCATGAAATATCGGTGGCACTCACACAAACATGGCTATACTTATGCTTCTAGGTTCACTTGGATATTTATCAAAACCAAAAAAAGGAAAAGTAGAATAGAAGAAGAACATATAAACAAGAAAAGCATAAAGATGTTACCTTTAATTACTTGTAGAAATTATGAAAGAAAGGAGGAGGTTACATCGGTGTCACTCTAACTATAAGTCTCACTCTCTTACTTACACGAATCTCAGTCTAACCTATGTTTACAAAGAAATAAAAAAAATTACATAAAACGAAAATAAAAACCTGCACTAAAAAGAATGAAAAACTGACCTAAAATCTATCTCTACTTGGTCGTTACTTTTTTGCCTTTGAGATTGCAGGTATTTATAGGAGAAATACAGAGGGTAGAGGAATATGAAGATAAGAGAAGCTGGCTATTTCTGAATTTGAATCCTCCCCTTATCTCTAAACTTGATTTGATGTGGATATTCAGTTCTGATCTGCAGCTTATTGGCGATTGATTGCTAAATATAACTTATCAAATGACAGAATTAAAAATAATGATCAACAAAGCGTTGTAGCCCTTTAAGTACTCTTTCTGGATCATCTTGAATCATTAGATTTGAGTTCTGGTAGCGAAAGTTAGGATTCAAATACTAAAATGTATCCAGTCAGAATCCGAGTCAATATTGCTTCATCTCATCCATTGATCTTCTCTCTATCCATTTATCCCTTTGGATTTGGACTCTATATTTGACGTTATCCTTAGTTGATCTTTATCTTTAACCACTTGATTTACCAAATACTTAATTTAACCAACTGTATGTGGGATCATCCTCCTCTAACCAAATAGATCTAGTTAAATCTTAATTTAACTGATATTCATTTGATTTTATCCTCTTTCTCCCCATGATTATCTTCTGCAAAATAGACATTTAAGATAAGAAATTTAGCAGATTTATTACATGATAAATGAGGATATGTAATAAAGAATAATACAATAAATGTGTGCAATCACACCCCCACACCTATCTTTTGCTCATCCTCGAGCAAAATAATAAAACTAAACCAAAGATTATTTAGACCACTTTCGCAGGTCACGCGATTGCACTGAGCATGTGCAACAAGCAGTTAAACCTCTAGATTTCTCCTAAAGGACGAGTTTTGTCTCGTGAGGGTTTTCAGTGGATTGTACCCACAAAATTCATAAAGAAAGAGAATAATGTTAATATTTTGAAAATACATTTTGAAAGAAAAATATTTGAATATTATTGTAAGATTTATGTAATCTATAAGTTATAGGAAAATCAAAATTTTCATTCCTAAACTTGGTGCTTATTCAAAAATTTGTTATCAATCAAAGTAAGGAGTCAAATTATGCTTCTCATCTAATATATTACTTTACCTTAAGTCATATGCACCTTCGTGACCGTGAAGTTTTGACTAAGGGTTCTTTAACTCTAACTCTTATGCCTTATTTATTTATTTATATATATATTATTTTATTTTTGGTGATATTATTCCTTATTTCTATTAGTCTTTCTAATCTGCCCATGTAACGAGCCTTTAATCGATGACTCCCAAACCAAACGGTCTTAGGGCACCGGGTGAGAACACCCACAAGGACTTAAGGACTCGAGCAAATAATGCCACAAAACTAAGAATTTTATTATATGAACCTCTTTTAGGCATGAATACTTATGCTTTATGAGGCACAAATACCCAGCTTAATCAGAGGATTTTTATAGATATATATTTCTTTTTTTTCTTTTTTTTCAAACTTATCTAATCATTTTTTGCATAAATACCAAGGCTTGCTTAGGCCAATGCACCTAGCTAATCAATAATTAGATTTGTTTATTTTTCATAGATATACATATATATATTTTTATAAGGCATAAGAATCTTTATTTTTGAACCCTAAGTGTGTAAGTGTATAAAGTGAACATATTTCATCAAGGCAAAGACCAAGACTAAATTACTTTGACAAATTATCTTCCTAACCCTAAAAATCAAACAAATAATCTTATTTGACCAAGTATAAGAAATCCTAATTAGATTATCCTATTCCTTAAAAATGACTTAATTTCTTACAAAAAATATGTCAAAATACTGTTTCTATTTTCAAAAAGTTTTTAAAAGTAAAGAAAATGTTAAATTTTTTTTTTTGTAATAAAAAGAAAAACCTAAGTTATGTTAGACCCTCCCCCACACCTATCTCATGCATTGTCCTCAATGTATGAATTAATGCATAGATGCATGAAAAAGAAGAAAGCGAAGGAAAATATTACCTTAAGGTGTTGGTTCCAGTGGTGGTCTGCTTGGTCCACAAAATGCGGCCCAATCAAGATAATATGGTGGTTCACGGAATCCATCTTTATTGACCTCTTTTCTATTTACATATTTAGATTCCTCATATGAATAGGATCATGAAAGATCCTATCGTGAAACTTACTCCCTTTACATGACCAATCCTGAAAAATCATCACGAAGTCATCATGGTCTGTACCTATGTCCCACAAACGAATGTGACTAAGTGGAATGGTTGACTTGAACTCAAGAATGATAGGTTCAGGAACCAATACTAACTCGAAAAAATCAACTTTGGGTTCGAGAGTTAGTTTTGGTTCAAGCGTTGTGTCCAAGTCCAATAATTGATATTCACATTCTTTTCCCATCAATGGAATGTGATTATCCAAAATTGGTAATTCAATTTCTAAATTTATGGGTAAGGGAATAAATGTTGGCTCAGAATATTGGTACAAATTGGGTAAGAATACCGGAGTCAATATAGATTCGAAGATGAAAACTGAATCACAAAGTTGGAGATCGGGTTCACATTCATGATCAAGTTCAATCTCATTAAAAATGAAAACTTGCCAATTCGTTAATGGGTTGATATTGGTCCAGTTCAAGGCTTTGTCGTGAAACTGAATCTTGGGCAAAGTCTTTAAGATACCATGATTCTTGGTTTTCATCATTATGGCTAGAAGTATTGGGAATAGTCAAAGATTGAATAGGGAGAGTTTCCTTATTCCTACGCATGTTCTCCAATTTACTAATTCTTGCTTGTATCATATCGAGTGGATCATTTTGGCATTGAATCATGATTTTCATACTCTTTTCTAAGTTGGCATGTTCTCCTTGAAAAATAGAGTAAGGATCTGTGATTTGAAAATTTTGACGGGATTTTGAGTCTTCTAAAATTTGAATTCGTCGCTAAAGCTCATCTAAGGCTTCCATCCTCTTTTTCCAGTCAATTGATTCTTCTAATGATTGTTCGGGAGAAGGAGTATATGATGTTGGATGTTGTTAGGGTAGTTGACAATATGACTCAGGGGAGTTGTATCCCCATTGACTCTGTGAAGAGTAGTGATGATTATTCCAGTCATGTTCATAGTATTAGGACTGGGGCATGTAATAATTCGGATAAGACCAATCTAGCGTACTAGGTTGGTTAAAGTTATGATATGCCAGGTTGAAAATATCCGAAAAAGAGGTCGGGGTGTAACATGGATTACCATTAAAATTGAAAAAATTGTTGTTATAAGCCATATCACACAAGAAATATCAAACTCAAACAAAGAAAAATAAACAAATAAGCAAACAAATAAAAAGAAAAGAAAAAAATCTAGCCTAAGTTAGGGTAGACCTTAGACCTAGACGACTCCTAACTGGTTAAACTATGCACGGGGGGTATATTGCCGAATCTGACCATAAGTTAATCGACCAAGTAAGGTCAAGATTGGTGGGAGGTATCCGTGTTTAAACCAAGGGACCTAATTATGCCAAACCACCAGCCTTCAGGGTTTTACCCCTCAATCCCCAACCTTAGACACCGATTTGACAAGAGTCAAATTCAAATCAACTTCTCCCTTAGGTCAGTCTCCTATTTGAGTCTGAGATGTCCCTAGGGCCAACGTCTACTCAGTTTTAGTTAGGCTTGAGTTAGTGAGTGAGGAGATTATTTGTGGGCTAAGAGAGGGTAATGACTTCCCCATCTTATCTTGTTTATAGGACAAGCCCTTAAGATTGATTGTGCAAAGTGTGCAAGATATAGAAAAATAGCATTCACAAGCAAATATCACCCAAGATTGTTTCCTAAACTATATGTTATACATACGTAATATAAAATGTAAACAAATTAAACATGTGCCTAAATGAAAGTCTAAACCATTTTTAGCATTTAACAAACATCATTTTACTGTTGAGGTTAGAAAGTAAGTACAGTGAGATAAACAAAGAAATAAATTGCTACAGAATTTTAGCTTTGCAATTCAGCCAACCTGCAAAAATACAGGTTAGTAGTTCACTCAGATTACCACAAGAATGTAGCAAATTTGAGGGCTTCTGGGCTCTGCTATTTTGAGTGGAGTCTAGGACCACTTATATGTCCACTGCAGCAAAAATTTCTTGTTAAATCTGTACACCAAGAACAAAGAAGAAAGTTAACAAAAAATGTAAATCTAAAAAGAAAATAACTTACCGACCCTCTCTGGCAACGGCGCAAAATTTTGATTGATGTTTTTACCTGCACACAAAATACAAAATTTCAGAGCTTAAGAATAAAGAGTGCAAGGTACTCAATTCTACCGCAATAGCAAGTGGCTATGCAGGTCGTGATCCACTAGGAGGGACAAGCGATGGAAGCTTTTTAATAAGTTCTCTTTTAGTTTATAATGAATGATTAAAGATCTTATTTTAGTTCTTAAAAAGAAAAGGAAAATAAATTACAATCAAGTTAGGAAGAAAGTGGTAGATGGAAAATGAATTATATACACATAAATTGAATAGAGTGATAAAGATGGTTGGAAAATTGGGGTGATCTAAATAAAGAATTAAAAGAGAAGAAAGAAAACCTAAAAGAAAAACTTACTTCCTCTGGTTGATTACCTACCTGGAAACCTTGCATGTTTTACCTTACTTTGAGGCGATCAACGCATAAGCCATAAGATCCCTCATTCATATTACATCATCAAGTCGAACAAGAATGAAATGATATGGAATCTTGAGGAGGAGAACATCATCATGAAATATCGGTGGCACTCACACAAACATGGCTATACTGATGCTTCTAAGTTTACTTGGATATTCATTAAAACCAAAAAGAGAAAAAGTAGAATAGAAGAAGAACATATAAATAAGAAAAGCATAAAAATGTTACTTTGATTACTTGTAGAAATGATGAAAGAAAGGAGGAGGTTACATCGGTGTCACTCTCAACATAAGTATCTCTCTTACTTACATGAATCTCAGTGTAACATATGCTTACAAAGAAATAAAAAAATTACATAAAATGAAAATATAAACCTACACTAAAAAGAATGAAAAACTGACCTAAAATCTATCTCTGCCTGGTCGTTTCTTCTTTGCCTTTGAAATTGCAGGTATTTATAGGAGAAATACAGAGGGCAGAGGAGTATGAAGATAAGAGAAGCTGGCTATTTCTGAATTTGAATCCTCCCCTTATCTCCAAACTTGATTTGATGTAGATATTCAGTTCTGATCTGCAGCTTTTTGGCATATTGATTGCTAAATATAACTTATCAAATGATAGAATTAGAAATAATGATCAACTTAAGAGTTGTATCCCTTTACGTTCTCTTTCTAGATCATCTTGAATCATTAGATTTGAGTTCTGATAGTGAACATTATGATTCAAATACTAAAATGCATCCAGCCAGAATCCAAGTCAAAATTGCTTCATCTCATCCGTTGATCTTCTCTCTATCCATTTATCCCTTTGGATTTGGACTCTGTATTTGACGTTATCTTTGGTTGATCTTTAACTTTAACTACTTTATTTACTAAAAACTTAATTTAACCAACTGGATTTGGGATCATCCTCCTCTAACTAATTAGATCTAGTTAAATCTGAATTTAACTGATATTCATTTGATTTTATCCTCTTTCTCCCCATGATTATCTTCTACAGAATAGACATTTAAGATATGAAATTTAGCAGATTTATTACATGATAAATGTGGATATGTAATAAAGAATAATATAATAAATGTGTGTAATCACTTGACAGGGATCTGATTGGATAATAGCTCACTAATATTAGTAGCTAGAAAAACTTTCTTTGGCACATTGGTCTTTCTCTTCTTGGTGCATATGTCCTTAAGGAATTTAGCATAGCTAGAGACTTGTTAGATTGCGTCAAAAAGGGCACATTAATCTTTACTTGATTAAAAATCTCACGTATTTTCTTCATTTTTGCATTATTGTTATTCCTAAGCCTATTTGAAAATGGGGTTGTAAGCTTATGCACCTGCTCTACTGACTTATCTACGGAGTTAGGTGGAGTGGAGCTAGAAGGAATGGATGCTTGTGTTGGGTTCGATGATGTTGACACTTGATTATCAACTTGTCTTTCTGACCGCAATGTATGAATCACATTACACTAATTTTGATCTTGAGCCTCATTGACTTGCCTAAAATTTTTAGGATTCGGTAAAGGTTGCCTAGGAAGAGTTTCTTTAGGTCTTTCGCTAATTGGATTAGATTGCTAACTTACTTGATTCTCAATCCTATGCATGGCTTGAATCAGTGTTTCTTGGTTATTGCTAAAGATATCCATCTTTCTTTCCATATTGGATAATTTTTATTTTGGCAAGAAGGTGGTGGAACTTGATTGGGAAAATTTTGTTGATAATTAGATGATTGGAAATTGTTGGAGAAGCTGGGCCTAGATTGATCATTGGTGTTTTGGGCCCACGAGAAATTTGGATGACTTCTCCAACCGAGATTGTAGGTTTGCAAATATGGATTGTTGGTGGGCCTTGTGAAGGCAGCATTCATGGGTTTAGGCAACCTTTGATGAGCAAGAAAAATAGGACACTCTTCGGAACATGATTCATAACTTGACAGTAAGTATAACCCACAGGTGTGGATTGCGTTGGGCTTACTTTGTTCACCATGGTTGGGTCCTTAGTTTCTAAGGCTTCTAGTTTTCGAGTAATACTATCAAATTTAGCCTCATGTGCTATGGACGTCTTTATTGAATGGAGACCTCTTTTTGAAGAGATAGGGTTCACAGTTCTAGACTCTTCGGGGGTAGGTTCCTATTGGAGGGTTTTTTTTTTCTGCTAGGTCTTTATATATTTCCTACCCTTCATGTTCATTTGCTTTCAAGAATCTCTCTTGAATCATGATTTCTATAAGAGTCTTGTTTTGATAATCTAGACCATCATAGAGAATTTGGCATAGCCACCACTTCTCTACGCCATGATGAGGGCATTGGACAGAAGGTCTTTGAAATGTTCGAAGTATTTTCAAAACGATTTGTTAGGTTCTTACTTGCACTACATTATGTTTTTCCTAATAAGGGCAGCCTTATGGATAAGATAGAACTTTTTTAAGAATACCTTTGTAAAATCATCCCAAGATGTGATAGAGTTTTCCACTGAATTGCATAGTATTCCTTGGCTAGGTCATTAAGGGCAAAAGGAGCAAAATGTAGCTTAACGGCATCGTCTCCTAATTGCGGTATCTTCATCATAAGAGATATCTCCTCAAATTCTTTTATTAAGAAGTATGTATCTTTAGACTCTAGACCATAATATTTTAGGAGAGTGTTGATAAATTGTGTCTTAAGCTTAAATTTGTCATCGTCAGCTTCAGGAAGCTGAATGTAAGATGGAAGAGATGTCCAAATAAGATAGAACCTATCTTGCAAGGATATTATTTGTTCCATTTCGGGATTAAATTTAGGTGGTGAAATATTTCTAGTTAATCTAGATGTGCTGAATCTTTTGACCAAACTGACATACGCAATCAATAACAAACAAGATCACACCAAAAAGTCAAAGTCAAAGTCAAAATCAACCAAGCCTATTCTAGGGTAGACTTGACCTAGATAACTCCTAACTTTAGATTATCCGCGAGAGGTATATTGCTGAATCGGACCAGGAGTTAATTGGCTAGGTAGGTGACAAGACCAGTGAGAGGATCCGTGTTGAAGAAATAGGCCTACTTATAACAAATCACTATTCTCGAGGTTTCACCTCTCAATCCCTATCTAGTCACCAATTTGACAAGAGTCAAATTCGAACAACTTCCTCTATGGGTCAATGAGTCCAAGAAGTCCTTAAGGCCAATGTCTATTGAAATTTTAGATTAATTTTGGTTGTGAGTGCAGATGAGATGTTGTTTGTGGGCCAAGAAAGGGTAATGACTTTCCTACCTTATCTTGTTAGAGGTCTTGCCCTTAAGTCAATTTAGTGCAAGTGTGAAAGACAATAGAATAGTATCACTTAAAGCAATTAAATCACCACAAGTGTTCCTATTCTTGATGCTATGCAGACTTACCTCGATCTCTAGTATTCTTCCATAGTAATTGCAAATTTAAAATAAAAATAGATGAATGCCTAAATGCAAGTCTATTCGATTTTTAAATTTCAATCACAAGTTACTGTTATTGTTAGAAACAGTGTCCAAATAAGCTACAGTAAAATCTAATAGCTACAGAAGTTACAGAATTTGAATTCAATGATTATAGAAGAAAGCAAAAATCCTAACTCACTGGAATTGCCATGTTTGCACGACTTTCCTGAATCCTCTTGTGTTCTGCTTTCCAAACCAGTGTCTCTAAAGTACTCTGGATCCTCTGTAAATGCCAACTTCCTATAACTATGCCTGAACACACAAATAGAGAAGAATTAAGTTAGAAAAGAATGTATACCATTCCGTCCCCGGCAACAGCTCCAACAATTGATTGACAAAGAAAACGAAGAATATGAAATGTATTATCTGATGTAGGATGGCTCTAAACTCTTCACAATTTAACCATGTAGCGAGGGCTATACGGGTCAAACCTCAGGGAGAGATGCGTTAGAAACGTTTTGGTATTATTGTTTCCTTACACTTTCTTCTTTTGTTTGTAGAACTTAGAGAAGAAGATTAAGTTGAAAAAGTTTGATTTTTATCAATGTAAAGGAAGATAACAACCTGCTAATAATCTACAACCATAAATGACTAATATCAACTAGATATTACCTTCACACTAAACCCTATGCATGATAATTTATTTTAGGATTCAAGTTACGTAAGACAAATAATAATATTCTAATTGAAATGACACTAATTAAAATTTAACATTAAAATATCATGACAATTATCAAGCATAGATTAAGAAAAATAGTTAAAGAGTACTAGCAAATAGTTGACCTAATTATTATATTATTATGTGTCTTCAAGATAAATCTAGGGTTTAAGCATGCACAAAATTTAATTAGGTTATCTATTTAATACTATAGGTTTATGGTGATGATATTAGCAAGTCATGAAAGAGGACTTAATTACTCTTGGTGTAACCTAAACTAAGCATATTATATGAAGAAGATTACATGAAATAATTAAGAAGCAAATAAAGAATAAAGCAAATAAGTAACAAGGGAGATATGAAAAGAACAAAAGCACCTTGCATTGATCTGTCACCTCAAATTACAATGGCTTCTTCTTCTTACAAAATTTTCTCTTACTTCTAAAACTTAGAAAATACAAACCAAAATTCGGATAGAAATAGAAAACTAAAAGAAGTCTAAAATTAGATCTTCTGAGATGCCCCTCTCTGGTTCTTTCTTTCTATTTATAGGGGAATTAGATGGTAGTATCCCAATCGAACGCACATACCCAACCGCCACGCCAACCGCCAGAAGAAATCTGTGAAAACGCGACTTTTGCCGCATTTTCGCGGCTATACAGGGGAATCTAGGTACACGCTTGGGTTCTGTGGCTTCATCTCGTCCGTCCATATGGAGATATATCCTCAGAATCTTCGTATGAACTCTAAAATTTAAAATAATTTTGTTTCTTAGATAACTTAGGAAACAAATTATCTATAAATCCAAATTTAAATTTGAATTCTCCTCCTTTATCTTTGACTTAGAGCTCAAGCAACTTGATTTAAATTGATTGTCTCCTTTATCTCTAAAATTACTTGGACTTGACAGGCTCTTGGGCTTCTCTTAAACTTTTGGGCTTATTTAATCACTTTTTCTTTTCTTCCTCGAATTTATGGAGGCTCGTACAATACTAAGCAAAAATACCATTACTTAGCAATGTTTAATAAAAAATTAATGTTGAAATATGACTAAAAATATGCACATTTGATGAACAATCAGCCGGCACTATCCCTTCCCTGCAGTGGGACTATAATGGATCCATACATCCACCCAACAAGATCTAATCAATTGTCAAGTCTTCCATATCCTCATATTATATTTATTATATTTAAACTACGCAGTGTATCAAGAACAACAATAATGCATGATACATGTAATACGATAATAGGACATAAACTTTGTTGATATCATGAAATAAGAAAATGGGAAATAAGAGATGTGGGATTCTAGAGGTGGCCCCCATAGCTTAGATCCATGTGGCACTTAGTTTCTCACATCGCATATCAATAACACTCATATCCAGTATGAGAGTATCATATCGATATCAGTAACAGGAAATAATCATGTAATAGGAATGCAGAAATTTCTATGTAACAGAAATAATGATCCATGCAACAGGAATAAAGAAACAATCAACGCCTGTATATAGTCAATCTATTTAACAATGTTATAAGAACATGAAATAACTGTGCACAGAGTATTTGTGTAGTGGTGATACAAATATATGAAATAATGGTATCTAGCGAAATACCATGTCCATATATTAGTTGTACATGAATATGAAATAATAGTGTCTAGTGTAACAATATTTGTGTAATAGTGATAGATGTACATGAAATGAAAGTATCTGGTATGATAGTATATCCTATGTCACGTTGCTACAAATACATGACATAATAGTGTTTAGTGTAACAAGTGTCTTCATGAAATAACAGTGTCCAAAGTACTAGGGTGTCCGCATAATGATTATACTAGTACATGGAATAACAATGTCCGTGTAGCAGTGGTACAATACATGAAATAATAGTGTCTAAGAACATGATGTAACAATGTCAAGTGTGTCAGTAGTTATTCAGGCATGATGGCAGTGTAAGGGTAATATATGTAAAAGAAACATGTGTCAATGGATATATATTTATATATCAGTATTTGTTACAATGATTTCATTATTCTTATTATAATTGATATCATAAATGAATTATGTACAATTATTTATTCTTAAATTATGACAACTATATTACAAATTATTAATTTATTTATCTAAATTTCTTTAGTTTACAGTTTAGTAATCACTAAATATTAATTTATCTCTATTTTATATTAAATCATGAATCACAATAAAATATTATTTATTTGAATATATTTAAAAGTACTCTCAATTATTTTTAATACAGTGTTTTACCATTTATATGATTTAGTAAACGATAATTAAAATTTAATCATTATATCCATAAGTTAATTTCATTTAACATGATAAAATATAATTTATAAAAGAAAAAAACTCACATAGCCAGTACAGTGATATAGCTCATCTTTCTACAATCGCAATGGCTCAAAAATCATCCAAATCGAATTTTGGATGCTCAAGATATAGCCCAAACACTAAAATTAATAAAATAGGTTAAATATGTAAATAACAAATTTTATGTAACAGGGGATTATATGTAAAATTACCTTTATATAGTTTTGAAGCGGTTTGGGCTGCTAAGGGTCGGGTTTAGATTTGATACCCAAACCCAATCGAGTTAAGTGAAATGAGTTGGTGGGTTATTGGGTTCGAGATGGGTTTAGATTTGGATTCAGATCCAACAGAGTGAGAGAGAGGGAACAAAAGAGTTTTGCAAGGAGACAGGGAAGACGACGACCAGCAGCAGTAGAGGCTGCTGGCACGCGGCGACGCCCGTGACGGCCCCGGCCAGGCGGAGGTCTGGCCGATCGACTGAGAGAGAAGGGAGAGAAAGGTGAGAACAAGAAAGAAAAAAAAAGAGGAGAAAGAGAAGAAGAGGAGAAAGAGGAGGAGAAGGAGAAGAAGAAGAAGAAGAGAGGGGTGGTGGCGCGCGGTGGCTGGGCGTGGTGGCGCGGCGGAGGTCTAGGGAGGTGCGCATCGATCGCCATGGCCTCCGACGGTAGTGGGAAGAGAGAACAGGTGGGAGAGAGATAGAGTGAGAGAGAGAGAGGTTGATAAAGAGAGAGAGTGTGTAAAGTAAGAGAGAAAGAGAAAGAATAGAGAGAGGGGAAAGAGAAGAGAGGAAGGTTGCCGATGGCCCCGGCATGGCTGTGACCGGCGATGTCTGGCTGCCAGTGGCGGGCACAGGGAGAGGGAGAGAGTAATGAGAGAAAGAAAGGGTAAAGTGAGGGAGAGATGGAGAAAGAGTGAGGGTGAGATATGCAAGATAGAGAGAGGGAGAGTGATAAACTAAGAGTGAAAGAAATTAATTGTAAGAAGAAAGAAATATGGTGATGGGAGAGTCAGTTGGGGTCGCTGACTTGCAAGGAAAGGAAAGGAAGAAGATTGGAGAGGAAGAAAGAAAAGAAAAGTAAAAAAGTTATTATTTAATATTATTTATTCGGGTAAAATTTGACTAGTTCTGAATATTTTTTAAAAATTCTATCAAATAGAGAATATTATCTTGAGAAATAATGTGAAATCAGTTTTAAGAAATTCAATTTGGTTTACAAGTTAAAATCTTGAAATGTATCACCGATACTAGGCAACACCGGTTTGGCTGGGTTTTCGATTAATTCAGAAAAATCTCAAAAAAGACACTAAAATAGAAAATATAATTTTAAAGAATAATTTGAAAGCAGATTCAAGAAATTTAACTTTGATTGTAAATTAAAAATCATGGAGTCGATTAGCGGTACCTGGGGACACCAAATTTGGAGATTTTTCAAAATAATCTAGAAAAATTCTGAAAAATCCAAAATAATGAAAAATGATATCTGAGACTGAAACCAGTTTAATCTGACTATCAGAAAAGTCAAATAAAATTTGTGGGCCATATCGAGTACGATACTGAGACACGTACATCTAATATCGGGGGTAACAAAAGGAGGTGACCACCAAAGACGGTACCATATCCAAAGGCAAATCCTTGCCCCTGCTAGGGGCATCATCCCCCGAACAACCTCAACCTTAGCCTTGTGGAAGAGTCATCTCTGCATCTTCACAGGGGACAGCCAAAGATGCCCACCCGCCATCAACGTACAAACTCCTCCAAATGTTTATTGAGATGGAGGAGATAGCGAAGTAGCAGGCCCTATTTAACTGCAAGCGGGAACAAGTGGTGCATGATCGAGAAAGCACGGCTCGTGAATGAGAGGAGTTGAAGCGTCTAAATGACCAATTCCTCGCCGAGATCACTGCCCTCCAAAATGTCCAAGGGCCACCTTCATTACCAGAAAGCCTACTGCTATGGAGGCCCACGGCGGCGTACACTCTCTGAGCCAGAGGTATCACAGAACGGCCTCCCCCTACTCCTTTGGAATGATCTAATGGCTGGTCGAGCTTATCTCATCCCCATACGAGAGATCATCATGATCACCCTTGGAGAAGGATAGAGGAGTTCGTTCGTGTCCAAGATCTCGACAAGGTTATACAGAAGTGAGTCGAAGAAGCAAGAATGCCATATCATAGCAGACTTAGAGCCATCACCACCGATGCATCCAACTCCCCCTTCTCTGAGGACATATTTGAATATGAATTTCCGAAGAAGTTCACCATTCTGACTTTTGATTGCTACTGTGGTCAGAGCGACTCGGTATACCATCTCGCCAATATTAGGACAAAATGGTGATCCGTGCCAGAAATGAGTCTATCTTGTGCCAAATCATCTTCCTAGCTTGAAGGCAGTAGCTTCTGATTGATCCTACTCTCCTCCATCTCTCTCAATCCACAACTTGGGGGATCTCACAATGTTGTTCCTCTCTCAGAATACCTCCCACCAGGAGTTCAAGCAAAACAACTATTTTCTCATTTCCATCAAAATGAGATCCTTTGACAGTCTCAATGTCTACATTGGCTACTTTTAGAATCAGCTAGCCAAAGTACACAACAACAGTGAGGATGCCTCCGCTCTCGCATTCATTAATGGGCTACGAGTCACCCACCCGCTGTACGAGCATCTGGTAAAGTACAATGTCACCTGTTGGAGTTAAGTCATGTACTGAGCCTAACTGTATATCCAGTTGGAGGAAGCAATGAAAAGCTCTGCAAAGCAGTCTTTCAACCATGGTGTCAATGGAGCAAAACCAAAGCCGCAACTTGGAGATCCCTCTGTCGACAACCAGGGTCGCGAGTGTGGTGCTTTCATGAAGCAACCATTTTCGGACCACCAGCAGAGTCCACTTTGAACTTACTAGATGGATGACAACTTCACTCCGCTGAAGCTTCAGATCCAGGATGTCTTCAAAATCATCAAAGGTCAACCCTGAGTGACGCATCCAGCGAAATCACACAATCTTGCTTGTCCCGGAGTGAAAGACTACTGCTCCTTCCATGACTGCAAGGGACACCGGACTTCCCAATGCCAGTCTAATTGAATTTAGAACTACACACATAAAATATAAAATTTCAAAATTTTATAATAGGTAGTGCAAGTACTCAATACTACAGCTATAGCGAGTGGCTATGCGGATCGTGATCCACAAGGAGGGACTAGCGATGGAAGCTTTTGGCAAGTTCTCTTTTAAGTTACTTAAAATAGTTAAAGTTCTTCTCTTATTCTTTAAAAGAAAAGAAAAATAAGTTATACTTAAGTTAAAAAGAAAGTGGTAAATTGAGAAGGTGGAGAAAATAGAAAATAGATTTATACAAAAAAATTAAAAAGAGTGAACAAAAGAGTTAGGAGATGGTGGTGATCTAAACTAAAGCTTAAAAGAAAGAAAAGAAAACTAAAAAACTTACCTACCTCTTCTGGTTGATGACTTACCTGGAATCCTTGTCAACGGTGTACCTTTACTTATAGGCGAGCGAAGCATGACAGATGAGATCTTCCCCATTCTCGATCTATACTACTAAATGAAGGTGCAAGCTATATTACCATAGAAATGGTTGTTCATCACCATAGGCCATCAATGGCACTTACAAGGGTGAGGCAACTTTGAAGCTTTTGGAGTCGTTTGGATTCGAAAAAACACAGAAGAGAGAAGTAACAAAAATAATAGCAGAAAAGAAAGTTTGATTGAATTTAATAATAATGAAAGAAAGGAAGAATACTTATATCGGTATCAGTCTCAGTACACGCATCACTCTTGCCCTCCCATGAAACTCTTCTTTGATCTCAGTTACATAAAAAAAATAAAAATTTACATTTAAAACATAAAAAACCCTAAGTTAACAAAAATCTATTCTATTCTCTGCTTGATCGTTCCTCTGCCTCTTATGTGTGGGGTATTTATAGGACAGAAATGGATAAGAAAATGAGTCTAAAGATAGGGAGAGCTGTCTTTCTCTGTCCTTATCTCCAAACTTGATTTGATGTGGATATTCAATTCTGATCTGCAGCTTGTTGGCGTGTTGATTGCTGAATGTAACTTATCAAACGATAGAATTAGAAACAGTCATCAACGTAAGAGTTATAGCCTTTTAAGGCTTCTTCTGGATCATCTTGAAACATCAGATTTATGTTTTGGTAGAGAAAGTTATGATTCAAATACTAAAATGAATCTAGTTTGAATCCTAGTCTAAATTACTTTATCTTATCCATTGATCTTCTCTCTATATATTTATCCCTTTGGATTTTGAATTTCAGCTTTAGATTTGACGATCTATCTCTTTATCCTTAGTGAAACTGATAGGGTCTTCTTCTAATTCATTTTTTCTTTAAATTTGAATGGTATTATCTCATCTGATATACCAGTCTTTAGATAAGATGGCATTTGGAACCTCTGAATTTGAATCAATCCCCTTTCTTTTGAACTTTTAAATTTAATTGGATAAATCTGTCTATCTCTTTTTTTCTTCCTTAATTACCATACATGCTATTAAACATGAAAATACATTAATAGCAGAGTTTTATTGAAATAAAAATGTAGAAATGTGACACATATGATATGAAAACATTCAACGCACGTGTTTGAGCACGGTCCCTCTATGAATATCTTGAAGATCTTGTAGGGAAAGGATATCTTCGAGAATAAGTCCTTACACCCAGAGCTTCCTCCATCACAAAAAGACAACAGGAGACCCCGTCTCTGCCTCGACCACAGTACACGACCACTCAATACCGAATAGCTGACTAACATAGCCCTAAAATAAGAAGAGGAAAGTTCCTCCAACGAATAATACTCCTTGTATCTCATTTCAATTTTTATGTATTTTATTAAAATCATTTAAAATAAAAGCATTTTGACTCCTAATAGTTTCCCTATATCTTTCTCAAGATCCACGGAACCTGCTCATCGGCCCTCACTCGGCCAATCTATGAGATCTTCTCTCCGGGGTACTGTGATTGCATGTCTAAAAAGGGATTGATCTACAACATCAACACCCAAATCTTGGCTCCCTGCATCCTTTGCAAGATCTACTAATCCTCGTACAGGCCCCATGCGGCCTACTCACTAGTGCCTTTTTCTGGAGACCACTACTTGCATGTTCCAAGAAGCGATGCCCCCACTCGAGAATGATAATACAAGCATTCATCTCCAAAATCTCTCTGGCTCCTCCTGATTGCACACATTTATTGCATTATTCTTTATTATATTTTCACATTTATCATGTAATAAATCTGCTAAATTTCTTGTCTTAAATGTCTATTTTGCAGAAGATAATCATGAAGAGAAAGAGGATAAAATCAAATAAATATCAGTTAAATTTAGATTTAACTAGATCTATTGGTTAGAAGAGGATGATCCCAAATCCAGTTGGTTAAATTCAATTTTTGGTGAATCAAGTGGTTAAAGCGAAAGATCAACTAAGGATAACATCAAATACAGAGTCCAAATTCAAAATCCAAAGGGATAAATGGATAGAAAGAAAATCAATGGATGAGATGAAACAATTTTGACTCAGATTCTGACTAGATACATTTTAGTATTTGAATCATAACTTTCGCTATCAAAACTCAAATCTAATGGTTCAAGATGATCTAGAAAGAAGACATAAAGGGATACAACTCTTAAGTTGATCACTATCTCTAATTCTGTTATTTGATAAGTTATATTCAGCAATTAACACGCCAATAAGTTGCCGATTAGAACTGAATATCCACATCAAATCAAGTTTGAAGATAAGGGGAGGATTCAAATTCAGAAATAACTAGCTTCCCCTATCTTCATACTCCTCCACCTTTTGCATTTCTCCTATAAATACCTGCAATCTCAAGGCAAATGGACGACTAATCAGAGAGTAGAATTTAGGCTATTATGTAGTTTGTAACTTAGGTTTTTAGTTTTCTTTTATGTAATTTTTATTTTCTTCGTGTAACTGAGAGGAGAGAAGATTTTCATGGAGGAATGAGAACAATCTTGTACTAAGAGTGGCACCGGTGTAAGTAATCTTTTCTTTTGTTGTTATTTGAATCAAATCGAAGTTTTCTTTTCTATTCTTGTTTTTATTTGCTTCCCTCTTTTGTGTTTGTGAATCCAAATGAATCCGATAGCCTCGAAGTTGCCTTGCCCTTGCAAGTGCCGTTGATGGCTTATGGTGATGGATATCCATTTCTATGGTACTTGCTCCTTCATTTCATAGTGTAAATCGGGAATGGAGAAGATCCTATTTGTCATACTTCGCTCGGCTTCAAACAAAGGTACATCGTCGATACGGGTCAAAGGTAAGCAGGCGCCAAAGAGGTAAGTAAGTTTTTTTTTAGGTTTTAGTTTTTTTCTTTTAATTCTTTAGTTTAGATCACCAACACCATCAACACCCAACTCTTTTATCACTCTTTTCAATTTCTTTGTATATATCTATTTTTTATTTTCTCCACCTTCTCAATCTATCACTTTCTTCCGAACTTAACTTTAACCTATTTTTTCTTTTCTTTCAAAGAACTAAAAGAAGATCTTCAATTATTGATTGTAACTTAAAAGAGAACTTACTATAAAGCTTCCATCGCCAGTCCCTCCTTGTGGATTACGACCCGCATAGCCACTTGCTATAGCGGTAGTATTGAGTACTTGCACGCTTTATTCTAAGTTCTAAAATTTGGTATTTCTGTGTGCAGGTTAAACATCAATCAAATTTTGGCGCCGTTGCCGAGAAGGGACTGATTGATGCTAAACCTGCACACAAAAAAATACGAAATTTCAGATTTAGAATGAAGATGTGCAAGTGCTCAATTCTCTCCGCTATAGCAAGTGGCTATGCGGGTCGTGATCCACAGGGAGGGTTTTGCGATAGAAGCGTTTACGTTCTTTATTGAAATCTTTGTGAAAACCAAACGAGAGTTCTTCTCTGTTTTTAAGTTAAGAAAATGGAAAAGAATTATGTTAAAGTTAGAAGAAAATGAGAGATGAAGAAGGTGGAAAAACTCAGAAAACGGCGAAAGCGACTATGTACAAATGATTATTTACAAGGAAGTGAAAAGGATGATTTAGAAGAGGTATTGTTGGTGATTTAATTTACAGAAATAAAAGAAAAGAATTAAAAATAATTGCTTACCTTCTTTTCACCAAAAGCTTACCTTGAGTCTTCCGCGACGATTTTACCTTGAAGTGGAGGCATTCAGCGCATAGCCCATAAGATTTGAGTATTGGTCTCTTCCACATTACATCATCAAGACTACTTCAAGAATGAAATGATACAGAGAGAGACTCCATTCCATCGTCATGAGCTATCGGTGGCACTCACAATGGCAAGGCTCTTTCGATGCTTTTAGACTCACTTGGAAGACAATTGTACCAAAAAGAAAAATAAAATAGAAAAGAAGAAGAAGAAGACTAAAAAGAAGTACATATACAGAAAGAACATCGATTCGATTTCATAACAATCAAAGAAAAGAAATAAATCTTACACCGGTCTCACTCTAGCTCAAGCTTCATTCTTGTTCTTCGATGAAAGTCTGATCTCCTCTTATTTACATAAATGAAAATTACAATTACATGAAAAAGAAAAACAAAAACCTAAACTAAGAAATGAAAAAATAGTCTAAATCCTATCTCTGCATGGTCATCCATTTTCAGCGAACATACTGGCTTTTTATAGGCAAAACCCTAACCATCAGGATCCCGGGAAGATCGGAGGAGCAAACGCTCCCCCTAACTCCCCAACCTTCCCGCAGAAACGCGGCTTGGGTCGCGTTTCCGCGGCCAGGGTGTGGCCAGATGGCCACACGCTGTTGGTGGGTCGTTCTGGTGTTTCCTTCTGACTTTATCCTTTGTTGGATTTTCAGTTTGAGTCCTGGAGTGTGACGAAATGGCCTTGGATTCTTGGCTTTAACCGATTGATTCTGAGAGGATTCTTCTCAACCGGTTTTCAACCTCTTGATTTTGCCCTGATTTAGTGAGCTCGAATTAATTCTGATTTAATTCAGAATTCTGGTGGGCTTTAGGCTCATTTCTCTTCATCTCCTTAAAGATTGGGCCTGCAAATAAATTTAGCATTTAATTAGGACAATGCAGGCTTTTATTCTATAATAAGTATGGAAATATGATACTAAATATGTAACATTAGTGACCAATCAGGGACAGTAAGTTATTCTTATTTTAGATTTATATTTTTGGTTAACTTTCTTCTTTGTTCTTAGTGTACAGGTTTAACAACAAGGAAATTTTTGCTGCAGTGGTCATATAAGTGGCCCTGGACTCTGCTCTAGAAAGTAGAGCCCAAAAGCCCTCAGATTTGCTACATTCTAGTGGCAATCTGAGTGAACTACTAACTTATATTTCTACAGATTGGCTGAGTTGCAAAGCTGAAATTTCGTGGCTATTTATTACCTTGTTTGTCTCACTGTACATATTTTCTAACCTCAACAGTAAAATGATGCTTGTTAAATGCTAAAAATTGTTTAGACTTTGCATTCAGGCACGTGTCTAATTCGTTTACATTTTACATTACTGTTGAAGAGTGTTAGAGCAAAGGTACGTATACATAGCATATAATTTAGGAAACATTCTTGGGTGATATTTGCTTATGACTACTACTTTTCTATATCTTGCGCACTTTGCACAATCAATCTTAAGGGTTCGTCCTATAAATAAGATAAGATGGGGAAGTTATTACCCTCCCTTAGCCCACAAACCATCTCCTCACTCACTAACCAGCCTAACTAAAGCTGAGTAGACGTTGGCCCTAAGGACATCTCGGACTCATATAGGAGACTGACCTAAGGAGGAAGTTGATTTGAATTTGACTTTTACCAAATCGGTGTCTAAGGTTGGGGATTGAGGGGCGAAACCCTGAAGGTTGGTGGTTTGACATAATTAGGCCCGTTGCTTAGGCACGGATACCTCTCACCGTTCTTGCCCCTACCCGGTCGATTAACTTGTGTTTAGATTCAGTAATATCCCCCCTTGGACAGTCTAACCAGTTAGGAGTTGTCTAGGTCTAAGGTCTACCTTAACTTAAGTTAGATTTTTTCTTTTTATTTGTTTGCTTATTTGTTTGTTTTTTGTCTGTGTTTCTTGTGTGATATGGCTTATAATAATAATTTTTCAAATGTTAATGGTAATTCATATTACACCCAGACCTCTTTTTCAAATATTACCAACCCGATATATCATAACTTTAACCAACCTAATGTGCCAGATTGGTCTTATCCGAATCAATACAACCCATGCCCCCAATCTTATGACCATAATTTTCAAAATAACTTTAACTCTTCACAGAGTCAATGAGAATTCACCTCCTCTAGTCCAATTTTCAACCAACTTGTTCTTCTTATCCATCTTGTCCACAATTTTCATAATATCCATTCTCCGATTTTGCTTCCTATACACCTTTTCTAGACCAACTCATTGAAGAAAAATCCGAGCTAGAAAATAGTATAAAAGCCATGCAGGAGGCCGAACGAAAATTTCTGACCTCCCCAATACCACAATGTTCCAAGATTCATACTTAGTTCCACCAGTTCAAAATAGAAAACCATCAACCTTAGAAATGAGTATGCGTGAGTCCAAGCAACAATCACAAAATTTGATGGACTCACAATTTCACCACAAATTCTAAAACAAAATTTCATCTTTTCAAGTCCAATCGCAACAAAAGGATGAACCAATCGACTATGAAAGGCTGCTTGAAGCCATGAGTCAGGCTCAAATCAATCATAATCACAACATATATATAATGGTCAAAACTCTCCATTCTAACCCTTTGACAATTCATGATGTCGCTAACCATTCTGCTAGAGCAAAAGAATCATGTTATTTTAGAAAACAAGATTCCATTTCAGCACACCTATTTGAACTTGCCCAAACCCCAAATTTTGAAAACGAATTGCACATTTTGACAAGTTATCTCTTTCCTGAAATTGAACATGAGAATGAATATGATCCTGAACCTCAACTTGATAATTCAATTCTACTTCCTGATTCAATAATGACTCTGGTGTCTTCACCTGATGTCAATCCTTCTCCAGAGTCCATATTGGATTCTGTGCCTATCCATCGGGAAATTAAATCACCAATTTTTTATGATCATCATATTGAACTTGACCAATTTCATACTTTTGAAAGTCCTATTGCCAAATTGGCAAGTTCTTATTTTTTATGAAATTGAACTCAATGAAGAATGTGACCTTGAGATTCAAATTTGTGATCCAGTTCAATTTTCTGAATCAATATTGACTCCTGTTTTGCTATCTGATTTGAGCAATATTTTAGAGTCAGTTTTAATTCCCATACCTATCATTCATGAACTTGAATCACCAATCTTAGAAAATCACATTCCATTGTGAGGAAATGAATGTGGACTTGAGTTTCAACTTCTTGATTTGGACCCACTTCCTGAACCAATCTCGACTCCTGAATCTTTACTTGACTTAAGTCACTTTCTTGAGTCGGTATTAGTTCCTGTACTTCCTAAGTCCAAGTCAATCATTTCATCTTTTCACACTCCATTTTGGGACAAGAGTGTTGAGAAAATTGACTCCAAAATTATTTGTGAAATTTGGAAATTAGATGGGGTAAAATTCTTAATAAAATTCATTCATATATACATCATTTTAGTGGATATATTAGAGAGTTTTCTGGTGGGTTCCTCCGAATTTCACGCAAATTAGATTGGGCCGCATTTCATGGACCAATCAGACCACCACCATAACAACCATCTTAAGGTAATATTTTTCTTCCCTTTCTTCTTTTTCATGCATCTATGCAATAATTCATATATTGAGGATAATGCATGAGATAGGTGTGGGGGAGGGTTCTAACATAACATAGGTTTTCCTTTTATTTTTTTAAAAAAATTATTAATATTTTCTTTACTTTTAAAAACTTTTTGAAAATAGAAACAATATTTTGACATTTTTTTGTAAGAAATTAAGTCAATTTTAAGGAATAGGAGAACCATAATTAAGATTTCTTATACTTGGTCAAAATAAGATTATTTGTTTGATTTCTAAGGTTAGGAAGAAAATTGTGAAGTAATTTAGTCTTGATTTTTACCTTGATAATATATGCATATTTTATACACTTACACACTTAGGGTTCAAATACAAAAATTCTTATGCCTTATCTAAAAAAAGAAAAGAAAAAAGAATATATATATATATATCCTCTAATTAAGCTGGGTATTTCTACCTCATAAAGCATAAGTATTCACGCCTAAAGACGGTACATAGTAAAATCCTTAGTTTTGTGGCCTTATTTGCTCGAGTTCTTAAGTCCTTGGGGTGTCTTCTCACCCGGTGACCTAAGACTGTTTGGTTTGGGAGTCACCGATTAAAGGCTTGTTACATGGGCAGATTAGAAAGCCTAATAGAACTAAGAAATATTACCACTAAAAATAAAAAAATAATAAATAAATAAGGCATAAGAGTTAGAGTTAAAAAAACTCTTAGTCAAAATTTCACGATTATGAAGATGCATATGACTTAGAGTAAATTAATAGACTAGATGAGAAGTACAATTTGACTCCTTATTTTGATTGATAACAAATTTTTTAGTAGAGATAAGTTTAGGAATGAAAAATTCAGTTTTCCTATAACTTATAGATTACTTAATTCTTGCAATAATATTTCAAATATTTTTCTCTTTCAAAATGTGTTTTCAAAATACTAACATTTTTTTCTTTATGGATTTTGTGGGTGCAATCCACTGAAAACCCTCATGAGACAAAACCTGTCCTCTAGGGGAAACCAAGAGGTTTAATGGCTTGTTGCACATGCTCAGAATTAATTCAAAATCAGAAAATCAGGGCAAATTAGATCGGTAGAAAACTAGTTAGAACAAATCTTTCCAAATCAATTGATTAAAGCCAGAGATCAAAGGCCGTTTCGTCAAATCCAGGAGCTGAAACAGGAATTTCACAGCTAGATAAAGTCAAAACACAAAACAAGGAGCTGTATCCCCTGGGTGTGGCCACCTGCGTTGCGAAAACGCGACTTTGGTCGTGTTTTTGTGGCTGTTATGTTTCTGTTGGGGGAGCGCTCTGCGTTTTCGCGGCTGTTATGTTTCTGTTGGGGGAGCGCTTGCTCCCCCTATCCTCGTACGCCCCTCCCCATTGGGTTTTGCCTATAAATACTACATTTTTCGGAGACCAAAGAGAGAGACCATGCAGAGATAGATTTTAGGCCAGTTTTTCATTCTTTTTAGTATAATTTTTATTTTTCTTTTTATGTAATTTTTAGTTTTATTTATGTATTCAGAGGAGAACAGCGTTTCATGGGAGAATGAGAGTGAAGCTTGTACTGAGAGTGACACCAGTGTAAGTTGTTCTTCTTTTCTCTTATTATTACAAGATTTAATCAATAGTTACATTTGTATGTTCTTCTTTATTTTTTGTGTTCTTTTTCTTCTTTTCTACTTTTCTTCTTTTGGTACCAATTGCTATCCAAGTGAGTCTTATAGCATCGAAAGAGCCTTGCCTTTGCGAGTGCCACCGATAGCTCATGATAATGGATTTTTAATCCATTCTATATCATTTCATACTTGTATCGTCTTGATGATATAATGTTGAAGAGACAGGAATCAACTCTTATGGGCTATGCACTGATCGCCTCTATTTCAAGGTAACATCATTGCCACAGATTCAAGGTAAGTATTGGGCTAAAGGAGATAAGTAATTTTTAACTTTCTTTTCTTTTAATTTTAGTTTAGATCACCAACACCAACTCTTCTATCACTCCTTTTCAATTTCTTTGTGTATATCCATTTCTATTTTCTCCACCTTCTCAATCTACCACCTTCTTCTTAACTTAATTTTAACTCCATTTTTCTCTTTTATTTTAAAGAACTAAAAGAAGATCTTTAAACAGTTTTTGTAACCTAAAAAGGAACTTGCTAAAAAAACTTCCATCGCTAGTCCCTCCTTGTGAATCACAACCCGCATAGCCACTTGCTATTGTTGTATTGCGTACTTGCATTCTTTATTCTAAGTTCTGAAATTCTGTATTTTTGAGTGCAGGTCCAACTAACCAAATTTTGACTAATAAGGCCACTATTAGTCAAACTCCGTAGTTGAGGCTCCCCTCACTTGGAGACCTCCATTTGTGTGTTCCGAGAAGGAAAGATCCACTCGAGAACTATTACACAAGCATGTACCTCCGGGCACTCTCTCGCTGATCCCCCATTGGGCAATTGCCTTTCGGAAGGCTCATCCCCACTCAAACAACTGCCACACTCAAGGCTCATCCCAGGTTGGATAACTACCGTCTGAAAGATTCATCCCCAACCAAGCAATTGTCAGGCTCATCTCCATTTAGGCAACTGCAATCCAGAAGGTTCATCTCCGATTGAGCTACTGCCAGTTTGTTTGCGTTCCGAGGAGAGAAGCCTCTACTTGAAAATTATCGTGCAAACACCTCTAGTTTATAAGGCTCATTCTCAATTAGGCAATTGTCCCCCATAGGGCTTATCCCCATTTGAGGCTCCCCTAACTCAAAATTTTATGCTCATGTGTTCCAAGGAGAGAAACACCAACTCGAGAATGATAGCACCAATATTAGCCTCCAGGCTCCCTTTAGTTCTCCCCCTTCAGGTTGGGCAGCCAACAAAATGGCCCAGTCCACCTCCATGACTGAAGTCCTCACTTCACCCAGAGATCAATGTCTGTACACTCAGGTGTAGAGACACCATTCGGAGATGGTAATGGAGATACATCACATTCTTGCCATCCGGAAGTCAGGCCTTCGAAAGGGTATGATCATTACACAATACAAATCATGAAAGATCTAAACATGACTCAGTCATTTCTATTACGAAATACATGCAATTATATTTCATTAAGTTTCATAATATTATTACATCTAACAAATAGAATACATGAAATCATTTACATCTCTATGTTTACCTTTTGAAAAAGAAATACAGGAGATTCAAGAACCTATCTTGACACTATTTACTGACCCTCAATACAAGAACAAGAAAGATTTGTTTATCGACGCAGATCTTTCAGGGTAGTCTTCCATTCTCACCAACACCATGGCTCCTGAACAGGCAACCATACTCCTAGACAAGAGCTCAACATGCCTTCAAGGCAGCCAGACCATCATCGCTCACTGCGTCGATGCCTAAGAAGCCCTCCAAGATCAAGGCAGCGACGTCTGACGAGACAGACTCTGGTAGAACACACTAGAAGAAGAAAATAATATTTCTCTGCTATGGTGCTCTGAGAAAGAGGATCAGGCTTTTGTGTAAAAAGCAATTCACCAGCGCACCCAACTAAATTACTTTCTTTCTACCTCCCTCTGCGCCCTATATGGAGGAAGGGTCAGATCCCTTAGAACGATCCTCACCCTCCAAAAATTGGGCAATTAGGAACAAGATCATCAGCTTCAACTGAAGCGGTGCACCAAGTAATCTCCCCTGGCAGTGGAGCCATGTCACAAAGACTGATGTTTTGTGACAAGCTCATCACAAAGACTAACATATTACGTCAACCAGAATCCCAAACAATCGGGACTCAAGAACCATCCTCTCTACTTTTCCTTTATCCATCTGATAAAGAGGAGAAAAGGATGCATGGCTAATCAGCAGGACACATTAGGAGGAATTCAGAGATAAAGATATATAAAAAGAGGTTACTCTCATCCGAAAGATCCAGCCTATTTATAGATTGAGGAGGAGGAGCCAAACTGTCTCCAATTCGAAGTTCTCAATCCTTGAAAATTTTGGTTCACATCCCGAGATATTAGGTCAACCATAAAGGCATAATATCATCGATGCCCCACAATCATTGTCATCATGGCATCAGAATCTGAAGGGATACCAGTTACAAATTTTAAGATACCAAATCGATCATAAATTAGAAAGCCTATTAAAACTAAGACAAAACTTGAACATAAATGAACGACATTAGAGTTGGAGTTGAAAAATCCAAAGGAAAAATTCACATTCACAAAAATGCATATGACCTAGAGCAAAATAAAAGACTAAGTTAAATTCTTTACTTTAAAATGATGACAAGTTTTAGCATAAGACTATGTTTAAGAATGAATAATTTGGTGAACTTATGACTTATGGATCACTTAAATTTTTGCAAACATTCTTCAAAAATTCTTTTCTCCTTCAAAACGAGAATTCAAAATACTAACATTTTCTTTTTGTATTTCCTTTGATTTTGCAGGTGTAATCTGCTAAAAACTCTTAGAGGACAATAACTCCTCCTCTAGAGGTAAACTAGAGATATAAAGGCTTACTGCACATGCTCAGTACAATTGTATGACCTGCGAAGGCGGCCTAATAATTTCTTGGTCTTAGTTTTAGATTTTGCTCGAGGACAAGCAAAATATAGATATGAGGGTGTGATTATTCATCGACTCTGTATATTTTATCACATTTTCCTATCTATTTAATAATAAAATCCTGCTATTAACTTATGTCTATCTCTTGCATGCTGGATACTAGTGAAGGGGCATTTTGTAGAAAATGGGCTGAAATTCCTAATTTTAGGAATTTTTTCGTATATTCTTGAAGATTAAGTTATCTTTTGAAGCCCAAAATAGAAAACCAAATTGAGAGCCCAGTCTGCAGGAGATAAAAAGAAAATAAAAGAAAATTAAGGAGATCTTGAAGCTTCTCTCAGTTAGAGGGAACATATCTCCAAAAGATCAGAGCTAACAACCCTATCTTGCCATGCAAATGCGGCCGGATCAAGGCTGTTGGCCTTAATCTTGGACATGAGGTTTTGTTTATTAGGACTCAAGCTATTTCTGCCTATAAATACAACACCAAATGAACTGAGATAGAGATACATAGAGAGACCAGAGGCTAGGGCTAGGTTTTTCTTGTTAATTTAGTATTTTCTCTTGTATTTTCTTTTATTTTTTCTTCTAGTTTAGATCCATAGAAAAAGAGAGAGTGTGTGATTCTGTAATTGATAGTGACAATCAAGGAAGATTTCACTTTTCTCTTCAATTTCTCTTCTACTTGCTTTCAATTCTTACATGCCTTTTAGTTGTAGCTTAACTTTCTTTTTGTATTTTGTTTACTCTTTTATCATGACTAGCTAACTTTTCAATTCATGGCTAACTGATCACTAACACCATTGACTACTAACCCCTTGGATGATTGTAACTCATATGATTCTTGGATGCATCACTTGAGCCTTGTATTCTTGCAAGAGCTCTTGATTTCCTTTGAAGATGAGTACTAATTTCTGATTATTACTGCTCTTGATTTCCGATGAAGATGAGTTCTAACTTCTGATTACTACTGTATGATTGATTGACCCAATTGACTCATGTATGCCTCATGTTTAGTGATTTGCAATTTTGTAAGAGCCTTTGATGGATCATGAAGATGGGTGTTAACTCTAGTTTTGCGAACAACTCTAGTGCTAAAGTCTCTTATATTATGCTAGCTCATGCATAGCTTGATGGGTTAATGTTTCTTACCTTGTTATGCAAAAATTATGATGAAATCACCAATATTATGTTCCATAGTTGGATACTAATCAAGATCCTATAACCAACTTGAGCAATCATCCACAAAGTGCAGACACTCAGTCTATCTTATGAGTAATGCTTGATGTTCTTGAAGATCCAAGATGGGTCACTTATTAAAGATTCAATATGAGGCACAAGTTAACCCAAAAGTTAATATATTAATGGTGTTTTGATGTTCAGTTGGCCATGATCCTCTCTTCTAGAATCATCTCTCACCCAGAATGAGATCCTCTATAGATCGCAGTCCTCAGGATATCATGAGGGAGGGTTCCCAAGTTCCTCCAGCACCACCTCTATCAGCAGGGACTGCTCGCACCGAGAGTAAACAAAAACATAATAGGTCATTCTCTCTGAGTGGCAGTTAGCACTCTGAGAATTCTTGGTCGCCTAAGGTCCAGAAGACTCCCCGAGTGGAAAACATAGAGGAGATCATTTGAAAGCAGGTTGAGAGGGCCAGCCAACTTATCCAAAAGGAGACGTAACCCTATGGGTTGAACACCATCAACTCTTCGCTCTCTGAGGAGATTACCTTTTGCCGCTTCCCGAGGAAGTTCTTATGCAGAGCTACGAATGCTACTTAGGAACAATAATATGATCCAGCCCCTCCACCAATACCAGGACAAGATGATGGTTCACTCTCATGATAACCTACTATTGAGTCGTGTATTCCCATCTAGTCTCAAAGACGCTGCCTATGACTGGTTCTATTCGCTCTCAGGGCAATCTCTCTGGAACTTTGAGGAGGTGAAGCAGGTCTTTTACCACAAATATGCTTCCCGATGGGAGATGAGGAAGAACAACAATCATCTCCTTACCATCAATATAAAGCCAGGGAGAGTCTAAAGTAGCATGTCAGTTATTTCTAGAGTCAAATGGCTTTGGTATATAACTGTAATGATGACGTGGCCATCGCTACGTTCATTAGTAGGATGCAAGTTATCCACTCTTTCTTCAAGCATCTAGTGAAGCACGAAGTCACTAAGATGAGGGATATTCTCGCCCACGCCCAGAAGTACATCCAAATCGAGGATGCAACATGTAGTTCTGCCAACCGCTCTACAAAGTGATGGGGCAAATTGGAGAAACGGAAGACACAACCTGGTTCCCACTGACTCCGAGTTAAGCATTCGGAGCTATCAATAAGCCGGCTCGAAACAAATCACATTTCATTCAAAATCCCCATGGATTAAATATATAATACCATCAAGGGTTAGGAGCTCATCAAGCACCCGAGGCTGCTCCCTTCCAACCCAAAGGGACCAAGAGTCGAGGAGTATTGTGCCCTTTATGACGGTATAGGCCAACGTAATGTGAATTGTCATTCTCACTGAAGACAACTCTAGAAGCTAGTGAATCGGGGCTATCTCCAGAAATTCATCCTCAACCCCGCGTAGTCCTCAGAGACCAAAGTGAACAAAGGACCCCCTGAGGTCTTACAGTCGGAGAACCCAATCATCCAGTACCAAGAAATCGATGCCATCTTTGATGCTTCCCCCCATTGAAGGCTTCAACTCTTAAGAACGGGCCATCTACGTCAGCGAGGCCCAAAAAGCCATCTACCCCATAGTGCTGACTAGCCCACTATTGGCTCCACGTAAACCAGTATTGTTCCACACCCTGACACATTAACTGTGCACTTTTCATACAATGACGCTCTAATTGTCACCATGCTCGCTGACACTATCGAGTATCTAAGATCCTGGTCGACGAGGGGAGCTCCATCATCATCCTATATGAGGGCGCCCTAGACAAGATGGAAGACACTTTAGAAGTCCCTCGAGCGATGATCAATCCTCAAACCTAATCTTATCGTATGGGTTTGATGAGAATGAGACGCGCTCCTCGGGTACAATTTGGCTCCTAGTACGCACGAACCCCTATAATGTCATCATAGAGTTTTATGTGGTGGACGTGGTGTTCCCCATAACACGATACTTGGGAGATCCTGAATACACATGATGAAAATCGTGTCGTCCATCTATCAACAACTGGTACGGTATCCTACTCCAACTAGAACAGTCAACAACAAAGGAGATGAGGTCGTGACCACGAGCATCTCTATTGTCATCCAAAGAAGTCGGCTGCAAATCAAAGACTGTCGGAGTAGTCCTCGAAGAAAGCCTCTCTGAGAAGAAGAAGTTGAGCTAATTACTTAATACCAATAACAGTACAATGACACCCACGACTCTAAATCTTCCTCTAAATCTAATGATCTCGATGACAAATCAAAGAAGGAAGCCGAGTTGTTCCATGCAGATCCCGATCACCCTGAGCAAGCCCTCCAGATTAGTATGAGGCTTTTCGCTCGAGAGAAAGGCCAACTCAAGAAGTTCTTATCGAGAATCTCGATGTGTTCGCTTGGTCTCAAACTGACATGCCCGGGGTAGACCCCTTTATTTTATGCCACAAGTTATCCATCCTCCTTGAGACTAAACTAATGAAACAAAATCCGGGGAAGATGAATGCAGAACATCTCCAAGCCCTCAATGATAAAGTTGACTGACTTCTCAAGGCTGGCTTCATTCGAGATACACTTTATCCAGACTGGCTCGCCAATCCGGTTGTGGTGAAGAAGAAGAATGGAAAATAGAGAGTCTGCATTGATTTCACCAACTTGAAAAAAGCCTACCCCAAAGACAACTTCCCATTGACCACCATAGATCAGATGGTCGACTCGACAGCGAGCAACAGGCTCCTCACCTTTATGGATGCTTACTTGGGGTACAATCAGATCAAGATGAATCCAACATGTGAGTATAAGACTGCCTCCTCCACCAGTCATGCCATCTACTGCTACAAAGTTATGCTCTTCGGATTGAAAAATGCTGGAGCCAGTTTCTAGAGGATGGTCAATAAAGTTTTTGAAGAGTTAATCAGGAATACCTGATCGTACATATATTTTGTATTCTTTTCATTACACTCCTATATTTATCGTGTAATAAATCTGCTAATTTTCTTGTCTTAAATATCTATTTTGCAGAAGATAATAATGAAGAGAAAGAGGATTAAACTAAATAAATACCAGTTAAAATTAGATATAACTGGATCTATTTGGTTAGCTGAGGATGATCCCAGATCTAGTTATAACAAATTAAGGATTGGGGCAAATGTTCAGCTTGAAGATCAGAGCAAATCAGAAAGATAACACCAACTGAAACCGATAAAATTCAGATTTTTATAAATCCATTTTGGTTAGCTAAAGATCAACCAAGGATAATATCAAATGCAGAGAGAAGAATGGATAGAAAGAAGATCAACGGATGAGATGAAGCAAGTTTGACTCAGATTCTGACTGGATACATTTTAGTATTTGAATCATAACTTTCGCTACAGAATCTCAAATCTGATGATTCAAGATGATCCAGAAAGCAGACTTATAGGGCTACAATCTTATGTTGATCACTATTTCTAATTCTGTCATTTGATAAGTGATATTCAGCAATCAATACGCCAACAAACTGCAGATCAGAACTGAATATCTACATCAAATCAAGTTTGGAGATAAGGAGAGGATTCAAATTCAGAAATAGCCAGTTTTTCCTATCTTCATACTCCTCTAACCTCTGCATTTCTTCTATAAATACCTGCAATCTGAAAGGCAAAGGACGACCATGCAGAGATAGGATTTAGTCCAGTTTTTCATTCTTTGTAGTGTAGGTTTTTGTTTTCTTTTTATGTAATTTTATTTTCTTTGTAAGCTTAGGTTAGATTGAGATTCATGTAAGTAAGAGAGAGAGACTTATGTTGAGAGTGACACCGATGTACCTCCTCCTTTCTTCCATCGTTTCTGCAAGCAATAAAAGGTAACTTTTTTTTATGTTCGTCTTTACTTTTGTTTCCTTCTTCTTCTTTCTACTTTTTCTCTTTTTGGTTATGATGAACATTCAAGTGAATCTAATAGCATCAGTATAACAATGTTTGTGTGAGTGCCAACGATATTTCATGATGATGTTCTCCTCCTCAAGACTCCGTATCATTTCATTCTTGTTCGTCTTGTTGATGTAATGCGAATGGAAACTGAGCTCGATCTTATGGCTTATGCGTTGAACGCCTCCAAAGTAAGGTAGAACATGCAAGGGTTCCAGGTAAGTCATCAACCAAAGGAGGTAAGTATTTCTTTAATCTTTTATTTCTTTTCTTTTATTTCTTTAGTTTAGATCACCAACACCAGCAACACCCACTTCTTTTATCACTCCTTTTCTAGTTCTTTGTACATATCCAATTCTGGTTTCTCCATCTTTCCAATCTCTCACTTTCTGCCTAACTACATTGTAATTTATTTTTCTTTTCTTTTTAAGAAACTAAAGAAGAACTTTAACCATTAATGGTAGCATAAAAGAGAACTTGCTAAACAAGCTTCCATCGCTAGTCCTCCTTGTGGATCACGACCCACATAGCCACTTGCTATTGCGATAGAATTGAGTAATTTGCACTTTTCATTCTTAGTTCTGAAATTTGGTATTTTGTGTGCAGGTTTTACCTCAATTAATACCATGGAGGTGTACATTGATAACATGCTTGTAAAAAGTCTCAATCGCTCTGACCAAGTGAAGGACATATGATCGGTCACTAATATTGCATATTTATCATTACATTCCCATATTATTTTGTTTAATAAACTCTGCTATTTAATTATCTTTTTGTCTAATTATTTGCAAGGCCTTTACTAAATTAAAGAGGAGAGAAAATAAGCCTAAAAGCCCACTGAAATTCAGATTAAATCAAAATCAGGGATGAGAGCAAATGTTTAGCTGATGATTAGAGCAAATCAGGAGATAAATACTAAATGGAAACTGGTTAAATTCAGATTTTTATGAATTCATTTCGGTTAGCTAAAGATTAACTCTTATATCATCAAATCCATAGCTCAAATCGAGAAACCAGATAGATAAATGGATAAAACATCAAATCAGGGACTTGCACCCCCGGATCTGGTAGTCTAGCCAAAAAAACAATCGCGGATCCATCGCATTTCTTACAGATCCGCCACATTTTAGTGAAGATACGGGGAGCATTTGCTCCCCTTATCTTCAGATACTCTCCCCCGTTATATTTTTGCTATAAATACCTGCAAATTCTGAGGCCAGAAAGAATGATTCAGCAGAGAGCATAGACTAGGCTATTCTATAGTTTGTAACTTAACTTTTAGTTTTCTTTTATGTAATTTTTATTTTTATTTATGTGATTGAGAGGAGAGAAAAGTTTCATGGAGGAATAAGAGTGAAGCTTTTATTAAAGATGACACCGGTGTAAGTTCTTCTTTTCTTCCATTTTTATTTGAATCAAATCAAAGTTACAGTTTTATGTTCTTTTTCTTCTCTTACTTTTCTTCTACTAGCTTTTAATGATAATCCATATGAAACCTATAGCATCGGACATGCCTTGGCATTGCAAGTGCCCTTGATGGCTTATGGTGATGGATAGTCATTTCTATTTATTTTCTACTTGCTTTTGAATTCATAGTTTAAGTCTCGAAATGAGAAAGATTCTATTTGCCATGATTTGCTCACCTTCAAAACGAGGTAAGTCTATACCGAGGATTCGAGGTAAGTCATCAATCGGAAGAGGTAAGTAAGTTGTTTTAGGTTTTCTTCCTTTCTTTTAAGTTTTAGTTTAAATCACCATCATCACCAACTATCAACTCTATTCACTATTTTCACTTTTTTGTATAAATTTATTTTTCATTTTCTCCAACTTCTCTATCTACCACTTTTTTCTTAACTTAACAATAGAGATTCTTTTTCCTTTTTTTTACAAGAATTAAGAGAAGAACTTTAACCATTTTTACTGAATCAAAAGAGGACTTACTAAAAGCTTCCATCACAAGTCCCTCCTTGTAGATCACGACCCGCATAGCCACTTATTATAGCGATGGTAATGAGTACCTTGCACTTTATTCTTAAGTTCTGAAATTATGTATTTTTCTGTGCAAATAAAAACTCAATCAAAGTTTGGCATCATTGTTGGGAAGGGATGGTAAGTAACTCTCTTTTTATTTACTTTATTGGTTAACTTTCTTCTTTGTTCTTATTGTGCAATGATTGATATCAAGGAAACGAGAGATGCAGTGGACATATAAGTGTCTTTGGACTCTGCTCCAGAAAGTAGAGCCCGAAAGACCTTAGTATTACCAAGCAAACGCGGCAAAAGGCGCGTTTGCTTGGCAATCTTAGAGAACTACTCACCTAGCTTTTTTGCAGGGTGACTGAACTTTAAATATTTAGCTTCTGTGTGCTTTAGTTTCTCATTTAATATACTATGCATATACTGTCTAAATCAACAGTAACATGGTGTTTGTAAATGAAAAAACAGTTTAGACTTTGCAATTACACATATATCTATTTAGTTACATTTTCTTTTTACTGTTGAAAAGTGCTAGAGTCAAGGTACGTGTGCATAGCATATAGTTTAGAAAACATATTTTGAGTGATGTATATTGCTTAAAGTGTTGCTTTTTTTATATACGTCTACACTTGCATGAATACGATTAAGGGCATATCCTTAAATAAGATAAGGTGGGAAAGTCATTACCCTCCTTTAGCCCACAAACAATCTTCTCACTCACTAACCCAAGCCTAATTTAAACTGAGTAAACGTTAGCTCATAGGACATCCTGGACTCAATAGGAGACAGACCTAAGAGAAAAATTGATTAAAATTTGACTCTTATCAAATCAGTGTCAAAGTTTGGGGATTGAGAGTAGAAACCTCGAAGAAAAATGATTTGACATATTTAGTCCTATTGCTTAGGCACAGATGCCTCCCACTGGTCTTGCCCCTACCTGGCCGATTGACTTGTGGTCAGATTCTGTAATATAACCCCCGTGGACAGTCTAACTAGTCAGGAGTTGTCTAGGTCTAAGTTCTACCCTAGCTTAGGCTAGATTTTTCTTTCTTTATTTGTTTATTTATTTGCTTGTTTTTTATTTCCTATGCATACAGTGATCCATACTTCACCCCGGTCATTTTTGACTCAGATATTGCCAACCCGACATATCATAACTTTAACCAACCAAGTTTGCCGGATTGGTCTTATCCGAATCAATATATGCCTCAGTCCCAATATTATGAAGAAAACTGGAATAATCATCACTACTCTTCACAAAGTGAATAGGGTTACAATTCTCTCGAGTCATATTGTCAACCACCATTCCAACATTCAGCTTCTAATTTTTCTAGTCATGAACAACCTATAGAAGAAAAATCTGAGGTGATTATGAGTATAGAAAGCATGATTGAGTCCCAAGAACAAAAACTGAAAATGATGGACTCATAATTCCCACAAAACTTCCAAATCTAAAATCTTTAATCCATTTTTTAAGTCCCACAACAAGAGAAGAACTTTTAACCATTTCAAGTAATATAAAAGAGAACTTACAACAGGCTTCCATCGCAAGTCCCTCATTGTGGATCACGACTCACATAGCCACTTGCTGTCGCGATAGTATTGAGCATCTTGCACATTCTATTCTTACGTTCTGAAATTCTGTATTTTCTATACAGGTCTTAACTCAATCAAATTTTGGCGCCATTACCAGGGAAAGAAGAAGAACTTATGGACTTAGATAGGAGTGTGAAAAAAATGATTCAGATTGAAAATTATTTTTCCCAATCTCTCAATAGGTAAGAAGCACAAATGAGTTGTTTGATCAACATCGTGAAAGATAAGAATGAGAAAATGCTACCTAACACATATTCGGCCATTTTCGATTGCCCTAGCCATATTGATCAAAACTAAGAATCATGGTATAGTGAACACTTTGACCAAGATTCAATTTTACCACAAAACCTTGAACTTAGCCAATATCAACCCATTGACAAATTGACAAGTTTTCATTTCAACAAAATTGAACTTGAATATGAATGTGACCCCGATCCACCACTTTGTGATTCAATGCCAATTTTTCAATCTATGTTGACTCCAGTATCATTACCCAATTTGGACCCATTTATCGAGTCAACATTGATTCCCGTACCCCTATAGACTTTGAAGTTGAACCACCAATTTTGGAAAGTCACTTTCCATTGATGGGAAGAGAATGTGAATTTTAATTTTTGATTTGAACTCAACTATTGAACTAATACCGACTCTTGAACATTTTATTTTCCCGAGTTAGTATTGGTTCTCGAACTTATCACTCTTGAACCCAAGTCAACCATTCCACTAAGTCACATTCTTTTGTTGGACATAGGTATGAACATAATGATTCCGTGATGATTTTCTAAGACTGGTTGTATAAAGAGGATAATTTTTATGATAGGATCTTGCATGATCCTACTCATATTGGGATTGTAAATATGTAAGTAGAAAAGAGGTCAATAAAGGTGGGTTATGTGAACTACCATATTATTTTGATTGTGTAGTAACGCTTGGCCCAATCCGACCACCACCGGAACCTAACATTTTTCTTCTCTTTGTTCATTTTCATGCATTTATGCATTCATTCATACATTGAGGGACAATGCATGAGATAGGTGTGGGGGAGAATTCTAATATAACATAGGTTTTTTTTAATTAAAAAATAATATTTTCTTTGCTTTTAAAAACTTTTTGAAAAGAGAAACAATATTTTGATCTATTTTTTGTAAGAAATTAAGTTAATTTTAAGGAATAGGAAAATAATAATTAGGATTTTTATACTTTGCAAAATATGGTTATTTGTTTGATTTCTAGGGTTAGAAAGAAAATTTAGAAAAGTAATTTAGCCTTGACTTTTATCTTGAAGAAATATCCATACTTTATACACTTACACACTTAGGGTTCAAAAACAAAAATTCTTATGCCTTATAAAAAGAAAAACTATATATATATATCAAAAATCCTCTCATTAAGCTGGGTATTTGTGCCTCATGAAGAATAAGTATTCTCGCCTAAAACTGATCCATATAATAAATAAAAGTCTTATTGTTATGGCCTTGTTTGCTCGAATCCTTAAGTCCTTGGGTGTTTTCTCACTCGGTGCTCTAAGATCATCCGGTTTGGGTATCACCGACTAAAGGCTCGTTACATGGGCAAATTAGAAAGCCTAATAGAACTAAGAGATAATACCGCTAAAAATATGAAAAATAAGGTATAAGAGTTAGAGTTAAAAAATCCCTAGTCAAAATTTCACTGTCATGAAAATACATGACTTAGGGTAAAATAATAGACTAGATGAGAAATACAGTTTGACTATTTATCTTGATTGATAACAAGTTTTTAAAAAGAGACCAAGTTTAGGAATGAAAAATTCGGTTTTCCTATAACTTATAGATTACTTGAACTCTTACAATTATTCTTCCAGTATTTTCTCTCTTTTTCAAAATATTTTTCCAAAATACTAACAATTTGTTTCTCTTTCTGTATGAATTTTGTGGGTGTAATACACTGAAAATCCTCACGAGATAAAACTCGTCCTCTAGGGGTAGCCTAGAGGTTTAACGGCTTGTTTCACATGCTAAGTGCAATCGTGATTCCTACGAAAATGGATAGTTAATTTTGTTTTGCTCAAGGACGAGCAAAAGATAGGTGTGGGGGTGTGATTGGTCGCCAATATTACATATTTATCATCACATTCTCATATTATTTTGTTTAATAAACTCTGCTATTTAATTATTGATCGGTTGGCCCTAGAGACATCTCGGACTTATATAGGAGATTGACCTAAGGGAAAAGTTGATTAGAATTTGACTCTTTCCAAATCAGTGTGTAAGGTTGGGGATTGAGGGGCGAAATCCCGCGGTTGGTGGTTTGGCATAATTAGGCCCATTGCTTAGGCACAGATACCTCTCACTGATCTTACCCCTTCTTGGCCGATTAACCAATATACCCCCGTGGATAGTCTAACTAGTTAGGAGTCGTCTAGGTCTAAGATTTACCTTAACTTAAATTAGATTTTTTCTTTTTGTTTGTTTATTTGTTTGTCTTTCTTTGTTTGATTTTGATAATTCTTGTTTGATATAGCTTATAACAACAATTTTTCTAATTTTAATGGTAATCCATGTTACACCCTGACCTTTTTTCAGATATTACCAACCCGACATATCATAACTTTAACCAATCTAGTGTGCCAGATTAGACTTATCTGAATCAATACATGCCCTAGGCTCAATACTATGAACAAGACTGAAATAATCATCACTACTCTTTACAGAGTCAATAGGGATACAACTCCCCCAAGTCATATTGTCAACCACCTTACCAACATCCAGCTTCATATACTCCTTCTCCTTAACAACCATTAGAAGAATCAATTGACTAGGAAAAGAGGATGGAAGCCTTAGATGAGCTTGAGCAACGAATTTAAATTTTAGAAGACTCAAAATCCTGTCAAAATTTTCAAATCACATATCCATACTCTATTTTTCAAGAAGAACATGTCGACTTAGAAAAGAGTATAGAATCCATGATTTAATTCCAAAATGATCCACTTGATATAATACAAGCAAGACTTAGTAGATTGAAAAATATGCGTAGGAATAAGGAAACTCTCCATACCCAATCTTTGACTATTCTCGACACTTCTAACCATATTGATAAAAATCAAGAATCATGATATCTTGAAGACTTTGACCAAGATTCAATTTCACCACAAAACTTTGAAGTTAACCAATATCAACCCATAGACGAATTGGCAAGTTTTCATTTTAATGAGATTGAACTTAATTATGAATGTGAACCTGATCCCCAACCTTATGATTCAGTTTTCATCTTCGAATCTAGTTGACTCCGGTATTCTTACCCAATTTGGACCGATTTTTTTAGCCAACATTTATTCTTGTACCCATAGATCTAGAAATGAAATCACCAATTTTGGATAGTTATATTTCATTGATGAGAAAAGAATGTGAATTTCAATTCTTATATTTGGACTCAACTCTTGAACCAAAACTAACTCTCAAACTCAAAGTTGATTTTCTTTAGTGTTAGTATTGGTTCCGAACCTATCATTCTTGAACCCAAGTCAACCATTCCACCAAGTTACATTCTTTTGTTTGACATAGGTATAGACCATGATGACGCCGTGATGATTTTTTAAGACTGGTCATGTAAAAGGAATAAGTTTCATGATAGGATCTTTCATGATCCTATTCATATTGGAGACTGCAACTATATAAATAGAAAAGAGGTCAATAAAGATGGATTCCATGAACCACTATATTATCTTGATTGGGTAGCAACGCTTAACCCAATCAGATCGCCACCAGAACCTCCACCATAAAGTAATATTTTCCTTCCTTTCTTCCTTTTCATGCATCTATGCATTAATTCATACATTGAGGACAATGCATGAGATAGGTGCGAGGGAGAGTTCTAATATAACTTAAGTTTTCCTTTTATTATTAAAAAAATTAACATTTTCTTTACTTTAAAAATGTTTTGAAAATAGAAGCAGTATTTTGACATATTTTTTGTAAGAAGTCAATTTTAAGGAATAGGAGAATCATAATTAGGATTTCTTATACTTGGTCAAAATTAGAATATTTGTTTTATTTTTAAGGTTAGGAAGAAAATTTGAAAAAGTAGTTTAGTCTTGATATTTACCTTAATGATATATGCATGTATTATACACTTACACACTTAGGGTTCAAAAACAAAGATTCTTATGCCTTATTTAATATATATATATATATATATATATATATATATATATATATATATATATATATATATATATATATATATATATATATCATCTGATTAAGCTGGGTATTTATGCCTCATAAAGCATATATATTCACGCCAAAAAGCGGTATAATAAAATCCTTAATTTTTGCCCTTGTTTGCTCGAGTTCTTCAATCCTTAGGGTTTTTCTCACCCAGTGCCTTAAGACCGTTTAGTTTGGGAGTCACTGATTAAAGGCTCGTTACATGGGCAGATTAGAAAGCCTAATAGAACTAAGGAATAATATCACCCAAAAAATTAAAAAAATAATAAAATAGAAAAAACTAATAAGGCATAAGAGTTAGAGTTAAAGAACCCCGAGTCAAAATTCATAGTCACAAAGGTGCAGATGACTTAGGGTAAAATAATAGATTAGATGAGAAATAAGTTTGACTACATGCCTTGGTTGATAACAAGTTTGTGAATTAAGACTAAGCTTAAAAATGAAAAATTCAGTTTTTCTATATCTTATAGATTACTTAATTCTTACAATAATACTTCAAATATTTTTTCTTTCAAAATGTATTTTCAAAATACTAACACTTTGTTTCTCCTTCTTTATGAATTTTGTGAGTGTAATCCACTAAAAACCCTCACGAGACAAAACTCGTCCTCTAGGGGGAACCTAGAGGTTTAGCGGCTTGTTGTACACACTCAGTGCAATCGTGTGACCTGTGAAAGTGATCTAATAATCTTTGGTTTAGTTTTGTTGTTTTGCTCGAGGAAGAACAAAAGATAAGTATGGGGGTGTGATCGGTTGCTGATACTGCATATTTATTATCATATTCTCATATTTATTATATAATAAACTCTATTTTTAATCCTATTTATTGTCTAATTTATAAGCAACCCCATTGCTTAAGGAGAGGGAAGAGAAACGAGCCCAAAAAACCATTAAAATTCTGATTTAATTCAGAATTAATTCAAAATCAGAAAATCAGGACAGATCAAGGCAAATCAGAGAAGATATAATCGGTTAAAAACTGGTTAAAAAATCCTTCACAAATCAATTGGTTAAAGCCAAAGATCAAAGAAGATTTTGTCAAATCCAGGAACTGAAATGGAAAATCAGCAAGAGATAAAAGAAAATCGCTAAACCAGGAGTTGTACCCTTTGGGTGTGGCCACCTAGCCACACCCAAGCCGCGTAAACACGGCCAATGTCGTGTTTCTGCGGCTTTGTTGAATCAGGTGGGGGAGCGTTTGCTCCCGCTATCTTCATAGCTCTCTCCCGTATAGTTTTTGCCTATAAATACTAGGTTTTCAGAGACTACAGGGGACGATGAAGTAGAGATAGAATCTTATGCCAGTTTTTCATTCTTTTTAGTGTAGATTTTAATTTTCCTTTAACATAATTTTTGCTTTTCTTTATGTAACTGAGAGGAGAGATGAGTTTCATGGAGGAATGAGAGCAAGCTTGTACTGAGGGTGACACCAGTGTAAGTAAGTCTTTTCTTTCATTGTTATTTGAATCGAATCAAAGTTTCTTTTTCTTCTTTACTCTTGTTTTTGTTTACTTTCCTCTAATTTGTTTGCAATCAAAGTGAATCCTATAGCCTCAAGACTGCTTCGCCATTGCAACTACCCTTGATGGCCTAGGGTGATGAACAACCATTCTTTTGTTAGTTTAGCTTGTCCTTTTATTCATAGCTAGATCTGTAATGGGGAAGATCCTACACGCCACGCTTGATCGCCTTCAAGGACTAGGTAAGTCGTAGCTATGGATCCAAGGTATATGAGCATTGAAGAGGTAAGTAATTTTTAGTTTCTTTCTTTTAATTCTTTAGTTTAGATCACCACAATATCCTAACTCTTTTTTCACTCTTTTTAATTTCTTTGTATAAATTCATTTTTCATTTTCTCAATCTTCTCAATCTACCACTTTCTTCTTAACTTAAATGTGACTTTTTTTTTTTCATTTCAAGAGCTAAAAGAAGAACTTTAACCATTGATTGTAACTTAAAAGACAACCTGCAAAAAAAACTTCCATCGGTAGTCCCTCCTTGTGGATCACGACCCGCATGCCACTTGCTATCGCAGTAGTATTGAGAACATGCACTATTATTATAAAGTTCTGAAATTCTGTATTTTTGTGTACAGGTTCCAACTCAATCAATTATCTTTTGTCTAATTATTTGCAGGGCCTTTGCTAAATGAAAGAGGAGAAAAAACGAGTCCAAAAGCCCATGAAATTTAGATTAAATCAAAATCAAGGACGAAGAAAAATGTTCAGCTGAAGGTCACAGCATATTAGAGAGATAACACCAAATGAAAATCGGTTAAATTCGGATTTTTATGAATTCATTTTGGTTAGCTAAAGATCAACACTAATATCGTCAAATCTATAGCTCAAATCGAGAAACCAGATAGATAAAATAGATGAAGCATCAAAACAGGGACCTCATCCCCCAGATCTGGCCATTTGACCACAAAACTGCCATGAATCCGCCACATTTCTTGCAGATCTTCTGTATTTCAGTTGAGATACGAGGAGCGTTTGCTTCCCTACCTTCGACGCTCTCCCCCGTTGTGTTTTTATTATAAATACCTGCAAATTTTGAGGCCAGAGAGAATGATTCAGTAGAGAGCATAGGCTAGTCTATTCTATAGTTTGTAACTTAGATTTTTAGTTTTCTTTTATTTGATTTTTAGTTTTCTTTTTGTAATTTTTATTTTTCTTCATGTAACTAAAAGGAGAGGAAAGTTTCATGGAGGAATGAGAGCAAAGCTTGTACTGAGGGTGACATCAGTGTAAGTTCTTCTTTTCTTCATTTTTATTTGAATCGAATCAAAATTATAGTTTTATGTTCTTCTTCTTCTCTTACTCTTCTTTTATTGGTTTCCAATGATAATCCTGACGAAACCTATAACATCTAACAAACCTTGCCATTGCAAGTACCCTTGATGGCTTATGGTGATGGATAGTTGTTTCTATTTATTTTCTCTTGCTTTTGAATTCATAGTTTAAGTCTGAGAATAGGGAAGATCCTATTTGTCATGCTTTGCTCGCCTTCAAGATAAAGTAAGTCTTTGCTAAGGATTCAAGATAAGTCATCAACCGGAAGAAGTAAGTAAGTTCTTTTAGGTTTTGTTCCTTTCTTTTAATTTTTAGTTTAGATCACCATCATCACAAACTCTCAACTCTATTCACTATTTTCACTTTCTTTGTATAAATTTATTTTCTATTTTCTCCACCTTCTCTATTTATCACTTTCTTCTTAACTTAACAATAGAGATTCTTTTCCCTTTTCTTTACAAGAGTAAGAGAAGAACTTTAACCATTTTTAGTGAACTAAAAGAGGACTTATTAAAAGCTTCTATCACAAGTCCCTCCTTTTGGATCACGATCTACATAGCCACCTGCTATTGCGGTAGTATTAAGTACCTTGCACTATTCTTAAGTTTTGAAATGTTGTATTTTTCTGTGCTGGTAAAAACTCAATCATCTTGGGGGAAGCATTAAGTCTCCTCTGAAAAGTCAAGGTGAAGATCAACCCTGACAAGTGTACCTTTAGGGTAGCTTCCAGCAAATTTCTGGGGTATCTGGTCACTTAGCGAGTAATCGAGGCTAACCCAGACAAAATATTCACCATATTGGAGATGAATCTCTGACCATGGTCAACGAAGTCTAGATTCTCATTGGTCGTCTCGCCACCCTCAACCGCTTCCTCTGTAGATTAACAGATAAATGAAAGCCCTTCTTTCTTGCAATCAAGAAGGATGGGGCTGATTTCTATTGGAACGATGAATGTGAGGTCGCATTCCAGAGTTTGAAGGTGTATCTGGCATCTCCCCTACTTCTTCGCAAACCACTTCCTGACAAAATTTTGTTCCTTTATCTAGCAGTCTCTGACACTGCAGTAAGTGCAGCTTTGGTTCAGGAAGACGGGGGCATCCAAATGCCAGTCTACTATGTCAGCAAAGCTCTGATTGATGCTTAAACATGATATACGAGGATTGAAAAACAAGTGTTCACTCTCTTCATCACCACGAGAAAATTGAAACAATTCTTTCAATCCTTCCCCATCATCGTGTTGACGGAGTACACCCTCAGGACTATTGCGAAAAACCCCGAGATAAGCAGTAGAATCTCAAAGTGGTCATGAAAATCAGATCACTCGGGGTCATGTTCGAACCAAGAACCACAATCAAAGGGTAGATCCTGGCAGACTTCATCATCGAGATTACTCCAAGGCACCCACCATAATAATTCCTTGAAAGAGTGGATCTTGAACATTGTTAGAGCATCAAATAGCAAAGAGCTAGGTCAGGGTAGTCCTTACTACCCCAGATGGAGCTATCATCAAGCAATCTTATACTCTCGGGTTCCGAGTCACCAACAACGAGGCTGATTATGAAGTAGCCACTGCAGGCCTCAAGATGGCAACCATCCTAGGGGTCGTGGAGTTTGAAGTTTAATGTGATTCACTACTCATAGTGAGCCAGATCAATGGAGAATAAATAGCCAAAGAAGATCGGTTGGCTGCATGCTTGAAGATTATCATAACTTGAAAAGCTAAATTCTCCCGTTGCAACTTCAAACAGATCCCAAGATCCGGGAAATGCCATGCAGATTCTTGGCCACATTAGCCTCGGCCGTTAGTTTCCAATTTAGATGTAAGACTTACATATCTTGAAGCCAAGCATTCACAAGCCCAACGAGGCAGTCTTGATTCTAGATTCTCCCCTGGGGTAGAGAGACCCCGTCATATCACTTCTCAAAGATGGAACACTTCCCAGTGATAAAGCCAAAGCTCAAAAGATGCAACTTGTTGCCACCAGATATATACTCCTCGGGGATTCTTACAAAAAGTCATCCTCTAGGCTACACAACGACCTATACTTAAGATGTTTCGGTCCGGAGGAAGCCAGAAGCGTGAGCAGGAGATCCATGATCGTGACTGTTGGAACCATGCGAGAGGTTGATCTTTCGCTCACAAAGCCACTAAACAAGGTTACTATTGGCATAATATGTTTGATGACGCCAAGGAATACGTAAAGAAATGCCTACAATGTCAGAGATTCTCTCCATCTTCAAATAGACTCAGCATGGACCTCCACACTCTATGGAGTCCCTGGCCCTTCATGCAATAAGGGTGACGTAGTAGGTCCTCTTCCTCGTGTGCAACCTCAGTTCAGACTCCTACTGGTCTCCATGGACTACTTCATTGAGTGGGTGAAAGTAGTGCCTATTCCAGACGTCACAGGGCAGCAATTATCAAATTTCTTTGGCAAAACATCGTGCACCGTTTAAGACTTCCTCAAACCATCATATCTGATAATTGGACCAATTTTGCGAACAGGCAAGTAGCGAGTTTCTGTTCCAAGTACAAGACACCCATAGATTTTTCACCCCCTACTATCCGCAAGGCAATAGCGAGGACAAGATCAGCAATTGCACTATCCTCGACAGCCTGTGTAAGAGTCTTGATAAAGCGAAAGGTAAGTGGGTGGAGAAACTTCCCGAAGTGATATGAGCATAGGATTACAAGCGCATCCCAACGAGTGAAACTCCATTCTCATAGGCTTAAAGGACGGAAGCTATCATCCCTATTAACATCTTCATCCCCACGCTCCGCACAAGATAAATCGATCAGGACCAGAATGCCATCAACTCTAGCTTTCTCAAGATCAATCAGAGCAGAGATGACAAGAAGCTAAAATATGCATTGTCATATACCAACAACAAATCAAAGCATCCCACCACAAGTGAAGATCTATGAATTTCAAGTTGGTGACCTAGTCCTTAAGCGAGTCATCCAAAGCACTAAGGAGAGAAATGTAGAAAACTCAAGCCAAATTGGGAAGTCCCATACATTATGGTGGCCAGAGGAGGCATGGCTCTTAGACTTTGGTTGATCAAGACAGGAAAACCCTCAGCAATCATTGGAACTCATTTCATTTGAAGTGTTATTACGTGTAATTCCTACTTACCTTCATTGAAAAAGTTTAACATTGTTTGTCTTTCTCAACTGATTTGAGTCTCAACCTATAGCATATATCGGGCCCTCGCCATGACGGCTTCTCAGGGAATAGATTACAAGGGTACTCACCCAACAGCTACCCCCTCTTAGTAAATCTCTTGAAAGACAGAGATTCACCAAAATGGCCTATAACAGGTTCTCACCCTGACGACCAAGCCTGCACGGAGACTCTCTTAAAAGACAAAAGTCCTCCCCATGGCTCTTACAACCTATATCGGGCCCACCCCTAAAGGTTACTCAGAGAACAGCCTACAGTGGGTACTTACCTGATGGCTGCACCCTCTTAGGGAATCTCCTGAAAGACAAAAACTCGCCCAAATGGCATATAATAGGTTCTCACCTTGATGGCCAATCTTGCGCGGAGATTCTCCTGAAAGACAAAGTCCTTCCCATGGCTCCTACAACCTATATCTGGCCCTCGCCTGATGATTGCTCAGGGAACAGCTTACAACGGGTACTTACCGATACTATCCCATCTCTAAAAATCTCCTAAAAGACAAAGACTCGCCCAAATGGCCTATAACGGGTTCTCACCCTGATGGCCAAGCCTATTCGGAGACTTTCTTGAAAGATGAAAAATCCTCTTAATGGCTCCTACAGCATATATGAATCCCTCGCCCTGATGATTACTCAAGGAACAGTCTACAACGTGTACTCACTCGATGGCTACCCCATCTCAAGAAATCTCCTGAAATTCAGAGACTTGCCCAAACAGCCTATAACAGTTTCTCATCCTGACGACCAAGCCTCTGCCAAGGCTCTCCTGAAAGAAGGAAGTCCCCCTCACGGGAAACAGAAATCAGATCAAAAAATTAATTGACCAGAAAATATATCAAAAGAGCGAGTTCCTTGTTCATTTTATTAATGTACAAATTACAGGACATCTAAAAATGAGACATAAAAAATGTTGCATATAATGTTGTCTCTATTAGCCCAGTTCTTGCTCAGTCAGTGGACTTATTTCTTTAGCTTAACATTCTCACGCTGCACTTCATACAAGCGAGAGCAGGAGTCCATAATATTTTGCCTACTTTGAATCATCGATCTAATCTTTGATTCTCAGCTGTATGCGTCGGAAAAGGAGGATTTGATTGTAAAATTCTTTTGATTGGATAGAAGATTACAACAGATCGGTCTTCCGATTATAAGGGAGGGAGGATGTTGAGTCTTCAATCCTCCCTTTGTTTAAGGCTGGGTTCTTCAAGTGGCGATGGAGAGTGAATCTTGTTCTCCATTGACCGGGTGACCGTCGAAACCTTCCAGGGATCTCCTCTTCGGATAGTGGATGGAGTAACTCAGCTCTGTCTACCAAAACTCTCAAAGAGAAGGTAGGCAAAGAGCAACTTGAACACAGCAAGTTCTCTGAAGAGTTGAACTCTCTCTTTTCTCTCAGAGCTCTTTTCTTCCACAAATCCTCTCACCGAAAATCCGATTGTCAATTCCACTGTCCAATTCCTCTTCAATTCGACTGTTAATTCTCATAGCGATGGGGCTATTTATAGGGGTTTCAGGGGCGTACGTGCCTCCTAAAAACACTCCATAATGGGGGCTAACTTTCCCCGTTATGTGGGCCGTGATTGGCCCCAAAACTGGGATGGTTACAACTGAGACGCGGGTGTCAACCCACGCGCCTTAGAGCTGCTGAGACGCGGGTTTCGACCCACGCGCCTTGGTGCGGCTGAGACGCGGGTTTCGACCCTCGCGCCTTGGTACTGCTGAGACGCGGGTTTCGACCCTCGCGCCTTGATGCTGCTGAGATGCGGGATTCGACCCTCGCGCCTTGATGCTGCTAAGACGCGGGTTTTGACCTCGCGCCTTGGTGCTGAGACGTGGCTGTCGAGCCTCGCGTCTAGAACTTAGAATTCTGCTTTTTAATGGCTTGTCTTTTAGTGATTTTCAGACAGCCTACAGAACCCCCTCCAAAGTTTTTGACATTCCGCAGTTAAGTGGGATGGATTTTGAAATACTTTGGACTCTATCTGAGCTCACCCTTATGACTGGACTGTCAATGCTCCGGGTTTGATCTTGTTTGGGGTATGGTCTTCGTGAGTGTACTGTGAAACTCTTTGAAGCCACCAAAGTTGATCGTGTTGAGTGTCTAGATACACAGTCTAAACCTCCCCGATTGCTTTAAGTCTGTCGTGGGTGCACTTTAAAGCCAGGAGTGGACGGTCGTCTGCTTGTGCCAGTGTACTGTTGAACTGATTTACAGAAGCAAGGACTGAACGTCAGCTTTAAAGTTGCAACTTTCAGAGGGTTGCATCTTTTGGAATGAAAACGCGACTGTTATTCAGACGCGATTCTTGGGCTGATTGGAAGGATGCGAACTTTCAGAGAGACGCATCTTTTTGGAGTAAAGACGCGACTTGTTAGATGCAATAATGGCCTAGCTGAAGAGATGCGTCCATTGAAGAGGCGCGACTGTTGGGTTTGAATCCGTGCCATGCCATGAGTGCACTGCCACATGTCCTTGTGGAGCCGTCGGGACACCTTCTTTTTGGCGTGCGAACTTCACGCTGCATTAAATGCACTGTCCACGCGTCAGACGGTGATTCGGCGTCGAGCCAAGCGCCGCATATCTTTGCGAATCACCGTGCCTATAAAGGGCGACAGTCATTGAGAGAGTCATTATCAATCTCTCTTTCGTCTTCGCTTGTATCTGTTAGGGTTTTGAGAAAAAGGATTTCCTTTGTTCTCTTCTCTTCTGTCTAGCATTAGATTCTTGATTCACAATGGCACCCAAGGCCAAGCGAACTGCTTCATCGTCGAAGGCGGTCGTCACCGAGGCCCAAAGGGGCGGTTCCTCCATGCAGGAAGCCCCTATCTCAGGTATAACGCCATCAGGCTTGATCTTCGCCATTAGAGGGTTTATGGAGTTCTTATAACCCTAAAAAAAACTTCTTTGAAGGAGAACCGCCAACGTGGATTCGAAACCGCGTTTGGTTCTCAGACGCGGTCTTTGAGTTAACAAACAAGGCGCGGTTTTGATGACCCTACCACTTTTATCCGCTTGAGGATGTACTTGTTTGTTGAACATAGGGCGCCAGTAAGCCTTGCGTTTCGGAGTCATCACTTAGAATGTTTCTAATTGTGAAAGATCCGGACGTAGACTTGATTCTTGCGTTCTGTGACATCAGACGCTGGTTTTTATGAATCTTGCACCGAGTCCAAGTACTTAGATATTTTTCATAAGTCTTGAAAATGCAGACTCCCTGCTGGCCTCATGGTCCTCAGGTCTGGACGCGAATCCTCAGGTCTGGACGCGGATTTTGATAATTTCTGCGTCTAGTATCTCTTCTGCGTCTGAATTATAGACACTTAATCATTTTCGTTTAGAATTCTGATCAAGTGTCATTTTCTTATGCAGTGCGACACTCTTCCAGCCCACTCTCCAAGAGGCGCCACTTCGGGCACATAGGTGGTGCTCACCGTGATTTAACCTTTGTGCTGTAAAGGACTGCTCCTGTGACTGCCGACAAGTCGAAGGAGCGAAGGGAGATGCTCTCCAACGTTGACGCGGTAACCTTTCGGGAGCTTATGACTGACGCGGCATTCACAACGAATGCTCGCGCTCCGATGGAGAAGCCTGCTTTCTTCTTTGGAGACCACATTAGCGAGGGCGGCTATTCTTTGCATGACGGAGATTATAAATGGCTCCGTCAGATAGGGGATAGAAGGTTCTTTCTTCCGAACATGGAGAGGATGTACCCACTATCTTATCTCCAGCACATGTCCGTCCCTCGAAAACTGACATGGGAGCTTTCCCGACCCGTCCCTGAGGTTACTCTTGGCAACCTAGGCTCCAAGAAGGTATATCTTGCTGGTCATGATAAGGAGGCTATCGGCCTGTTTCCCGGGCTGTTGAGGACCGATCACCCAGTAGGAGAAACCCCTAAACTCGGCACCACCTTCCTCAACGCATTCATGAAAGTGGGGGGTGATTTTCCGGTCGACTTCCGTTCGCCCAGGTGGATCCATTCCACTGAGAAGTATTGGTGGGGCAAGATGGTGATCTTCGTCCTTGCCGATCTTGGAGGCCTGTTAGAGCATGTGGAATTTTACCAAGCGGTCAGGGCCGTGCAGTATGGTATTCCACCAAGTTCTCAAAACTTCTTTGGGATCCTGGAGCGTTACAATCCTCTGACGGGGACATTCTTCACTCCGGTCAGAGAGATGGGTCTTTCCCTGCACGAGTTGTACGAAGTCTCAGGGCTGGTAATGGGGGACTCTCCCTATGAGGAATACGTCCCGACCACTGAGGAGCTTCACCTTTTGAAGAAAGCGTCTCCTCGAGTGTACGAGACTTATTGGGAGGTGTTATGTCACTTTCACATTTGCGGCCAGATAACCTCTTGGAGGGCGAGAGGAGTCAAGCAGCTGTCTTAGGCAAGCTACTTGTTTAATGGCGTCAATCAGAAAGACCATCCAGTGACCCGACTGGCTCCCAACTCCGACGAGGAGATTGCCGATAGGATTCAGGCTTCTGTAGACTCCTATACCACGGAGTCGAACGAGGATACTTTCGAACCTGACACGGTTTTTGAAAGTTTCCATCATCAAGCCCGGACCCCTATCTCCAATCGAGCACTATTGGCTGGCTTCTTAATGTTGTGGTTGAAGCGCTGTGTGGTGCCGACACTGCCACATGAAGTGATTGTTGCCGACGTAGTGTACCCGGCGGTGCTCCTGGCTTATGGTAGGCCCATAGCCCTCCTCCCGGCCATGGCGGCCGGTATTCAAAGCGGGTTGCGGGCCTTAACTCAGAGTTTGTGCAGGGTAGAGAAGGTTGTCGATTCCCAGGGTGAGCCGATTGTTGACTCAGAGGGGAGGCCGACAGTAAAACGTCCCAACCCTCGGTTGAACTTCCCTACACGTACCTAATGGCTTGGTACGTTATGCACTGTCCCTCCCTGATGACGCCGGTGTCTTAGAGTGAGGGGTTTACCTCTTTCGTACAGCGGTTGGAGGGTTCAAGCTGGTGTAATACTTATATGTATTTCATTCGGAAGTGCATTCTAGCTGCTTCGAACTACCAGCTCAATCGCTGCTTCCCCGAGATTGCTGGTGCATCTTTCGGGGATAAACTTGCCGACTTCATGGGCCCAGATGACTTCACGAGGCTGTCATCGGGAGTTTTCTGGTGGTTGGTCAATATTCGGCCCGGGTATGTGCTTTTCCGACAAGGGAATTCGTGCACGATCGAGCCGTACATGCCGAATCGCTTCGCCCGACAGTTCGGCTATGATCAATTGTATGTCGGTAACCCCATACTCGACTCGCCTTCAGTGGGAACTTGTTTGAAGGTGCTCGGGCTTGGTATTATAGTGTGGCCGGAGGGACGGAAGCGCTTTTTTGTCTGCCCCCCAAGGAACCGAAAGGCTGTACAAGCCTTAGCTTCTGTACCTGGTACTTCCAGGCCAACCAAACGCCTGACTTTGCTTCAGAGTACTCATGCATCGAGAGTATCAATGCATCTTACGAAGCAAAGTTGGGGTCCAACAAACGCTCACGAGGCGTTGAGGAGTATCGGAAGGCTCTGAAGGAGACCAGAAGGGTATCAAGGGAGGAGCCGCGAGCAGCAAAGGGTCGACAGGTGGCGCGTAAGCGTCCTCAAGGCTCTACTTCCACTGTTGAGCCTGCCCCCAAGAAGGTTCGGAGAGACTTGGCGGCCGCAGTTTCTCCGTCCGAAGACATCCCTTCTAGTGTTGAGGAACAGAGGGAAGAAACGGAAGATGAAGATGACGCCCCCTTAGTCCGCACCTGTGGGTTGCGCAGCAGGGGCCCTAGGATTTTAGAGGAAGGGGAGTTCGCTGACAAACCCACCGCCGCTGACGAGGCTGAGCAGCTTGAAGTCGACATAATGAGCGGAGGTGATGTTGAGATTTTAGGGGTCTCAACTCAGCCCGGTCTTTCTCAGCTCATGAGAAGAGGGATAGGCACAACAGCCTGGGTCCCCTAGTGTATTAATCCCCAGTCCTCGGGTAGTTGACCCCAGCCCTACCACTGGGGTATTTGGTGGCAAGGCCTCGGTTGCCGAGGCTTCTCGCATTGCACTATCGTCTTCTTCATCCGAAGAAGAATGGTATGATTCAGGCGATGAGGTGACTTTGGCGATGAACCCGTTCCTCCTGATCTGAGTAAATTCTCACACATCTCGGAGGAGGAAATATATGGGTGTGAGCCGGTAACGGCGTCACCACTAGCGGGAGTTATTCCTGCTGAAGCTGCTGAAGGTACCCTTTTGCCTAACTGATCCTTTTAACTAGGAAAAGGATTTTGACGTTTTTTTTTGGCTTCATATCGCAGGGCTGGTCGTGGTTAGCGAGGCCGCTGCTTCCTCCCAGATCGAGGAGATGATACAGGAGCTGGCCCAGCAGGAGAGAGTTGAGGCTCCTATTACTGGGATGCCTCAAGAGAGGGCAATCATCGAAGTCAGGGAGACCTCCACCCTGCAGGGTTCGCCTAAGAACTCGCCATCTTTGGACCCTCAGCTAGGTAAGGAAATATTGATATTTTGAATGTTTTCCTTTTACTATCGTAGCTGATATTCTTGTAATTTGCAGAGGGCACTGAGGAAGCTCAGGTAGGAGACTTGGCGGTCAGTGCCTACCCGGGAGGCCGTACAGTTCAAACCTCGTCCAAAGACCCTGAAGAGATCGAGCTTACTGTCATCTCATCGGTTGTGGAGGTTTCTACGGACGTGGTACCCCCAGAAGTGCCGGCGGCTACTCCTGCTTCTGCCGCACCCGTGGTTAGCCCGACTCTTGTACCGGAAGAATCGGCTTACATCCCTCGTCTCGTGATAGAAAGGGGATCGGGGAGCACTTTAGGTGGTAATACTATGGGGATTCTGACACGCCAGATGGTGCAGCAGTTCTTTGCCTCGATGCAATCATGTATTGATTTCATCCTATCTGGGGATAGCGCCTTTGAATTCGCCCGAACGTTTCTCAGAAACCTGGTCGAGAACATCAGTTTAGCCGGAGGCCCTTCACCAGCCAAGGCGTGTCTGCTGCTGGTGGAGCAGTTAGGACATAACTTGAGAGAGCTTTGATCCCTGGAGAATGCTGGCTCATTTCACGAGGCCCAGGAAACTCTGAATAGGCTCCTTGCTGCTCAAGAGCAAGAGCGAAGAGAGGTGGAAGAGAAGATAACCGAAAGGACCCGTCTTCTCGAAGGTTTCCAGGCTGATCATCAAAAGCTAGCGGTCGAGTCAAAGGAATCCGAGATGATCATGCAGGCTGCGAAGCAGGCTATCCTTGACTCTCGGGCTGCTATAGCCAGAGCTGAGGCTTTGATTGTTCTTAATGAACAGAAGCTTACTACTTCTGAAAAGAGGCTAGTGGAGTTAGAGGCTGCCAAGGTGCAAGTTGAAGCAAATCTCTCTGTTTATTCCTCTGAGCTGGAATCCCTCCGAGTACAAGCGAAGAGATTTTTATCCGAGAAGGATCTGCGGGCCCAAGCTCTCATGGAGGCTGAGAAGGCGCGCCAACATGAGATACACGCCTTAGAGAACAAATCTGTTCTTTGGCGAACCAGGACTTTTAGCCTTCTTTTTTTTTCTTCTTGTATAGAAAAGAACACTCTATTTACCAAGAGTGTTTGTATCTACTTTTATCATTTTTGAATAATAAAAGTCGTTGAAATTTTTGTTCCATCTTCATTGCCCCGCTGTAGATGAATCCAACTTCTCAGTCATGGATTTTGGTTGTGCTCCCCTACTGAGTGTGAACACTGAACTTAGGTAAAACTAAGTTCTTTTAATAAAACGTAGCGTCAATTCATAAAAAGAGACACGGCTCTGAGGCACGCGATTCTGACCTGCCAGTGAAGACGCGGTTCAAGCGGACGCGAAGGACGCAGCTTTGAGTGTGATTCACTGGCTGCAATCCTTAACTTCATCCAGACGCAGAGTTCAGGATACATTAAGAATGTGGTCTTACGCCCCTTAAAATTGACGCAGTCAGGGACGCAACGCTGAGACTCGGTGCAAGACCCATCATCATCCATGTAGACGCAGCTCCAAGACACTTGTGAAGGTGATAGGCCTTCTCTGCTGAAGATGTAAGCTTCGGGACGCAGCTTTGTGCGCTTTCCCACTGAGACCCCCAGAATGAGTCCCTTTTGTTGATGGACACAACCTTGAGTCGTCCGAGAGACGCGAGCAACTTTGAGTCATCCAAGAGACGCGAAGGGTCTTCTAACTTAGAATGAAGGAGGACGCCACTTTTTGAAAAAGAGGCGCGAGCCTCTGGACGCTGCTCTTGCATCTGCGTTTGGTGCAACTTCCCAGGCGTTATGTGTAGCCTGACATAAAGATCCTGTGAGATTTTCAAACGTCAAGTCTTTGTTGACGATTGGGAACCCGCATCATCCGTTGTTTCCCGAAGCGGTTTGTCCACACATCGGTTCTTCATTGGGCTTAGGCGTTAATGCCTTTTAATGCCAAACCGGCGCTGGCGGTTGGAGACCAGTGTCTTCGATGTTTCCCGAAGCGACGCTCCACGCGTCAGCCTTCCATTGGGCTTTGACAGTCGTGCGGTCATTAAGGCTGACGGTTCTAATTAATGAACCATTAATTATGGTTATTATAGGCTACCTATAAATAGGGCTTACCCCCTTCCTTTAGCAGTCCCATACTTGGACTATTCTCTTTTAACAGCGAGTGCTCTGAGAGACTCCATCTTCTCCCTTCAAGGACTTTACTAGGGGCTTGCCTCCATGGATAAAGATGACCCAGAGCTTTCATGCTTCTGTTTGGTCTCTTCAGAAGATTACCACTGTCAAGTGATTTCAATAACAGAAAGCGTCTCTTTGAGCACCTTTTATGTCCGCGCTTCAATGCAGAGAATTCAACTCTTAATAGAGGCCTCTGAGGGTACGCCTTCTTGGTTTGCCATGACATTTTTAACCTAGCCAGGTTTGAATTTTGATATCTCTTAAAGAGATATTATCATCTGGATTTTCTCCTGAAGTCTTAGTTGGTGCATTCCTTTTCTAGAATTTGCACCATCGACTTAAACTTCTCTGGACGCCAATACAGTAGGCTTTGGCCCCTGGCTGCCGGTTTTGCACACAGAGCTTGCGCCTTGAGGGCGTTGACTTGGAAGAATTTTAACTTCGGGCTGAAGGTTTTAGGCTTGAATTTTGCAACTCCTGTTCATTCAACAGGGAGATGGCAATTTTCGCATCTGATTCTCTTCACGTCTCGTCCTTTAAGCGCGGATGCAAAATGAGACTGCGTCTGAATTCTGTGTTTATCACAATTTTGACCGCGTCTGTTTCTGCCGCCGCAGTTGTTCGCTGCGTGGGTCATTCCTGCGTCTGAAGTCCTCAGCAATAGCTGTGTCTGTCACTTAGTTTTTTTTTTTGTTGAAGTATACTAAGGTTCAGATCTTCTAATTTTGTTGCTTCTTGCAGGTAAGCTTGATCATCCTTTTTCATGTTCGCTGGGCCCTTGGGAGAATATATCGGCCAGCGAACTTGGTCGATGGTCGACCATAGGAGAAGAAGTCATGACTCCTGTCTTCAGGAGATGGGGACCGGACCCTCGCCAAGATCTCTTTGAATTCAGTGCACCAGTCATGCTTCTTGGCATGGCATGGTCAGAGTGAGGATGGCGGCGGGGGTAGCGGTGGATATAGTAGTGGGTAGCATCCCCTGTGAGGTCTTAAAACCTCCTCTTCACCCAAGAAGTGACATCGAGGAAACTCCATGCTCACTGGACGACCTTCTGGTGGAAGAGATGTTATCAACGAAGGATCATACCCCCACTTCGGATGGTCAGGTGGAATCAGAAGATTCTGCTGCCTTTCGACCTCAAGAAACACCATTGTTCTCGATCACCAGGGACTTCTTCGATGTTTACATCATGCATCGTGGTGCAACCAGCTTCTGATCGTTGCCACAATGTCTGATCCTACTTTGGCACCCTTCCAAACATCTCGTTCTTGGAATTGTATGCAGCTTTGAGGAGTGAGTGCAACCTCTGAGAGAGAGGGGGCTTCTTTGTGTACTCCTTAATTGTAACACTCAATCTCATTGTATAAGAGAGCGTTTTGTATCACTTTCATATGCCTGGATATAAATAAAAGTGACACTTTTCTTTTTATCTCTTCTATTGTCTTGAACTCTTTTGTCTCATTTTAGTCAGACGCATAGAAGCAAAGAATCTTTGGCTTATCAAAACTATGATGAAAATTTTAACAAGTCAAATTTTGTGGAGAAAAGATCCTATCTGAGGAACTCCACAATGCTGTCAGAGGTGTGATATTAACTTGACAGAGATAAGATAATTTTGGTGGGCCTGCCATTTTACAAAAAGAAAGTGACAGGTTGAATTGGTACCCCCAGGGAAGATGAACTTTTATCAGAGGTTTGGGATTACTTGATTAAGATCAGCTGGGGAGTTAATGAAAACACTGTTAATGGTGTAATGTTAACCTAACAATGTTTTTAAGTGGACTTGTTATTCTGTTAACGAGAATAACAAGTGAGGCTAGATTCGTGGGGGATCTAGGAAAGTTTTTTACCGTTAGAGGTGTGATATTAACTTAACGGTTGAAAGTTGTCTTGCCAGAAGTGTGATGTTAACTTGACAAGAATATGAATCAGAGGTGTGATATTAACTTGACTCAGAAGCATTTCAGCTTTCATTTGGGAAAACTGAAAGTGTCACTGTATAGGTGTGATGTTTAACTTGACAGTGAGGGTAATGCTAGAGGTATAATTTTGAACTTGGCATTGGTCATCTCGACTTTGACAAGGAAGTCCGAGGGAAAGTCATGGTCGTAAGTGTATTGTTGAACTTGGCGATGACCTGGATGCTAGAGGTGTAGTGTTAAACTTAGTATCGTTCATTTCAGCTTCGATATGGAAGTCTAAAGAAGGGTGACTGTCAGAGGTGTGATGTTAACCTGACAGAAACTCGATGTACTGCTTAGAAGTATAATGTTAACTTAACAGTAATTTGTCAGAGGTGTGGTATTAACTTTGTTGGCCCAAGAGGTTACACTCTCCATTGTTTTGTGTTTTGATGATAACAAACCAAATAAGTGCTATTTGGTACTAATGTTTTGATCTAGATGAATTTCAGGTTTTGTACCATGTTTAGAGCTCATTCGCTTCGCTTTTGCAAAAACTTCTAAGTTCCATATAGCAATGAAGGCAAATTGCACATCAAGGAAGGATCATAGAAGAGAAGGCAATTGCAAGGCATTGGATGGCTCAAAGATTGCTTCAGAGGTCCTTAGGATTTATTTTATAGCTTTATAGCATGTTAAAGAATAGAGAGTAGGTTTGAAGCTCAAACACACACGTTTTCACGCGTATGCCTTTTCCAAGTTTATTTCCTATAAAATATACAAAAATATTTTAACACTAATTCTTCTTCCTACAAATCTGTTTTTATGTTGTATATTGATTTTATGTTCAAAATAGTTTTGATCAAAATATTTTTCCTCTCAAAATTCCCTTTGTATTTCAATTTTTGACCTGAGCCGGTCGACCGGCTATATACCACCAGTCGACCGGAGTTCTGGCAGAGTGCACGTATCCGTGTGCACGTCTGTCGGTCGACCGGTAGGCTACCGGTAGTCGACCGAAGTTTTTAGTTTGCTCTCTGGATCTGACCAGTTGACCGGTGGGCTACCGGCCTTCGACCGATAGTTCACCTTTAGTTTTTCGGTCGACCGGCTGGCTACCGTTAGTCGACCGGTTATTTTTCAAAGTCTCAGTCAGGAGCAGTCGACTGTACCAGTCGACCGATAGTTCATAACGGTCAAATTCTTGAACTATCGGTCGACCGGGCCAGTCGACCGATATGGCCGTTGAACAGTAAACGGGCATATTTTTTAATCCTGTTTTAACTTAATTTTTGAAATTAAATATCCGTTGGAGGTATATTTGGAACTAATTACTTCCTAATCTTCAGTAATTAATTCATAAACCTAAACCCTAGCCCTCTCCTATAAATAGGGGTGTTTGGGGAGAGTTTCTTTACAATTTTGATTCAAGAGAAATTCAAAAGTTTGGGATATTTCAAAAGAGCTTGTTTCTTGTTTTTGTGCTGATATTTCTCATTCATTTTCAGAAGTGTTCTTGATATACTCTCTGAATTTGATTTTCTTTCTTCACTTACACAAGAGCTTCATTCCTTCTCAATATTCTCTAAGGACCTTTGTAAGGGAAGAGATATTTGAAAGAGAGAGTTTGTGATCTTTTGATTACTTAGAAATTGTATTGTGCTGAAATTGTAGGAGTTGGGTACTCCATTTGTAATTGATCTTTGTGATAGTGAAAGTAGCTAGAATCCTTCTGGGGAAGGCGGGGAGTAGAGCTGGGTGCTCGAACCTCGATAACATATCCTTGTGTTTGCGATTGGTTTACTTTACTTGCTATTACTTCTTGCTATTGATTGTGACTTGCATCATTCACTTGCATTCATCTCTATATTTGTTGCTCATTGCTTCATATTTTTAATTTGGCCCTTGATTAGCATTATCACCTATTCACCCCCCCTCTAGGTGATTTTCAATTGGTATCAGAGCTTGGACTCTAGGTTTGGCTTAACATCCTTAGAGAGATCCTAAAATATTGCTAATCAATATTTTCATTCATCCATTCATACACTAGTAAACATGGCCGACAACATTAAATCCCCACCTAAATTTGATGGCCTTAATTTCCCTATTTGGAAGGTTAGGATGACTATATTTTTGCAATCACTAGGTAGCTTAGTTGCCAAATCCTTGACCAAACCCTATGAGGCACCCGATGGTGATGAGGGCACTTGGACCGACCTTGACTTTAAGATGTATGAGGCTAACTCAAAAGCCCAAAACTCCCTTCTTACCGCCTTGAATGAGGATGACCTTACACGTGTTATTCATTGCCAATCCGCCTATGAGATGTGGCAACACTTATTGGTCACGCATGAAGGGACCTCACAAGTCAAGAGAGCCAAAGTAGATCTCTTGCGGTCTCAATATGAATCATTTAAGATGCTAGATGATGAAACAATTGATTGCATGATTACTCGTTTCACAAAAATCACTAATGGTCTTTCTTCATTAGGTGACATCATCTCCAATGACCAAAAGGTACGCAAGGTGATACGGGCTCTTCCTCCATCTTGGGAGATCAAGTCTACTACCTTGAAGGAATTGAACGACAAAGACGAGATGGACATCATAAGTCTCATAGGAAACCTCAAAACTATGAGATGGAGAAGAAAGCAAGAGAAGAGGCGGCTCCAACAAAGAAGAAGTCTATCGCTTTCAAGTCTTCTTCCTCCACCATTGAAGACGAAGATGAAGATGAAGAAGAAGATGAGGAGCTCTCCCTCCTCGTGCGCAACATCAAGAGGATGTACCGGAAGAACAAGCAAAATTTCCGGAGAATGTTTGAAGGTAAAGAGGAGCGAAAGATCATTTGCTACAATTGCCGCAAGCCCGGACACATCATGGCCGATTGCCCGGAATTCAGAAGAAAATGACTTCCTCCTTCAAGCCAGAAAGCAAGACGAAAAGAAGGCTTACAAGGCCACTTGGGATTCGGAAAGCGAGTCCGAAGATGAAGAAAAGGCGGACACCGCAAACATGTGTTTCATGGCAAACACACCCAAGGTAACCCCTCAAACTCTTGAATCTATAGATGATAATGATGATGATTTAAGTAAGGAAGTTCTAGTGCATGCTTTTGTAGAACTTTCCGAAACTTATGATAACAAGAAAATGGAGTGTTTTAAACTACAAAAGGAAGTTGCTTTTCTTAAATCTCAACTTGCTTTGATTTCACAAGAAAAGAGGATCTTTCTCTAATCTTATTTGCATTCAAAATGAATTTCATTCTTATAAGATTTCTTGTAAGGGTAAAACCCCTATTGTTGATAATAATGAATTTCTTCTTTTAAAGCTAAAATGAGTGATTTTGAAAAGTTTAAAAGATTGTGCTTTTAATACAAAGAAACTTGAAGAAAATTTTCCAAAAAGCATACATCTCATGCTAAAGTTTCTCATGATAAGATTCCACATGCTCATACTTCTAATGCTTCTCATGCTAAATCTTTTCATGCTCACAATGCAATGCTCACAAAACACCACCCATTATGCATTTAAATATGGTAGAGTTATAGATGTACTATTGTGGCAAAAATGGACATTTAGCTAAATTTTGTTATGATAAATTGCATAGCTCAAATAATCTTGTTTGGGTTAATGGTTCTAACCCTCATGGACCCAAGAAAATGTGGGTACCAAAATCAAGTCCTAAAATGTTTGATGTAGGTACACACCAAGGCTCCAAGACGTAGGGAGCGGTGGTACCTTGATAGTGGTTGTTCGAGGCACATGACATGGGATATCAACAACTTCACAACCCTATCAAGGTACATGGAAGGTGGCTCCGTCACCTTCGGGGATGATTCCAAGGGCAAGATAATTGGTATAGGTAACATTCAAGTTGGTTCATCTCCTATAATAGAGAATGTTGTTTTAGTTGATGGTTTGAAGCATAATTTACTTAGTATTAGTCAATTTTGTGATCGTGGTCTTAAAGTTGTTTTTGATGATACTTCTTGTAAGATTTTTGATATTAAATCGAATGATTGTATTTTGACCGGTTTTCGTGATGACAATGTTTATATAATTGACATGCTTAATGTAGAGTGTTCTACTAAGTGTTTAAATGCTTTTGATGAAAATTCATGGCTTTGGCATAGAAGATTAGGACATGCATCTTTTGAACATATTTCTAGAATTAATTCAAAGGAATTGGTGAAGGGTATTCCTTGCTTGAGTTTTGAGAAAGACCGCATTTGTAGTGCGTGCCAACTTGGGAAACAAACCAAGTCTTCCTTTAAACCAATCAAGGATATCATGTCAACTAGACCTCTAGAATTAATTCATATGGATTTATTTGGACCAACTAAAACTAAAAGCTTAAATGGAAGTAGATTTGCATTTGTTTTAGTTGATGATTTCTCTCGATTTACTTGGGTTTTCTTTTTGCAAAATAAAGATCAAACTTTTTCTCACTTTAAGATTTTTAGAAAAAGAGTTGAAAAAGAGAAAGGTTTTCCGATTTTGAGAATAAGGAGTGATAGAGGTGGTGAGTTTGTTAACCAACTCTTCATGACTTATTGTGATGAAAAGGGAATTAAGCATGAAATGTCTTGTCCTAGAACTCCACAACAAAATGGAGTTGTAGAAAGGAAAAATAGAACACTTCAAGAGATGGCTAGGACAATGATAAGTGAATACGACCTCCCTCAATATTTATGGGCCGAGGCCGTAAACACCGCATGCTATATATCGAATCGTATTTATTTATGCAAAAATTCTTCGAAAACTTCTTTTGAAATGTATCATTTTAGAAAACCAAATGTTTCCTATTTCAAAGTTTTTGGATGCAAATGTTTTGTTTTGAACACTAAAGAGAATTTGGGTAAATTTGATGCTAAAGCTTATGAGGCTATCTTTGTAGGATATTCCTCTACTAGCAAAGCATATAGAGTTTTCATTAGATCTTCACTTACTATTGAAGAAACCATGCATGTTAAGTTTGAAGAATCTAATGTGTGTGTTGAGAATGTTATAGAGTTTGAACCATTAGGTGAAAGCTTGGAGAAACTATCCTTGAAGGACTCACCCGCGCAAGAAGAAAAGCAAGAACATTTAGGTGAAGTTCAAAAGGATAATGAGGAAAGTGCGCAACCACTTCCCAAAGCTTGGAGATATGCTACAAATCATCCAAAGGAGCTCATCTTGGGTGATGCCTCCAAAGGAGTCACAACGCGCTCCAAACTCCATGACCTATGTGGTAACTTTGCTTTCATTTCTCATTTTGAACCCAAAGGCATTCTCGAAGCCGAGACGGACCCATATTGGTTGCTTGCCATGCAAGAGGAACTCAATCAATTTGAGCGCAACCAAGTTTGGCACCTTGTTCCTAAGCCCCACGATAGACCAATAATTGGTACTAAGTGGATCTTTAGGAATAAGTTGGATGAGTCCGGAAATGTCATTAGGAATAAAGCTAGGTTAGTGGCCCAAGGTTACACTCAAGTTGAGGGAATCGACTTTGAGGAATCCTTTGCACCCGTAGCACGGCTTGAAGCCATACGGATAACACTAGCTTATGCATCTTTTAAAAATTTCAAACTTTTTCAAATGGATGTAAAAAGTGCATTTTTAAATGAATTTCTAAATGAAGAAGTTTTTGTTGCTCAACCTCCCGGTTTTGTTGATCATGTTCATCCCGATTTTGTTTTCAAACTCGATAAGGCTTTATATGGTTTGAAACAAGCTCCAAGAGCTTGGTATGAAAGGCTTTCAAGTTTTCTAATCTCAAACAATTTTATTAAAGGCAAAGTAGACACTACTCTATTCACTAAGCATGTTGATAATGATATTTTGATTGTCCAAATTTATGTTGATGATATAATTTTCGGTTCTACTAATGAAGTTTTATGCAAGGATTTTGAAAAGGTAATGCAACAAGAATTTGAAATGTCCTCCATGGGTGAACTCAATTTCTTCCTTGGACTCCAAGTCAAGCAATTGCAAGATGGGAACTTCATTAGCCAAGCCAAATATGCAAAGGAACTCGTGAAGAGGTTTGGACTTGAAGACGCTAAAACTTGCAACACTCCCATGGCAACTACAACCAAGCTTGATAAGGACGAACAAGGTAAAAATGTTGATATTAAATTGTTTAGAAGCATGATAGGTAGTCTTTTATATTTAACGGCAAGTAGGCCGGATATCATGTTTAGTGTGTGTCTTTGTGCTAGATTTCAATCGTGTCCCAAAGAATCTCATTTAATTGCCGTAAAACGCATTATTCGATATGTTAAGGGAACGATTGGATTAGGTCTTTGGTATCCGAAAACTATAGATTTTTCTATGACTAGTTATTCGGACGCCGACTATGCGGGTTGTAGAGTAGATAGAAAGAGTACTAGTGGGACATGTCAATTCCTCGGTAATTGTCTTGTTTCATGGTCCTCTAGGAAGCAAAATTCCGTAGCTCTATCAACCGCCGAGGCGGAGTATGTTGCCGCGGGGGCTTGTTGTGCACAAGTCCTTTGGATGAAACATACTCTCCTTGATTATGATTTGTATTATAAAATATTAAAATATTTTGTGATAATACTAGTACTATTCATTTAACTAAAAATGCAAATCAACATAGTAAGACCAAGCACATTGAGATTAGATATCACTTTCTTAGAGATCATTTTGAGAAAGGTGATATTGATATTGATTATGTTTCCACCGATTTTCAACTAGCCGATATTTTCACAAAACCACTTGATTTTGCTAGATTTTCGTTTATTTGTGGAGAATTAAATATGTGTATTATTGATTAAACATGTTTTTCATAACCCTTTTTGATGTATGACAAAAGGGGGAGAATAAGTTACATGTACAAAAATAAGTTCATTTGGTCTTGGTTCCATATGAATTTATGGGTTTTATGAAGTTTTATGAAGTTTTATGAGTTTTTATTTTATCTCTATGATTTAAGTTTAAATTGGTATCAAGGAGCAAATTTTTGATTTTTGGTGTTTTTGGTATCAAGTACAAGTTTTAAGGTTTCATTTGTATTGTATTGTTGATTTCAATAATTGGTGCATCATTTCTTTTTATCATTTCAATTATTGGTATCTAGAGCATATTTATAATGTTTAAATATAGCATAATTTGAGGGGGAGTTTTCTCCTCCCCATATTTTTGTAAATAGCCTATTTGTTTTGTCATCATCAAAAAGGGGAGATTGTTGGCCCAAGAGGTTACACTCTCCATTGTTTTGTGTTTTGATGATAACAAACCAAATAAGTGCTATTTGGTACTAATGTTTTGATCTAGATGAATTTCAGGTTTTGTACCATGTTTAGAGCTCATTCGCTTCGCTTTTGCAAAAACTTCTAAGTTCCATATAGCAATGAAGGCAAATTGCACATCAAGGAAGGATCATAGAAGAGAAGGCAATTGCAAGGCATTGGATGGCTCAAAGATTGCTTCAGAGGTCCTTAGGATTTATTTTATAGCTTTATAGCATGTTAAAGAATAGAGAGTAGGTTTGAAGCTCAACACACACGTTTTCACGCGTATGCCTTTTCCAAGTTTATTTCCTATAAAATATACAAAAATATTTTAACACTAATTCTTCTTCCTACAAATCTGTTTTTATGTTGTATATTGATTTTATGTTCAAAATAGTTTTGATCAAAATATTTTTCCTCTCAAAATTCCCTTTGTATTTCAATTTTTGACCTGAGCCGGTCGACCGCTATATACCACCAGTCGACCGGAGTTCTGGCAGAGTGCACGTATCCGTGTGCACGTCTGTCGGTCGACCGGTAGGCTACCGGTAGTCGACCGAAGTTTTTTAGTTTGCTCTCTGGATCTGACCAGTTGACCGGTGGGCTACCGGCCTTCGACCGATAGTTCAACCTTTAGTTTTTCGGTCGACCGGCTGGCTACCGTTAGTCGACCGGTTATTTTTCAAAGTCTCAGTCAGGAGCAGTCGACTGTACCAGTCGACCGATAGTTCATAACGGTCAAATTCTTGAACTATCGGTCGACCGGGCCAGTCGACCGATATGGCCGTTGAACAGTAAACGGGCATATTTTTAATCCTGTTTTAACTTGATTTTTGAAATTAAATATCCGTTGGAGGGTATATTTGGAACTAATTACTTCCTAATCTTCAGTAATTAATTCCTAAACCTAAACCCTAGCCCTCTCCTATAAATAGGGGTGTTTGGGGAGAGTTTCTTTACAATTTTGATTCAAGAGAAAATTCAAAAGTTTGGGATATTTCAAAAGAGCTTGTTTCTTGTTTTTTGTGCTGATATTTCTCATTCATTTTCAGAAGTGTTCTTGATATACTCTCTGAATTTGATTTTCTTTCTTCACTTACACAAGAGCTTCATTCCTTCTCAATATTCTCTAAGGACCTTTGTAAGGGAAGAGATATTTGAAAGAGAGAGTTTGTGATCTTTTGATTACTTAGAAATTGTATTGTGCTGAAATTGTAGGAGTTGGGTACTCCATTTGTAATTGATCTTTGTGATAGTGAAAGTAGCTAGAATCCTTCTGGGGAAGGCGGGGAGTAGAGCTGGGTGCTCGAACCTCGATAACATATCCTTGTGTTTGCGATTGGTTTACTTTACTTGCTATTACTTCTTGCTATTGATTGTGACTTGCATCATTCACTTGCATTCATCTCTATATTTGTTGCTCATTGCTTCATATTTTTAATTTGGCCCTTGATTAGCATTATCACCTATTCACCCCCCTCTAGGTGATTTTCAAACTTGACATAAATTGATTTGTGATATGAGCAATTTGGAAGACTTGTCATTCTATTGATGAGAATTGGCAAGTTGAGTTTTTAAAAAAATGTCAGAGGTATAGTGTTAACTTGACAAATTTGGATTTGTGATATGAGCAATTTTGAAGACTTGCCATTCTATTGATGAGAATTGGCAAGTGGAGTTTGAAGTGCCAGAGGTATAGTGTTAACTTGGCAACGACCGTATTTTGTAGACCTACCATTCTGTGGATGAGAATTGGTAAGGGATTTTAGAGGGGAGAGTGGAGTCAAGTCCACTTAGGATTTTTAGCAAACCCTCAGCTATCAACGGATTTGAGGTGCCTTTACCAACTACCGTTTGAGTTGGGCTAGCCATGCTATTCCCCTCAGCATGATGAGTTGTCGAAGACTTATGTTGGGCTTAGAAGCCAACATTTTCCTCTATCCTTAGCTGTTGGAGGCGTCGGATCAAAGGGGAACATGTCCCTTAGGATTTTTAGCAAATCCTCAGCTGTCAATGGGTTTGATATGCCTTTACCAACTACCGTTTGAATTGGGCTAGCCATGCTATTCCCCTCAGCATGATGAGTTGTCGAAGACTTATGTTGGGCTTAAAAGCCAACATTTTCCTCTATCCTTAGCCGTCTGAGTCGTTGGATATTAATGAAGAAGCTCTTCTTATTTTGATCAGAGGTGTAATTTTGAACTTGATCGAAGGAGGAGTACTATTAAGGATAGTACTTCTTCAAGAATCTGCCATTGATCGGCATCATGAGTGTATCGCCATTTGAAGTTATGAGGCGATACAATCCATTTGAGTAGACTGACTCTACTACAAATGGCCCTTCCCATTTGGGCTGGAATTTTCCTTTTGTCTTGTGCGTCATCACCATGGGTCTTCTGACGGCTAAGACAAGGTCGCCTTTCTTGAAAGTTCGCACTTTAACTTTCTTGTTGAAGGCTCTGGTAATTCGAGCTTGGTAAAGCTCAATTTGTTGCTGGGCCTGCAAACGCTTACCGTCTAAGGCCTCCAATTCTTGGAGTCGCTGTCGATGCTTCTCCTCTGTTGTCATCTCCGCTGTCAGGGCGACGCGTAGAGATAGAATTTGGATTTCGAGTGGAAGCACGGCTTCACACCCATACCAATTTAAATGGCGTAGCTTTAGTTGGGGTTCGCACAGTTGTGCGGTAGGCCCATAAGCATTCACCCAGCTTGTCGTCCGAATCATGTTGACTTTTCGAGACGAATTTCTTGAGAAGCTTGCCAATGGTCTTGTTGAAAGCCTCTGCGAGGCCGTTAGCGGCAGGATAGTATGCCGTTGAGGACACACTCTGGATTCTGAACTTATGGCAGAATTTCTGGAAAGCCTGGTGATTAGACGGGAAAGGTTTATGTAAATGTGTTCGATGTATCCTTTCCTATCTCCGCTATAGCATAGAGCTATACCGAGTCGATTCTCAGGGAGAGCTAGCGATGGAAGCGTTACGAATAGTAGTGAAGAAAGTAAATGAAGTGTCTTCTATGCTTATAAGAATAAACAATCATGGAACATGAAATGAAAGAATGGATGAATATGTTCATGATGGAAAATGGAAAGAAATCAAGATTGGATTTGGTATTAACACTAAAAAGAATAAAATGGAAGAAAATAAACCATGACTAGCTTACCTTACTACCTTACCAATACTTACTAAACTCCGTGATAGTGAAGGCGTGCCTCATGTTGTCACTCCATCGGCGTAGGTTTCGTCTTGCGTGTTGATCTAATTACTTTCTCACTTGATGACGGGTGGTTTACCCATCGGAGAAGAGAAGACCATCCAACTTGCAAGATGAACTAAAGCAATCACCCATGAGTTAGTGAAGATGGCAAGGCTAGTGGTTAGCTAGTACATGGTAGAAAATTTAGCTACAAGCCATTAATGAAGAAAAGCAAAGCATGAAGTAAATTGCAAGAAAGTAAAGAAAGCAAGTAAAGAAAGCAATTAACTAGAACCAAGCTCAAGTAGAGATGAAGAGAATGGATGAATCCTTGCATTGCTTCAAGTTGTCACTCCTTGATGTACAAGCTCTCTCTCTCTCTCTTACAACTCTCTCTTGCAATGATTTCTAGGGAAGAAGAAGATCATAGAGAGCTACAAAAATCCTAGAGAAAAACAAAATTACAAAGCTTTACACTAATCTCTCTCTCTTCTCTGTTCAGTCTTTGCTCGCAGGTCCAAATGCAGTATTTATAGGCACAGAGAGACTCTTCAGAAGACGAACAGGTGGCCAAAATCTGGGATTGAATGGCCCAGATTTTGCGGTGGATCCGCGACAAGGCACGGCACTTTTGTGGCCGTTGGATCCCAAATTTTTGTTACAAGTTTGTTACGAGGTTGTTATCCACGTGGCCTTCTGGAATCTTCAGTTGTTACGCGGATCTCTCTGGATTCTGATTTCAAATTTGGGCTTTATCTTAATCTTAGATTTAATCCCTTTAATTATTGCTAATTAAAGTGATTATTGGGCTATCTCTCCATTAGAGTGTGAACCTGCAAATATATAGAGAAGATGAGTAAAAATCATATATTTATTGCAATATGCATGGGGATTATGTGGTAAAATATGCAACATTGTGTACCAATCACACCCCCACACTTATTCTTTTGCTCGTCCCGAGCAAAAACAAAGAAAAAGAAAAGAAAATCCTAACTACCAATTTTATTACACCACTTTCGCAGGTGACGCGATTGCACTGAGCGTGTGCAACAAGCCGTTAAACCTCTAGGTTACCCTAGAGGAGGAGTGTTGTCTCCTGAGGGTTTTCAGCGGATTGCACCCACAAAATCCATAAAGAAAGAAGACAAATGTTAGTGTTTTGAAATACATTTTGAAAGAGAGACATGTTTTCGAACTATTTTTGCAAAAATATAAGTGATCTAAGGTCATAAGTCCACCTATAATTATTCTCCCTTAAACTTAGTCTCTATGCAAGATCTTGTCTTCAATTAAGATAAGAATTCAAAATTGAATTGAATATTTTATCTTTCATAAAACCTAGATAATATGCACACCGTGCTCAGTGAAAATTTCTGGGATTTCAACTCTAACCATAAAGCCATTTATGTATTATTTCTTTATTTATTTATTTATTTATTTTTCTTCCCTTAGTTTAGGCTTTCTAGTTCACCCATGTAGCGAGCCTATAACCGATGACTCCCAAACTAGACGGTCTTAGGGCACCAGATGAGAAAACATCCCTCGGGTTTAAGGACTCGAGTGAAAAAGGCCACAAAACTAAGGGGATTATTCTTTTTGATCACCGTTAGGCGTGAATAATTATGCTTCTTGAGGCATAATTCTCCAGCTTAATGAGTGATGTTTTTCACCGTTAGGCGTGAATACCATGCTTCTTGAGGCATAATTACCCAGCTTAATAAGTGATGTTTTATTCTTTTTTTTATTTATTTATTTTATGGCATTTTAGGTCTTTGTCTCCATCCCAAAATGTGTAAGTGTGAAGTGCATACAATCTAAGGCAAAAAATTCAAGATAAAAATATCTCACCAATTTTTCTTACTTAGCCTATAATTTCAAACAAGATCTATTATTTCAACTAGGTTTAAGATGTCATAATTAAGGCTTTCTTAATTTCTAAGATACATCTTAATTTTCTTAAAAATAGATCTAAACTTTGTCTCTTATTTCAAAAAGTTTTTTTTTATTATTTCTAAAAGAAGTGTAAAAGAAAGAAAATTTAAAAACTCTATGTTAGTAAACCCTCCCCCACACTTATTTCATGCATTGTCCTCAATGCATCATGATATATGTATGCATGAAACAAAAATGAAGAGGGAAGGAAAAATTACCTTAAGGTGGTGGTTCCGGTGGTGGTCTGATTGGTCCACGAAACATGGCCCAATCATTCTTATTTTGGGTTTTGAGGAACCCACCAAAAATATCATGAATATGACCCACTAAAAAGATAAATCCTTAGAAGATTTTATTAAGTACATGACCCCATCTAATTTCCATTTTTCATAATAAATTTCTGAGTCAAATTTGTCAAGCTCCTTGTCCCAGAATGGTGTATGGAATGATAGAACGGTTGACTTGGACTCGGGAAGGAATACTGACTCAGGATTGTGACTTAAGTCAAGTGATGGTGTAGGAGTCGGAATGAGTTCGGGAATTTGGTCCAAGTCAAGAAAATGAAGCTCTAGTCCACAATCATTTTCCAACAATGGGATGTCACCTAATATGGGTGATATCTCTTTACTTCCAATATTAAGAAATTCTAGTTCATCACCATACAATTCTTCGAAACTTAAGTCAATATCTTCCGATAGAATTGTACAATCAGTTTCAGAAGTAAGAGATAGTGAGAATCTAGGTCACATTCCATATGTAGTTCAATACATGAGGAACTTGCCAATTTGTCAATAGTATCTTCAGAAGTGTAAAATTGGCCAAGTTTAATATGATCCTCAAAGATGGATGATTCAACTTCATTATGAGTTGGTACAGGATCCAATGTCGACTCCGGGAAAAAATTAAAGTCAGGTAAAGTTACCGGAGTCATTATTGAATCAGGAAAAAGAAGTGAATCACTAAGTTGGGGTTCAAGATCACATTCCTCATGTAGTTCAATTCCACAAAAATGTGAACTTGCCAATTTATCAATGGGACTTTCAAAAGTATGGAATTGGTCAAGTTCACTATGATCATCAAAGATTGGTGATTCAATTTCAAAATGGACTGGCACTGGATCCAACACTGACTCGGGAAATGGAGTGAAATCAGGTGAAGACACCAGAGTCATAATTGAATCAGGAAGGAAAATTGAATCATCAAGTGGAAGTTCAGGATCATATTCACACTCAAGTTCAATTTCAGGAAAAGGAAAACTTGCCAAAAGGTCAATGGGATTTGAAGTTTGGACAAGTTTATGTGATTGTGCTGAAATTGAATCTTGATTTCCAAAATGACAAGAGTCTTGGGTCATATCAATAGGGTTTGGCATAGTTGAATTGGTCAAAGGTTGATAAGATAGAGTTTCCTCATTCCTATGAATGTTAACCAATTGACTCATTGTTCTTCCAACCTATTGACAGACTCGACATGTGATTTTTGAGATTGTAACAGAGACTCCTGCAAGATGTCTATACTCTTTTCTAGACTTGATGTTTCTTCAAATGGTTGCTCTAGAATGGGAGTATAGGAATCTTGAATTTGGAAATTTTGTGAATAGTGTGAGTCAAAAATGTGTGGTGATGGAAGAGTGGACTCACACAAGAGATCTTTACTCATTTCCATGACAAATGGTTGTTCATTAGGAAAAGGTGGAAGTGAGTAAGACTTTTGAAAATACTGTGGAATTGGAGGGCAAATGTTTCTTGAAGTTGTTGCTCGACCCTCTGTAAATTGGCTTCTATACTCCTTAGTAACTCAGATTTTTCTTCAATTGGTGGTTCAGAAAAAGGAGTATATGAAGCGAAATCGGGACATGAATACTGTGGACAAGGTGAATATGGTGGACAAGGAGGTTGATAATTAAACTCGGGGGACTGGAATCCCCAATGACTCTGTGACGAGTTGAAATCATTATGGAAATTATAATTATTAGATGGGGGGTATGGGTCATATTGATTCGGATAAGGCCAACCCGGTGTATTTGGTTGGTGCATATTATAAAGCACCAGGTTGGAATTATCTGAATATGGAGATGGTGTGAAATATGGATTATTATTAGGATGGAAAGAATTGTAATTGTAAGCCATATCACACAATACAAACAAAACAAACAAACAAACAAACAAACAAAAGAAAAAAAAAATTTCTAACCTAAGTTAGTGTAGACTTAGGACCTAAACGACTCCTAACTGATAGACTGTCCACGGGAGGTTTAGTGTAGACTCTAACCACAAGCTAATCAGCCAGGGAAGGGTAAGGTTGGTGGGAGGTTTTCCGTCCGAAGACATTCCTTAATTAAGTAACCAGCAACCTTCGAGCTTTCGGCCCTCAACCCCTTTCCTAGACACTGATTTTGCAAGAGTTAAATTCCAACACTTTTCCCCCTTAGGATAATCTCCTAAATGAGTCCGAGATGTCCCTAGGGCCAACGTCTACTTTTTTTATTAAATTAGGCTTGGGTTAGTGAGTGCTTGGGAAAATGATTTTCGGGCTAAGGAAAGGGTAATGAACTCCCCACCTTATCTTATTTACGGGTTATGCCCTTAAAATTGATTTGTGCAAGTGTACAAGAAATATAACAAGGATTCACTCAAAGCATGAAAATCAAGCAAGAGATGATTCCTAGTCTATATGCAATGCGAAACGTACCTTGCCTCCAGCACTCTTCAACAGTAAAAGTAAAAGAATTGAAAGACACGTGCCTAGAATGCAAGTGTCTAAACAATTTTTAACAATTTCAACCAATTTTTTACTGTTGTTTAATTAAGCAGGAATAGGGTGAAGCATACAGGAAAAGAATTATTGCAGCAGATGTATTTTGCAGAGAAGCAATCCCTGCAGAAAACTGATCAGTAGTGAGCTCAGTATTGCCGCAGATCTGCGGCAAAAATTCCAGAATCTGCGGCAAAACTGAGGGATCCTAGTCTCTGCTTTCTCGAGCAGAGGCCCAGGTCCACTTATATGTCACTGCAATGCAAAGTTTCCTGTTTCTTCAACCTGTAACCTGCAACAGAGAAGAAAATTCGTTTAGTTTTCTCACTTTAAAGAAAATCCGTTGCTCTCCCCGGCAACGGTGCCATTTTGATTAGACGGGAAAGGTTTATGTAAATGTGTTCGATGTATCCTTTCCTATCTCCGCTATAGCATAGAGCTATACCGAGTCGATTCTCAGGGAAAGCTAGCGATGGAAGCGTTACGAATAGTAGTGAAGAAAGTAAACGAAGTGTCTTCTATGCTTATAAGAATAAAACAATCATGGAACATGAAATGAAAGAATGGATGAATATGTTCATGATGGAAAATGGAAAGAAATCAAGATTGGATTTGGTATTAACACTAAAAAGAATAAAATGGAAGAAAACAAACCATGACTAGCTTACCTTACTACCTTACCAATACTTACTAAACTCCGTGATAGTGAAGGCGTGCCTCATGTTGTCACTCCATCGGCGTAGGTTTCGTCTTGCGTGTTGATCTAATTACTTTCTCACTTGGATGACGGGTGGTTTAACCCATCGGAGAAGAGAAGACCATCCAACTTGCAAGATGAACTAAAGCAATCACCCATGAGTTAGTGAAGATGGCAAGGCTAGTGGTTAGCTAGTACATGGTAGAAAATTTAGCTACAAGCCATTAATGAAGAAAAGCAAAGCATGAAGTAAATTGCAAGAAAGTAAAGAAAGCAAGTAAAGAAAGCAATTAAACTAGAACCAAGCTCAAGTAGAGATGAAGAGAATGGATGAATCCTTGCATTGCTTCAAGTTGTCACTCCTTGATGTACAAGCTCTCTCTCTCTTACAACTCTCTCTTGCAATGATTTCTAGGGAAGAAGAAGATCATAGAGAGCTACAAAAATCCTAGAGAAAAACAAAATTACAAAGCTTTACACTAATCTCTCTCTCTTCTCTGTTCAGTCTTTGCTCGCAGGTCCAAATGCAGTATTTATAGGCACAGAGAGAACTCTTCAGAAGACGAACAGGTGGCCAAAATCTGGGATTGAATGGCCCAAATTTTGCGGTGGATCCGCGGCAAGGCGCGGAACTTTTGTGGCCGTTGGATCCCAAATTTTTGTTACAAGTTTGTTACGAGGTTGTTATCCACGTGGCCTTCTGGAATGTTCAGTTGTTACGCGGATCTCTCTGGATTCTGATTTCAAATTTGGGCTTTATCTTAATCTTGGATTTAATCCCTTTAATTATTGCTAATTAAAGTGATTATTGGGCTATCTCTCCATTAGAGTGTGAACCTGCAAATATATAGAGAAGATGAGTAAAAATCATATATTTATTTGCAATATGCATGGGGATTATGTGGTAAAATATGCAACATTGTGTACCAATCACCTGGCTGATGAACTGGGGTCCATTGTCATGGACAATTCGCCAAGGTACCTCAAAACGGTAGATGACGTGATGTTTCACAAATTTGATCACATCAGATGATTTCACCTCCTTCAAAGGGACGGCCTCAGCCCATTTGGAGAAGTAATCGGTTATGGCTAAAATAAACCGATGCCCTTTTGACGATGGAGGGCTGATAGGGCCAACCACATCCATCCCCCACATTTCAAATGGCCAAGTAGAAGCCGTGGAGTGAAGATAGCCTGGTGCTTGATGGATGAAATCGCCGTGTACTTGGCAGGCGTGACATCTTTTGGCATAGGTGATGGCGTCAGCGATCATCTTAGGCCAATAATATCCCAACCTTTGGAGTCGGTATGCAAGTTTTGGGCCAGGTTGATGGGCTCCACACATGCCGTCAATGGCCTCTTTCAATACCCCCTGTGCCTCCTTTTGTGAAAGGCAGCGAAGCAAGACCCCGTCATGCGATCGACGATACAGTGTTCGTGTGATCGCATTATAGTAGAATTTGGGGCTTTCCTTCGAATGGCAGCCGCTTCTTTGGTGTCTTCAGGAAAGATGCCATACAGGACATAATCGATGTAAGGGAATCGCCAGTCTCTAGGCTCTGGACCGGTTGACAATTCTAGTGCTTCTTGGCTTTGAGAATCTCCCTTTGGCTCCTGATAGTCCTTGAGAGCAATTCTCGGGCAATACAGGTCGTGACTGTAGATGAATATCTTCTCCATTGCTCCAGCTGGAAGAGCTAAGGAGGCCGCGAGGGATGCCAGTATATCTGCATGCGCATTTTGCCTGCGCGGTACATGGTTGATGTAGAAGTTTGTAAACTTCCCAGCCATGTGGACGGTTGCATTGTAATAGGGTACTAGGTCCTCATGTTTGACTTCGTACTCTCCGCGAACCTGGCTAACGATGAGTTTGGAGTCACCATATGCCTCGAGATTTTTAACGCCAATCTCATCGGCGAACTTCATCCCAATCAAAAGAGCGTTGTACTCCGCTACATTGTTGGAGCAAGATTCGGTAAGCGAAATGGCTCGGGGAATCACATAATTCTATGGGAAGACGAGTACTACTCCTACCCCTGCTACTAGGTGTCCTTTTGGGCTTGTTCTGGATGCACCGTCAAAGAAGAGTTGCCACACTTGACTTTCAAACGATGTCTGAGTCAAACAGACTTCGGCCACTTCATCTGGGAAATCCTCATAGAGTTTGGTTGCCCTCGGATCCGGGTGCTCAGCTAGGAAATCCGCCACCGCTTGTCCCTTAATAGCCTTTTGTGGTAAAAAGTGCATCTCATATTGGGATAACAATATGGCCCATTTTGCCAGCCGGCCGTTCAATGATGAAGGTTTAGTCATAAGTAACCTCAGGGGGTTGACTTTTGATATGACGTTTACAGTTTGGCCTACCAGATAGTGTCGCATTTTCTGAATGGCGAACACTAATGCCAAACATTCCTTCTCGATCGGATTGTACCGATGTTCGGCTCCAATCATCGTTCTACTCAGATAGTAGATCGCTTTTTCTCGTCCTTGATCATCATTCTGGGCTAGTAGAGCTCCCAAAGAATGATCCATTGCTCGGACGTACACCAGGAAAGGTTTTCCGGATATCGGAGCTGCAAGGACTGGTGGTTGGGTGAGGTAGTGCTTGATTTCCTCAAATGCTTGTTGGCAAGCGTCGTCCCAAATGAACGAGACACCCTTCTTCATTAACTTAGCGAAGGGTTGGCATCTTCCGGAGAAATTTGAGATGAACCTGCGGATGTACGCCAATCGTCCTTGCAATCCCCTGAGTTCCTTGAGATTTCTCGAAGGTTGCATCTCCTGGATAGCGCGAACCTTTTCCGGTTCTAAATGGATTCCTGTGGAAGTCACTACAAACCCTAGGAACTTGCCGCTGGCCACCCCCAGGAAAGATTTGGTAGGGTTCATTTTCAACTGATGGGCCTGCATGATGTCGAAGACAATTTTTAGATCAGTGATATGATCACCTTTAGCGCGACTTTTTACCGCAATGTCATCAACATAGCATTCCACTGTTTTGCGCATTTGCTGCTGGAAAATGGCGTTCATAGCCCTTTGATATGTTGCCCCTGCATTCTTCAGTCCGAGGGGCATGACGGTATAGCAGTAGACCCCTAGTGGTGTTCTGAAGGAGGTGTGCTTTTCGTCATCAGGATACATTTTGATTTGATTATATCCTGAGAATCTGTCCATGAAGGACATTCATTCGAATCCACATGTATTGTCAATCATGACATCTGTGATTGGCAGTGGGAATTCGTCCTTGGGACAGGCCTCGTTCAGATCACGAAATCGATGCAGATTCGGATCTTTCCGTTCTTCTTGGCAACGGGGACGATGTTGGCTACCCAATCAGGATGTTGCTCTTCCCTGATGAAGCCAGAATCTATGAGCTTTCTGACTTCTGACTGAATTGCCTCCATTATTTCTAGACGGAACCGTCGCTGTTGTTGTTTGACAGGCTTTATGTCTGGATTGATGTTGAGGTGGTGCATAGCCACTTGAGGATCAAGTCCAGGCATGTCTTCATAATTCCAAGCGAAGACATCTTTATACTCTTGAACAATAGATATTAGATCCTTTTTCTCTGACGGTGACAGGCCGTCGCTTATGAAGATGGGCTTAGGGTTAGCCTCATCTCCTAGATTGATCTGAACAACTTTGTCTTCTGTGGGCGGCTCTCACTGTTCAAAGCGGGTATCCCAAAGAGTATTTAAATGTTTGATCCAAGGATCTGTATCGGATTGGATCATTTCTTCATCTCCGTCTTCCAGGTGGCTTGTTGAAACCATGTTCACCAAAAGTTCTTTGAAGATGTTGCCGATGCTGACATCTGACTCCCATGATGACGTGCCTGAAGAGTAATCGTGACCTGACGATTCTCGGGAATCAGAGGCTGATGGAGCCGGAGTTGATACATAGCCCAACCCCCTGTGGGTCTGATGATAATAATCAGGTGCTTTTCCTTTCGGCACAAAGGATCGAAGTAGCGTTCTCCTTCCTTTGCCGAAGTTCAACCCGAGTCTGCTGGTTAGGTCATACCCCATGTTTTTCATCATTCTGAGTGCCTTTGGCTCATAATGACCGAACTGAGGGGATTCTTGCTCGCTTTCTGATTCTTCATGATTCATTGGTTCGGATTCAATTCGTCCGAAAAGAATTGGTCTTTGGCCTTTCCTTCTCGCTGGAACCATGAATATTGATTGTTGCGCATCGCCGACATTTCGACATGTTTCAAAGGACGATTTCACTAGTACATGCAACGATGTCAAAGCATCCATTGCCGACCAGAGATCGTCATCCACATCGGTACTAGTGTCTGACGGCACTGAATCAGAAGCAAACACAGAAAAATACGCTAAATCTAATTCTTCATTAATGTACCAACCGCCTACATCATCGGCGGAGGTATTATCAACATCGGGCTTATTAATGCCCGTTACAGGTGGATCTAGCTCCCACACATACTCATCTTCCTCCAGCTCGGTGTCAGGTTCATTGCCAGAGTCTGGTTCCTCTGGTTGCGGGACATCGTCTGTTTCCACAGATTCCTCATACAGGAGGGAATCTGTGAAATAATTCTCCACTCCCTTGAACGGATGCCTCTCGGCAATCAGCGTTCGCACCTTTCCACTCCCGTCAATGTATTTCATGACTTGGTGGAGAGTAGAGGGAACGATAGAATTGCGATGAATCCAGGGTCTTCCCAGCAGTAGATTGTAGGAGGTGTCAGCATCTATGACGTAGCATGTCACCTCTGACCTTAGGTCTCCAATCTGGCATTTGAGCTTGACCTTCCCCATCGGACGGGTACTATTGGCATTGAACCCATAAATGGTCGTCTAGGTAGGGCTCAAACGGTGAGTAGGAATCCCGAGATGTTGCATGACCCTGTGAGGCATGATGCTCAATACAGACCCGGGATCTACCTGGATGCGGTTCACCTCAGATGATCCAATATACCCTGTGAAGTAAAGGGGTCGATCATGTTTCCCTTTGACTTGCATATCATTTGCCGTGAAGGTGATGCAGGGAATATTTTGGGAGGCGTGAAGGCAATCCTCTACATCTTCCTCCTTTGATAGTTGGGTCATGAAGACTTCAGCATTAGCCAGAGCTTCTTGTAGAGCTTCTCTGGTCGACTTTGATAGTCTAAGAAGCTCATAAAGCGTAATCCGCGCCGGGATGTTGGCTAGTTGAGCCAGGACATCAAAGCGATAAGGTGCTGTGGATCCTTCCGCTACGTCCTTCGAAAGAACTCGAGAAAACTGAAGTTCTTTCTGTTTCTCCCCAGGTTGCTTCGCGGAGGCTTTGGCTGGCTCTGCAGCGGGTCATGGAGGAGTTACCGCCGTTTCGCCATACTTTTTCAAATATGGCTGCCCCGAACGGGTTTCTGCCACCAGCTGACTGGGTTCTGTGGCCAGAACTATTGTCTCCTCTTCTGAGTCGGTTAGCGAGGGAATATCAGTTTCCGCTTCTCGAGAAGAGGCACACACCACGTTGCAGGATGAAGCCTTTGCTTTGCCCTTGGACTTCATGCTGGTTACAGTAGTCCATTGCTGGCCATCAATAAGGTCGGGATGAACCCACATGACTTCTCCCTGAGGTGTGGGAACAGGTACCAAGCCCTTTTCTTGCTGCTGGTGAGGGTCTGTGTTGACCATTCTCAGCTCTCCTCTTGGGATAGGGACTACTCTAGAGGGTGTTGGAGGTTGCCTTCCAAACTGGAGGGCTGACGTCATATTGGCCGTCACCTTCTTTTGCTCTGGTCGGAGTTTCAATACCTCCGCGTCAATCAGGGCCTGAAGGATGTCCTTGAAGACATAACAGCTCTTGGTAGGGTGTCCCAACATCCTGTGGTACATGCAGTAGCTGGGATTGTCGGTTTTACCGACTTCCTCGGGGCGCCTAGCTTCAGGAAGCTTTAGTTGATTGCTCTTGTTGAGTAATTTGAAGAGCGAGTCGACATGTTCATCCTTAAAGGAATACTGCTTGTTGGCCCATGGTTGGCTTGAAGAGCCACTTCCCTTGACCGGTTGAGGTTTGACAGGGGACTTGGTCTCTGCTGCCAAGTTATCCTTCCTTTTGGCTTGGAGGGATGTGTCAGGCGCACGCCTCGTTGACCTTTCAGGCCTGGGTTTGTTTTATTCTGCTCTGACGCGGGCGACAATCTCCTCAGCCAGTTCACCTTGTTGGACTAATTGCTTCCAGGTGCGGCTTTCAGCAACTCCTATTTGAGCAAGGAGTGAGGTTTGGAGATTGTGGCGGCATGTTTCCACCAGGGTAACCTGGGTCATACCGCTCGGACATCGGAGTGCCACGTTCCGAAATCTTTCCACGAAAGACTTAACGGACTCTCCCTTTCGCTGCTTGGTGGCTAAAAGGGTAGGCATGTTGACCTCCGAGTCATCTTCAAAGAAGCGTGTTAAGAACAGCTTCTCCAAATCACCCAGTTCTTGATGGAACCTTCTGGGAGCTTCATGAACCATTCAAAGGCCAGCCCTTTTAGGGTGCTGATGAATAAACACGCCAGGATGGCGTCGTTATCTACCACATTCCTAGTTTGGGACTTGAAATAGTAGATGTGTTGGTTCGGTGAACCTTTCCCATCAAACGCTTGGAGGGTTGGAGCCTTGAACTTGGGCGGGTATGGAACCAGGTCCCATTCGACTGGATATGGGCGGACCACTCCTGCTTCTTGGAGACCTTTCCGATTGGTAAGGGCTTCAAGGCGCTGCTCCAACTGATTCATTCTTTTAGAATAAACCTTTTCCTGGTCTTGATCGTTCTTCTCCTGCGATGAGGATTTAGACGAACAAGAGGTGGGTTGCTCTTTCTTCTCGGAGTGTTCGGAAGATGAGCTTTCTCCCTCTTTTTGTTTGCCCTTAGACTTTCTAGGGGGAGATTTCCTCCTGTCTTCGAGCAACTGTGCGAGCATCTGCTTGAGAGAGTCGATGGATTCTTGCTGAGCACGAATCATCTCGAGTTGTTCCTTCTGGACCTGGGCTTGCTGCTCCAAGCGCTTAGCGGTCTCCTCAGGAGTGCTCGTCATGTATGTGAAGGCCTCTTTCTCTATAGAAGAGTTTGAGGCCTGCGACTCTGCAATGGCAGGGTGTGAGTCATTAACCTCAATGCCCCGGGCTAGGGCGTTGTAGTTGATCGGGGGAATGGCCCCGGTCCGGGTGCGAGTGTGTCGGTACACTCCTTCCGGTTCAGAGTCAGACTCGTCGGAGCTGACTACAGGCTGTTTTTCCCTGCTCCTGCTTGCCATGTTAGCAGTGAGCTCTGGATACTCAGTGTCAGAGAAGATCCTCCGCCTGTAAGAGCGTCTTCTTTTGGCTGATGGGGGAATCAGGGTCAGCTGTCTAACTAAGGACTGCTGGTTCATGCCTAAACCGCAACGGCACTCAGAGAGCATGGAGATGAGCCGTTGGCAGCAACATGATGAAGTGGTTTGATTGGCACTTCTTTTCTTTGTCAAGTAATCTCTTAGATCCATGGGAAGAGGATCGAAGAGATTAGCCTCGCAACTTCGAGGGCGGGAGGCATCCTTGCGCTATGCAGCTTGGACGCAGGATTCAGAGACGCGGTTCTCGCGTCGCAGCTTTAGGACGCGTGCCTGGCGTCTCTGTTGAGAAGAGACGCGGCTGTCGCGTTGCTGCTTGGTGTGTCGGGGCAGGGACGCTTGAGAGAGAGTGGGCTGCTGGGCCCTACGCCTAAGGGCGCGAGCCTCTTGCACTTGACGAGGCACGCAGGCTTCGTCTTGGTGTTTGGTGAGTTGGACTTCAGAGGACCTAATTTGGGGAGTCTCGCGTTTGGGCTGCCAAACGCGGACTTCGGGTGCTGGACGTGGTGCGGCCAAGGCGCCGATTGAACTTTGCGTCCTGCCTCAGTTAAACAATCAGAAGTTCCAACTTGCAGTTGACGCGCACGCCTCCTCTGTCGACGCTCAGCGTTTCGGTTGCGTCGTGGAGGTAGAGAGAAACCAACGACGACTTGGTGCTGAGGGAGAGGGTGGACACCAGAGATTTTGACCACGCGGGTCTCCTGAGAGACACTGACGCGTGTGTTCCGCATGGCGCGGTTGGTCGCAACGGCAGTTGTACCTGGGACCACGTGGGCCTCCTGAGAGACGTTGGCGCGTGTATCCTTCTTGGCACAGTTGGCTGCGACACCCTTTGCAGCAGCAGCGCCCGAGAGGGCCTCAGATCGGACTTCGGGTCCATTCCCAGTCGAGACCCTGCGGCAGACGCGGGTCCTTGGGCTCTTGGAGCCGGAAGAGAGAAACTCTTCATACTTTGCCTGGTCGAACTCGACGACGAGCGATTCGACCATCTTTCCCTTATGGAGGACGTCACCTTGCGCCACGATTTGTTCGTCAGTGACAAATGTGGTCCCCAGTGGAGTCGCCATCTCTTGTATGCGTCAGAAAAAGAGGATTCGATTGTAAAATTCTTTTGATTGGATAGAAGATTACAATAGATCGGTCTTCCGATTACAAGAGAGGGAGGATGTTGAGTCTTGAATCCTCCCTTTGTTTAAGGCTGGTTCTTCAAGTGGCGATGGAGAGTGAATCTTGTTCTTCGTTGACCGGGTGACCGTCGAGACCTTCCAGGGATCTCCTCTTTGGATGGTAGATGGAGTAACTCAGCTCTGTCTACCAAAACTCTCAAAGAGAAGGTAGGCAAAGAGCAACTTAAACACAGCAAGTTCTCTGAAGAGTTGAACTCTCTCTCTTTTCTCTCAGAGCTCTTTTCTTTCACAAATCCTCTCACTGAAAATCCGATTGTCAATTCCACCGTCCAATTCCTCTTCAATTTGACTGTTAATTCCTCATAGCGACGGGCTATTTATAGGGGTTTCAGGGCGTACGTGCCTCCTAAAAACATTCCATAATGGGGGCTAACTTTCCCCGTTATGTGGGCCGTGATTGGCCCCGAAAACGGGACGGTTACAACTGAGACGCGGGTGTCAACCCACGTGCCTTGGAGCTGCTGAGACGCGGGTTTCGACCCACGCGCCTTGGTGCGGTTGAGACGCGGGTTTCAACCCTCGCGCCTTGGTGCTGCTGAGACGCGGGTTTCGACCCTCACGCCTTGATGCTGCTGAGACGCGGTTTCGACCCTCGCGCCTTGATGCTGCTGAGACATGGGTTTCGACCCTCGCGCCTTGGTGCTGCTGAGACGTGGCTGTCGAGCCTCGCGTCTAGAACTTGGAATTCTGCTTTTTAATGGCTTGTCTTTTAGTGATTTTTAGACAGCCTACATCAGCGAGCGCCTCTTGCAACTTTCCCAATACCAGCAGGAGGGAAGTTCTTAATTCCTTCACCTGATGCTGGCATGTCAGCACCATTTGGACCGATTGATTCCATTTTTTTGAAAGACCTCTCCTTCTTATTGAAATTACACCTAGAGGGGGTGAATAGGTGTATTGCTAATCAAATAAAGATTAATACAATATAAAATGAGATGATGCAACTGGTCACTTAAAACAGAACTTGAAGCCGAATTCCCCGTGAAGGGCTCTGAACTTCTCCTCGTGATTCCTCTAGATAAGAGTTGAGGTACTTAATTGCTATCTTATTGTGATGAGTATAGATCAACAATAATGAATGAATAAAAAGTAAATAAGTAGGAAAATTAAGCAATCGCAAACAAGAAGATTTATTTCGAGGTTCGAGCCACTGCTCTACGTCCCCGCCTTCACCACCATGAAAGATTTCCCAATCCACTATAGGATCTTCCACCAAGGGACCTTACACCAAGAAATTACAACCACACGGAGTACACAACTCCTCAATATACTCCTCAATACCAGATGTAGCACAAAGACAATAGAACAACCCTTGGGTGATCAAAAGACCACAAACTTGCTCTTGAAACTCTCTCACAAAACCCTATATAATAAAATATAAAATTGAAGCTCAAGAATTTGTAAGTGAGAGTAAATCATAAGAGAGATTTTGAGAACCAGAAACTTAAAGTATATTTTTGAAAATAAAAGCACAAAACTGAAACTTGAAAGCTCTTTCTCTTGAAACCCAAAACTTGATTTTTCACATAAAATTGTTGTTGTGATAAACTCAACCCTAAATATAGGGTTTAAAAGAGTAAACTTAAAATAGTTTTACCAGGTATAAAGGAATAAATTAACTCTTAAAATTTAACAAAACACATTTTAAAAACATGTTAAAAATCAGCCTCCAAAAATTAGCCGTTACTGCCATCTGGCAGACTGTTGATCAACTTTGAGTACAGTTTTCAGGATGAATACATCAGAATTCAAATAAGTATATAGGAATAATGTGTAAATTTTAAGTCTTCATTCTATGGCAACATGAATCAATATAATATCATTTTGGAGTAGAAAGTTTCAATAAAATACAGAAAGGTGTTAAATCAAAAACTATAAACTGTTTTTAGAACAATAATAAACTTCAACCCAATATTTGACATCCTAACATTTAAATCAGAAAATGATTATTGAATAAGAAATGTAATCCTAAATGTTATCTTTGAAATTCAATTTAAATCATGCTAATTGAATATAGGAATAATAAGTTATGATAAGAAATCTAAAAAGGTGTCGAGCAGATCAGTAGAACTAAAACTCGTTAAAATCCAAAATCATACTTTTGAAAAACTTGCATTTTTGCGTATGTGTGTGTGTGTATTTTTGAGCTTCAAATGTACATTCTACCCTTTGACAAACTAAACTAAATACAAACCGAAGTCTTCTTGTAGAACTCCTCCAAGTTGACTCGATCCAAAAATGATCCAAAGAGCTTGACTCCAACCGAGTGCTAGATGCGATCTTGACGACATGTGTTAGCTCCCAAAACTCCTTTGTTGAAGTTAAGCGCCTACTAATATCTTGATCAATAACTGAAACTATATAAACACAAGATCGTAGTACTATAACTACATGAGTTAATCATCATCAAAACAAGAGTGATGGGCCTTTGGGCCAACAATCTTCCCCTTTTTGATGATGACAAAACTCATGGAGTTATATATGCATAGATTAAAGATAAGCTTCATAGAAGCTCCCCCTTAACTCATGCATAGCAATAAACAAATAGATATTCAATGAAATGTATAAACTAAACACAAACATATATGCATAAACAAAGATATAAACATGCATATATAAACTCTCAAAATTCTTCTCTCTCTTTTTGTCAATTCATCAACAAAGTGGTGAGGATGATCAAACAATAAAGATGTATATGCAATATACATTCATGAAGAGGAGAGATGTAAAGTTTGGTCCCCATGCATACATGCATTATATGGAGAAGGGATGACTAGACCCTAACCCACATAAAGCATAATATACAATGTATAAGCGGAGATGTTAAGCTTCCCATACACACGTGTACCACATAAAGAAGATAGGTCAAACTCCTCAATATGTAAACTACACTCAACATGAATCTATATATAGAAAAGATGTTAAACTCTCATATAGGAAATACATATTAACAAATTTTAAAACCACTTTTAAAACAAATTTTGAACTTTCTAGAAGTCAACAAAATAAATTATGATACCAATGAAATCAAATAGTAGTTGATAAAATAAAAGTTGGTACCATTTGTCAGAAAAATGATAATTTTTTTTTGAGATACCAATAGTAGATTTTGATACCAATTGAAGGTGAAACATGAAGTACATTTTGACAACAAATAAATACCAGTTGAAATCAATGTATAAGCTTGTATAGATACTAATTAACATTTAGAATAAAATCAAGCTTATCATAAACATAATTTGTGCTTTAAGAATGTAAAGATATTATAAAATAAGAACAATCAAATATTATATATGTATGTATGGAAATACCAATTGAAACCGATACTAACTGAAGTTTGAAGCATACATATATAAGAAAAACACATATGAGTATATAAAAGTAAAATTCCATGAAGGTCATGTATATAACTCATACCTACCACCCTTTTCATGCACAAGTTTAAAAGATATTCAATAAAGGTATATAAGGCATGGTCACCCAACCAACCGCCCTTAGAAGGTAGGGATTTTCAAAAATCATGATTTGAAAATATTTTAGCATAATTTGAAAACTCTACTAATTAAAGAATAAAGACTAGTTTAAAGATAATTTTGAAAAACTAGTATTAAATCTTTCAAACATGAAAACAAGTCATATATGCCATGAAAACATAAAAATCACACGATTATTGACACTCAAATAGCAATAAAGCACATATATGCTCATGAAACAAAAAAATTATAAGTAAACACCAAACATAGTGTAGGATTCATGTAATCAACAAAATCATGAAAATAAGACATTGAAGCTCATATGAATTTCCTTTTATCAAAGGAAAGAAATCATCAAAACTAAATACGCTTCAAGGTATATGTATGTTTTATTGAAACTAAAAGTATACATACATATCCTAAACATAAACGAGTCTAAAAAAAGTTTGCATGAAAAATAAGTGCCTCTAGGATAGACATCTATATCCAATAATTTTAGAAAAATTAACATATGCACAAGATAAACACATTTTATGAAAACATGTACAAAAATAGGGAAAACAAGTGAAAATGCAAGAATCATCAAAACTTGGTTATACAGGTACATCCAATGGGTACAAATGAGTAATAAAGCACAAACATATGATAAATAAATGTGGCTCATTAGTTGTACAAATATAAACATAAGTTTTAATAAAAGTTTCATCTAAACATGTAATTAAAACATGAAGTACAAAATCATAAACAACATGATCATTAGGGTAAATGCACGTGCTTTAGAGCTAGGATACACACAATATCCAAACTATAGTAAGAGCACAAAATTAATTCATATGAACATGGGTGTATCTCAAATACTACATATGTATATCACAAGTCAAATCATTACATTTAACATAATAATCATGAAAAATCAAAATATGCTAAAATCATTCAATGAGAGCATGTAAACAAAATAAGGAGTTAGAGATCAATACCAAACCAATAGGGCTAATCTCTAGGTCTCCAACCATGGTGGTCGTCCCACCAAACATCCTTGAAGGTAATGCATGCAATGTGGTGTCCATCAAGCTTATACGCGTTCACTATTAAGGCACCAATACCCTCATGTCAAGTGAGAGCCCATACCTATCATCCAATACAATAGGGGTGAATTTTGGTACCCATATCTTATTGGGTCCATGAGGGTTAGCACCTTTCCTAACCCAAATATGATTATTAGAAGAATTTATACAATCAAAACAAAATTCAGCTATGTGACCCTTTCGGCCACAATAAATACATGTATAAATTCTACCATACATGAATGCATGATGTGCATAATAAACATATGGTACAAGAGTATCTTAGTGTGTGATTTAGAAGTGTGAGCATGTGTAGTATAAACTTGTCTTTTTGAAGAATTTTTCTTGGAAAACATGTCTTCTAATTTAGTTTTATTAAACTCACGTTTCTTTAAAACACTTCTCAAATTGTTGATTTTAGTTTTTAAGATAGAAACTTTATTTCATCAATCAATGGAAACTTTGCTTTACATGAGATCTTGTATGCATCAAAGTCTTTTTTAGTTGATAAAAGAGTGAAAGACAAATCATCTTTTTCTTTAGAAAGAGTGATAATTTTGTTTTGAAGAACTTCATTTTCTTTTTTATTTTTAGATAATTTTTCTTAAAAAATCATAATTATTTGAAAGTTCTACAAATATATCTCCTATATCATTTATAGTTAACCCACAATCATCAAGGGATGGTTCAGAATTTACCTTGGGTGTGTTATCATTTACCATGAAACACACGTCTGTGTGTCCACCTCCTCTTCGGATTCACTTTCTGAATCCTATGTGGCTTTGAGAGCTTTCTTCATGAATAGCTTCTTTGGCTTGTTTGAAGAAGATGACTTATTTTTGATATCCCGACATTCGGCAACAGTGTGTCCGGGTTTCTGACAGTTGAAACAAATGATTTTTTTCTTTCTTATCTTGCCATCGTCTCCTATGGTTGATTTTTGCCTTATTGTACATCCTTCTTATATTTCTTACAAGGAGAGATAGATATTCATCATCATCTTCTTCTTCATCGTCAGAGATTATGGGAGTAGACTTGAAGGTGATTGTCTTCTTCTTTTGTAGTGCCATTTGTTCTCTAGCCTTCTTCTCCATCTCATGGGTCTTAAGGCTGCCGATAAGACCAATGAGCTCCATCTCTTCTTTATCATTCAACTCCTTCAATGTAGTGGCTTTGACTTTCCATGATGATGGAAGTGCACGAATGACCTTCCAAACCTTTTGATCATTGTCGATTTCATCACCTAAAGAAGAAAGACCATTAGTTATTATAGTAAATTTTGTAATCATATCATCAATAGACTCATTTTCATGTATAATGAAGTTTTCATATTGAGAACACAAGAAATCAATTTTAGCTCTCTTGACTTGTGATGTTCCCTCAAGAGTGACTATTAAGTGTGACCAAATCTCGTAGGCATATTTGTAATGAATGACCCTAGCTAAGTCGTCTTCATTCAAGTCTAAAAGAAATGCATTGTGTGCCTTTGCATTGGCATCAAATTCCTTGGTGGCTATATCGGACCAAGTGTCCTCATCACCAGTGGGTACACTAAAGATTTAGTCACCGCCTTTGCAACCCGGCTTCCTAGGTATTGCAAAAATACGGTCATCCTAACCTTTCATATGAGAAAGTTAAAGCCATTAAACTTGGGAGGGGTTCTAATACCTTCGGCCATATTTCCTAATAGATGAAAAAGAAGATGTTAATAAAATGATTAGCAAAAAGGATCTCTCTAAGGATGTTAAGCCAAAAACTAGAGACCAAAACTCTGATACCAAATTGAAATTACACCTAGAAGGGGGTGAATAGGTGTATTACTAATCAAATAAAAATTAATTCAATATAAAATGAGACGATGCAACCGATCACTCAAAACAAGACTTGAAGACGAATTCTCCGTGAAAGGCTCTGAACTTCTCCTTGTGATTCCTCTAGATAAGAGTTGAGGTGCTTAATTGCTATCTTATTGTGATGAGTATAGATCGATAATAATGAATGAATAAAAAGCAAATAATTAGAGACAAGAAAGCAATCGCAAACAAGAAGATTTGTTTCGAGGTTCGAGCCACTACTCGATCCAAACACGATCCAAAGAGCTTGACTCCAACCGAGTGCTAGATGCGATCTTGACGCACGAGCTCTTGAATCTACATGTGTTAGCTCCCAAAACTCTTTTGTTGAAGCTAAACATCTACTAATATCTTAATCAATAACTGAAACTATATAAATACAAGATCATTAGTACTATAACTATATGAGTTAATCATCATCAAAACTAGAGTAATGGGCCTTTAGGCCAACACTTAATACAAGCTAGCTCACGCTCCAGCTATGAGATGAAGTTATTTTACAAGGAAACCTCCATCTCCAAAAGAAATTTGAGATGGAGATGCTCTCCTAACACTGCCTCCAGCTTCTCATAGAAAAACTGCAAAAAAATCCCAGGCTCCGAACTGAAGTTCAAATTAGTATCTATTTTGAAAGCATCAGGATTGTCTTGAAAAGGAGAACCGATGCTAAAATGTCCTTCCCGTACCTTAGAAGAACCACTCAAGTTCGAATAATGAGAAACCTATGAGCCAACACCCAAAAAAACGCCTGGCTATAATAAATAACAAAGTCAAAATGAGAAGACAATTCAAATTTCAAGCGATCAAAAAAATTTTTATTAATGATATTACAAAGTACAATCATGAAATCACAAGCTCTCATACACTCGCAATTTTAGGGAAGCTTCCTCGGCTGCTAAGGAGCTATGTTTCACAGAAGGAGCCATGGTGGCTTGATTAGTCTATAGTTCTGCATTATTATATCACATTTTTCCACCGATTTATGAATAAAATATCGATCTAAACCGTATTTTAGTCTCTCTTGCAGATAATCAAGACAAGGAGGGCAAATGGGTAATAAGAGCTGAATTAATCCTATTTTTGAGTAATTAAATCCGAATTTCTTAGAGACCAAGCAAGGAAATTTCTAGAAGATGCATTGAACCTAGACCTTTGCGCACGTCAGAAGAAGATCCGGACGAATATACCCGAATCGGAGCATATCTAGAAGGTCCCCGAAGCGTCGCGCATCTCCATACCAAAACCAGGGACCTAGGTCCTTGGTATTGTCGCGAAAACGCGGCAAAGCCGCATTTCCGCGGCAATCTGGTGGTGCCACGCGTCGACGAGGTTCCTGGTATTGCCGCGAAAATGCGGCAATAGCCGCATTTCCGCGGCAATCTGGTGGGGCCACGCGTCGATGAGGTCCCTGGTATTGTCGCGGAAATGCGACAATAGCCGCATTTTCGCGGCAATCTGGTGGGCTCACGCGTCAATCGTCGACGCGTGGCCCTGTCTCGTCTTCTGGAACCTACCTTATCCTATAAAAAGGGCAGGAGTTGGCCAAAACGAGAGGAGTTTTAGATTTTAGGCTAGGGTTTCTATCTTTAGTGTAGTGTAGTGTGGTTCTTTCTTTCTTTTATTTTGTATTTTCATTTCGTTTTTAGATCTTGTAGTAGGGCTGAGAGATTCAGAGAGAGATAGAGAGGGATTGATGTAATAGATGGTGACAATCTATGTAAAGGTGCCTGCTTTCTTCTCCATTGTAATCTTCTCCATCTTCTACTTGATGTTTAGCTAATTTCTTCTTCTCATGACAATCTAACTACTAATCACTGACCATCTAACCACTTACTTGATAATCCACATGAATCTAATAGCTTCTACAAGGCCTTACTCTTGCAAGAGCCATTGATGGCTCATGATGATGGATTCTAACATTCCAACATTTCTAACACCTAACCGACTAACTTGCTAACTTGCAAATACTAACTTTATTTCATGCTCACCACTAACTGGTTTTGATGATTTAATAGTAGCTTGTAACTTGTTATGTGGTATGGATGTGTTGTTTGAATGTAGAAGAACAATCTTATGGGCCATGCTCTGTATCGTCTCTTGAAGCCAAGGATTAGTGATGGCCAAGGATCCATGTGAGGCAAGTATCACTAAGAGGTTAGCATGTTTAGTGGAGCAATTGGTAGTTAGTAGCCATGAGTTTTATTTTACTTTGTTTTAAAATTTAATTTTCAAACTCTTTTATCATTTTTTCTATTGTTGTTTTTACCACCTTCATAGTTCATCTTATTTCACCATTGTCTTTGTTCATCTTTGTTTTCATTTTCTTTACCACAAGTTTCGTCTTCTTTTCTATTTTATTTTCCAAACCACTGCTCTTTGGTTTTGATGCAAGGAAGTGGGCGGAAGTAAGGAAATCAGGAAGTATAATTGCTTACTTCCCTATCTATCCAAACACCGGAAAAGGAAAATAAGAAAACTCCTTTTCCTCTCTCTTTTCTCTTTTACACAACCATTTCCTCACTTCCAAAGTGCTACAGTTAATTTTGTGGTCATGTAAATCTCATTTATAATAAGTTGTAGCACAAAACAGTTATTTTTTGATCATGTAAATCTCACTTGCATTCTAATTACAGTCTATTTTTTATTTTTCTTAATTAATTTTATTTTAATATTATTTTGCGGTCAACTTTTTGGTCAACTTTTTCACTTTCACTTTCACATTACCATCCAAACACCGGAAAAGACATAACATTTTTCAAATCACACTTCCTAACAACATCCAAACACCAGAAAACTTACTACCCAATTTCCAAGTTCCAAAGGGAACTATTACCAATTCCTCACATCCTTACTTCCTCACTTCTACCGTCAACCAAACAGGCCCAATATCGCTTTCATCGCTCTCCTCACCTATCACATTCTGGATTTCTTTTCTTTTCTTTTTCATTCTTTTAAATGAAGAAGAATTGTTAACATAACACGTGAATAAAGACAGTTAATGTTTCTATCGCCTCCCGTCCCTGTGGATTCGACCCGTTGAGCCAATGCTATAACGGAAGTATCGAGGGAACATTAGCACACATAAGCTTTTAATTGATTTCACAAAACACACATTTTTTGAGTGCTAGTTTTGCTCTGATCATGGCTACACCAGCAGGAACTTTCTCAACAGCAACATAGTCGACAAGAGAAGCCACGATGGCTGTACTAACACATGGATCCCGAGGAGTCCCCACTGTCAACCCGGGAACAGTGGAGAAAGGCGGCACATTAGAGAGCAAGGGCCCAGATTCAACTTGATCCCCTAGAGCAACATCAGCCTCAAATGGATATCTCGACGGTTTCCCCTGCTCCCAGTCCATGTACCTTTGCACATACTTCAGACACTTGAACAAGTGGATCTCCTCTTGTACTTGCGCTTTGAGGTCAACATTCTCCTTATCATCCTCAACATTTCCAGTATATGCCTAGTTCAGATCACAAAGCAAACCTTCCTTATCAATGTGGAAGGTTGCCCTCTCGCGATCGCGCTCCGCCTCGGCGCCCTCAACCAATTAGCGTGCTTTCTCCAACTCCTTCCGAGTGGATTGAAGCTCAGGGTCCTTCTGCGCCAACTCCAAGGATTGTTTCAACAACTCGGTAGCATTCTCCTCAAGATCCCCCAAAGCTTGGCCAATGCTTGACCATGCCAGCCAGGAGCTTGGCCAACTCTTGATGCAAGCCAGCCCAGAGATTGGCCAACTTTTTGTCCATACCGGCCTGGAGCTTGGCAAGCTCCTCGTCAGTCTCCCTCCTTGCCACAGACATCTCCTCGAGCTTACTCTGGACATCGGTGATGCTTGAATCTTTTCCCTCAAGGCATCCTATTAGAAGCTCAAGGACTGGACCGCCGACACAATAACCTCCGAGAAGGGCCAGTCAAAGGGGATTACATATCCAAAGAGAAAACAAGAAGCAATTAACATTTACCTAGATGGCAATTGTTATCCAGTGACCTTATCTGATTCCTCGAGGGGACCCCTTCAAAATCCCCAAAGTCTCAGAGAAATTATCATGCCCAAGAGTTATCTCATATCTCCCCTCCGCAAGAACACTCCCCACTCAGAACCCCGAGTTGGAATCTCATGGGATGTTCTTGCAGGGGAAAGGACAGCAGTCGACACTCCACTAGGCACGCTCACCTCAGCATGCTGGATCTCTATTAAAGTTCCCAATGGGAGGGATATAACTGTGCTAGTCTGGGGAGTCACCTCGGAGACATTTTCTCGCAGAATAGATTCAGTAAGAGCTCTTTTCTCAGGGAGAGTGGTCAGAGACTCCACAAGCTAGATGACTTCGGGTTGATTGATATGTAAATCACCTAGGGGGGGTTGAATAGGTGATGGCTAATCTAATGGTGACTAAATGCGGAATTAAAAACTATTATGACTTAATTAAACTTCTTACACTAAACACCACGTATAACACAAGAGTGTAGCCGAATTCCCCGTGAAGGGCTCTGGACTAACTCCTCTAGATTCCCCTAGATAAGGGTTGAGGTGCCGCGTTGCCTCTCTTGGTTCAATACAAGTGTTAGCAAACAATCCCCAAGCAATATAACAATTAAGCACAAATGACTATATCAAGCATATAAAGATAGACAATAAAAGTATGCAAGATATAAAGACAGAGAGAGAGAGAGAGTGAGCAATAGCAAACACAAGGGATTTGTTTCGAGGTTCGAGCACACTTGCTCTACATCCCCGCCTTCAACACACGAAGGATTTCCACTATAATAGATCCCACCGGATCACTCGGTGCCGCAACACCTACAACTCTCGGACTCCCTAGTCCGTACACACGCAAGCCCACCGGCTCGCCGAGGCCGCACCTCAAACCAAGAGTTCACACACGAACTTAAACAACCGCGAACGCACTCCTCCGCCTCCTCAAGAAACAAGAAAAGATCTCTTGGTGATCTAAACACTTTGATCACCAATAAACACTCTCACTACAACACTCCTATAGAATGAATATGTCAATGGGTTGCTCAAGTGTTTGTGAGAAAAACAAGGATGAGAGTGGTGGAGGAAAACTCAAAGAAATCACTTTTAAACACTCTTGATAAACTCCCCTTTTGATTGGAAGTATTGGCTCTCAAATTAGTGGAGAAAACTCTTTTAATGAAGTGGGAAAAACTGGCTCAAAGTCCACTAAAAATCTTGTTGAAAAACAATGCTCAAACCCCCAAATTTATAGGCTGAAAAAAACTAGCCGTTAGGGTCTGACAGAACTGGCGGTCGACCGCCCGGTCGACCGGCCAACGGTCATATTTCAGACCGTTGTGCCATCGGTCGACGGTCGGTCGACCGAGGCCAGATACAGAGAGCAAGTCTCTCTGTCCGGTCGACCGGGGCCTTTCCAGAGAGCAGAGCTCTCTGGACGGTCGACCGGGTCGGTCGACCGGCCACCTGCCAGAACAGGCGTGCACGTCTGTGCACGTCGGTCGACCGGTTCGGTCGGCCGACTTCAGAACTCGGTCGACCGGTCGGTCGACCGCTGAAGCCTGGAAATAGAAATTCAGGGATTGAAAAACTTGGTCTTTTTGGCTCAATTAAAATCCCATAAAATACTGAAAAATCTACAAAAATAGTTTTACCAATATACTTTGATAAACAAACATGTTTACACAAAATCAAGACATGTTACAAATGATTTGGACTATTTTTGTAACTTGGAAATATTTGTTCAAATGAAAAACAGTATTTTTCCAAAACTTGATTTTTCTACAACTTGTTTTCCAAAACTTCACCAAATACAAAAACAAGATATTTAAACTATTTTTAAAGCATAGTGTGTATGGATATGATCCACTACACAAACATGATGAAATATCTATATTTTGACATTATGCACTAAACATGGTTTTGGATAAAACATAAAACTTGAATACCAAAAACCAAAATGATATTTTGTCAAAAAGAAAAATCTTTTCTAAAGCAAACTAAATCAAGAGTGTGTGTATATAATACTTGAGCAATCCACCAACTACTCTATCCTTTACATTTTAACTAAAAACAAAATCTTCTAAAAACAAACCTAGACACAAGTCTTCATCTTCTTGAAGTCTTCACTTGAAGCCTTCTTGACTTGGTCCAAACACCGTGCTAGCTCCTAAACTTGACTTTAAATCCTTTGTTGAAGCTTTGCACCAACTAAGATCTTGATCATAAATCTGTCACTAATTAAATACAAGATCATTAGTAAACATAACTACATGAGTTGATCATCATCAAAACTAGAGTGATGGCCTTCGGGCCAACAATCTCTCCCTTTTTGATGATGACAAAACTCATGAAGTTATATATGCATGGATTAAAGTAAAGCTTCAAAGAAGCTCCCCCTTAACTCATGCAAAGAAAATAAACAATAAGATATGAAAATGAAGCACATAAACATGTATGCAAATGTAGGAGATAAACATGCCAATCAAGCATAAAACAAATCAAATTCTTTTTCTCCTATTTGCAAAACAAAACATATATGCATAAACATAAATACTTCTCCTACTTTAATAATAAAGCAAGGAAAACATGCATATACATCTCAAATACTTCTCCCCCTTTTTGTCAATCATCAACAAAGGGGTTAAAGTAAAAATAAAATTTTTCTCCCCCTTTTTGTCATAAACAAAGAGACCAATGAGGGGTAAACTCAAATCAGTAAATAGTTATATGCGATATACATTCATGAAGAGGAAGACGCTAAGTTAGCTTCCCTACATATATGCATTACATGGAAGAGGGATGACAAGCCCTAATTCACATAACACATAATTTGTAATGCATAAGAGGAGATGTGAAGCTCCCCCTACACACGTGTATCACATAAAGAAGAGTTGTCAAGCTACTCAATATAAGATACACTCAACATGAATCTATATGTAGAAGAGATGTTAAGCTCTCCTTGCATATAAGAAATACAAATCAAAAAATTTTTAATTTTTCTTATTCAAACCAAATTTTGAATTTTTCTTAATAAAACAAATTTTGAGATATCTAGGTAAACCAAATTTTAAGATATCATAAAACAAAATTTTAAAGGTATCAGAGCTCTTGTAAAGCAAACAAATTTTTAAGATACCAAACCGTAAATAATCATTATTATAAAACATATTGATACCAATTAAAATTTAACAAATATGAAGTTGAAACATATTGATACCAATTGTAAACATAATGATCAAATATTTTTATTTTTCATCATAAACATTTTGCTTTAAAAATGTGAATCAATTGTAAATCAAGCATATATATATGATTTGCATGTGCTTGATTTTTCAAAACATATATATGTATGGAAATGATAATACCAATTGACATTGAAGACATACATATATAGAAACAAAATATGAGTATATACAAAAATATCAATTTAGATACCAATTGAAAAGATCCAATGATACCAATTGAAAATAACAATGTAAATCATGTATATAACTCATAAACTACCAAATTGAAGAATAATAACTAGTTAAAAGATAATTTTAAAAACTAGTTAAAGATCCTTCAAAAACATGAAACCAAAACATATGTTTTTCATGAATCATACCAAATACACAAGAATTGACACTCAAATTAATAAAGCTCAAAAAGAATCATGAAACAAAGTCATGAATAAACAAATAAAGTGTGAGTGTACAAGAATCATGTGTTTAGCATTTTTCATGAAAATAATCAATGAAGCTTAAAACACAAATATCATTTTTTTAAACAAATCATGAAAATTCATTTTTCATTTTTAAAACAAACTTCTAGGTATATGTATGATTTATCCAATCCTAACAATACACATACATATCCCAAACATAAAAGAGTCTATTAAAGGTTTTTGCATGAAGGCAAGAGACTCATGGGTATACATGTATATTTATTAGATTTGAATACAAAATACATATACATGAAGTAAAAACATGAAAATAGGCAAAACAAGTATAAATGAAAGAATCATCAAAACTAGCCTATATATGTGCATATAGTGGGTACAAATGAGCATGAAGTGCAAACATATATGAATCAATTTGTCCTCACTATTTGTACATGTATAAATACAAGTTTTGATAAAAACTACATTTAAACTAGTATTTACCACATGAAGCACAAAAAATATGAACATGCTATATGATGCCAAAAATGAATAAGCATGTAATTAAATTAAGAGTTTAGAAATAGTTACCAATTAGGAACTATGTTCCGAAACTCCAAACATGGTGGTTGACCCACCAAAACTCCTTGATAGCGGTGCATCAATTGTATGTCCTTCTAGTCTATGCAACCACCATCAAGGCACCAAATCTCTCTGGGCTTGTGAGAGCCCTCACCTACATCAAAAACAAAATGTGGGGATTTTGGTACCCATTTTCTTTTGGGTCCTTGAGGGTTAGTCTTGTTAGGCACCCAAACATTTTTATTAGCAAAATTTAAAACATGCAACTTATCAAAACAAAATTTTGCTAAATGGCCTTTGCGGCCACAATGTCTACATTTGTACACCTTAGAATGCTTGTGAGTGAGTGTGATCATGACATGCAACATAAGCATGTGCATGATGATGATGTGCATGAATATGTGGAGTTTGTTTCTTTGAAAATAAAGACTCCAATCTAGTGTGGTTAAATGCACAAGAGCTCAAGGTAGAGCTCAAACTATCAATTTTATTTTTCAAAAGATTAATCTCACTATCTTCAATGGTGGCATGTAAAGAAAGGTGAGATATAGAGTCATTTTTCTTCTTTTTAGAAACTTTTTCCTTTTCATTTTTAAAAATTTTTCTTTTCAAAGAGTTGTTTTCTTGAAAAATAATTTCCTTTTGTTTTTCCACCAACACAATTTTATTTTTCAAATCTGTGTTTCCTTCACAAAGATCACTCAATTTGGAAAACAAGGAAACATTTTCATTTTTTAAAAACTCATTCTCTTTTTCAATGCATGCACCTTATTTTCTAATGAATCTTTTTCATTAAGCATGCAATCCAATTTCTTTTTCAAATTTTTATTATCTTTCTTAATCATGTCATATTTCTCAAGCAATAGTTGACAAAAAGATGTGAGCTCATCATATGACATGTTATTATCTTCATCTACCTCGGATTCGGTAGTTACCTCAAGGGGATTATCCCTTGGACCATATAGCACAAGTTGGAGGTGTCGCTTCCAACGTCCGAATCGCTCCCGGCATAATATAGATCCTTTTCGCCAAGGGAGGTGATGATGTTCCAAGCAACAAAAGCCGAGTCAATGTTAGAAACCCTAGATAAATATTCATCATTTAGGGTTGACTTTAAAGCATGTAGGGCTTTTGCATTAGCCTCAATATTCTTACCATTTAAACAATAATCATTTTTAGTGATGGCAAGATAAACATGGATGCCTAGGGCTTTGAGGTACAAGGACATCTTAATCTTCCAAATTTGGATGTTAAGAATGTCAAACAAGGGTGGTGACATGAAATCCATGGTGTGTACAAAAATATAGTGATTAGCCTAAAATGAGGATCTTTAACTCTAGGTTGTAAGACCCAAATCAAGAGCACTTGGCTCTGATACCAATTGTAAATCACCTAGAGCGGGGGTGAATAGGTGATGGCTAATCTGATGGTCACTAAATGCGGAATTAAAAATTATTATGACTTAATTAAACTTCTTACACTAAACACTACGTATAACACAAGAGTGTAGCCGAATTCCCCGTGAAGGGCTCTGGACTAACTCCTTTAGATTCCCCTAGATAAGGGTTGAGGTGCCGCGTTGGCTCTCTTGGTTCAATACAAGTGTTAGCAAACAATCCCCAAGCAATATAACAATTAAGCACAAATGACTATATTAAGCATATAAAGATAGACAATAAAATTATGCAAGATATAAAGACAAAGAGAGAGAGAGTGTGTGTGAGCAATGGCAAACACAAGAGATTTGTTTCGAGGTTCGAGCACACTTGCTCTACATCCCCTCCTTCGACACACGAAGGATTTCCACTATAATCGATCCCACGGATCACTCGGTGCCGCAACATCTACAACTCTCGGACTCCCTAGTCCGTACACACGCAAGCCCACCGGTTATATTTTTTTACTTCACATTCCTCCTTGTGGACGACCCGTTAGTCCTAGGCTACACTGTACAGTTTAATCCAATCACCACACACGATTCTTCACTTTCATTTCTTTACTTCACTTGGTGTATTTGGATGTACTCGGTGGGAACCAAACAAGATTCAAGGGAAAGTGAAATAGGAGATATCAACGCACAAAACGCTGCTCCAACAGAGCTGGTTTTGCCACAAAAACACAGCAAAAGCTGCATTTTCACAACAATTTAGTTCTGTTGGAGAAAAATTTTGATCCGCAGCTTAAACCCATTTGGGACACTGGGTTTCTCCTATAAATATCCCACCAGAGGTAGAGTGCCACACACAGAAAAGAGCTTATGCTTAGGTTTTTATTTTTGATTTAGGTTAAAATTTTATTGTTAGTTAGTCTAATCAAATTGTAATCTCTTTTGTTTTCTTTTATTTTCTGCATTTGTTCAAGCTTAGTTTCGGGGGGGGGGAGAGAGAGGAGAGAGAGAGAGAGAGAGAGAGAGAGAGAGAACATGTGTGTAATCGGTAATTAAAGTGACAAATCAAGGAAGATTCAGCTTGTTATTCATCATCTCTTCTTTCAAAGAAGAGAAGATTTAGGCTCACTAATCTACTAACTCCACTACTCACTAACCTCTTGAAGGATTTATGCCTCAATTTGGATCATTGGTAAGAGAAAAAAAGTATTCAAGCAAAACAAGTAAGATAATGGTTGAAAATTTTAACTCTCTATTAAAACAATTTAAAATTGAATGTTAAACCATCAAGAACTCAAGCATAGAATAGAAACAAGTTTTAAGAATCGTGTTTAAATAAAGAATAAAAATTCAACTCCTATCCTTATGTGCCTTCAAGAACACTAGCAATTTGGAAGGCTTATATTAAGGTATGCATATTATTCAATTGGGTTTTCACAGAAATCAATCAAAAAGAAGAAGCAGTGGGTAGAGATTAGTGAGCCCAGAAATCAATTTAATTATTCATGTTTGTATTAAAGAAATCAGAAAAATGAGAAAATAAATACCATATACCAAGAAAGAAGGTGGTATTAGATTGAGATTCATTCCATTCTCCCTAAGGACCTAACTATGAAATGGTTTTACAGTTTGACGGGAGATTCTGTCACTTCGTGGATGATCTCTTTAAAGTTTTCTTCAAGAAATTCTACCCTATCCATAAAATCAGCCTCATTAGGAAGAACAGCATGCAATTCAAACAAGACTCTAACGAAAATTTTTGGAGGTACTTTGAACATTTCAAAGATGTCCTTGCCTAATGCCCTTATCACGGCACAGTGAAATGGCGGCAGTGCCAAAATCTCATGATGGTTTAGACTATCAAATGATAGCTCTCCTAGAAACCATGTGTCAAGAGGTTTTATTAAAAAAAGACAAAAATCAAGGGTTAAAATTGTTTGAGGATTTAACTGAGAAAACCATTTAATAGGAACCTACTTCAGAAAAATCTAGGAACATGGACCCCATCTCTTCAAAAGGGGTCTCTATTCTATAGAGTCAACCATCGCTACCGAGTCTAAAATTGCTAGCCTAATGAGAATGTGGAAAGCCATAGAAATGAAAGAGTCGGCTCTAGTGAATCACGTCAGCATATCCCAAGTCACAATTCCAGGTTGTACTTATTGTCCAGCCATGAACTATGTATTTGAAGAGTGTCATGTATTTCTAGCACAATAAATATTGCCCGAGCACATAAATGCAGCCTTTTCAAGGCTCCACAACAATCCTTTTTCACATACATATAACTCGGCTTGAGAAATCATTCAAATTTCTCATGGAGCCAAAACAATCATGACCATGAAAGGTCTAAATTTCCCACCATTTTCAAGCTCTCAATTATCAACAAAATTTTTCTAGCCAAGTTTCACACACTTCATTCCAAAATTCTCCAGCTAAGAAGGAATTGACTGATTTGGAGAGGAGCATGGAAACTCTGATTAAGTCCCAAATATCTTTCAACACGGGACAAATGTTGAGCAGTCATATACAAGCCATTACTAGATTAGAGACTTAAATGAGTCAGTTGCCTAGTTCTCTAAGTAAAAGGTTCAAGAGGACTTGTAATATCTCTATTTTTGAAATACAAGATTTAATAATGAAAAATAATATTTTAATTTGTGTACATGTATTTTGTGTTAATATTACTTATTATGTGAGCTATTATTACTAATTATTATTGATTACTATTGTCATTTATATTAGTGCTATTAGTATTGTTAATATTATTATTAGTTTTAATTATTATTACTGTTATTGTTAAATATCATTGTGTATTATTTTTGTTGTTCTTGTTATCAATATTGTTGATATTTATATGTTTGTGTATTATCATTATCCAAGCCCACACAACTTGTATCTATCTCTTAACCCATTAGCCTCATAGTCCAAACCCATTAGCAATAACCTAATATCCATTATCAAAACCTATACCTAAAATCCATTAAGAAAAGCCACTACCCAAATTCACCTCCTATATATTTATCTCCTAATCTAAACCTAATCCCATCATAATTATCTCCATCTTCTTCTCACACACAGCCGACCCCCATCATTATCTTCATTCCATCCACGGCAACACAGCTAGGTCAAACCCCAGGCCTTGAGACACCCAAGCCAAGCCATCACATCTCCTTCCACCCTGGTCGGGCTCAACTACAACCACCCCCCATGTGCTCCTCTCCACCTCCATTAGATCCCCAAGTCTCCGCCGAGATCCAATCCAACACCCTGGCCTCCCCATCTCCACGGCGGCCTCCTTGGACTCCTCCACCTCCTTGTGCGCCACCCACCTCCTTCTTTTGTCGAGCCAACTCCACCCACAGCAATCCCCAAGCCTTGGCAGTGCCCTGCCCTCTGTAGACCGTAGGCCAGTGCCTCCCTACCTCTCCGGCGAGGTTGCATCACCCACTTCACCACACCTTGCACCCGGATCCCCATTGGCTTGCTCTCCCTTCGCCATTGCACCTCCACACCCCCCATTTTGGCCGGGCTCCCTTCATCCATGGCGCACATCACCACAAACCGCACAACCCCTCCAGGCCATGACCGAGCTTATCCCCCTCTCTTGGCCGAGATATCCACTCCGATAGCTCCGTCGTGATCATCTGCGGCAGCCTGACCTCCTTCGCGAGCACTCTGGCACATCATACCCCTTCGCGGCCTCTGTCTCCGGCAGCAAGCAACCCCATGGTTGGACTTTTTCTCCCTTATCGTGAGTATGTTGGCCCAAAAGGTTACACTCTCCATTTGTTTTAGAGTTTTGATGATAACAAAACAAATAAGAGCTAGTTGGTACTAATAAGTTTGTTCAAGATAAGTTTCAGGTTTTGTACCATGTTTGGAAACCATTGCTTAGCTATTGCAAGATCTTCTAGGTTCATGGATCAAAGAAGGCTTATGGCACATCAAGGAAGGATTATAGAAGAGAAGGCTCTAGCAAGACTTTACATGGCTCAAGATTTCAAGATTGCTCAAGATAATTCATTAGTTTTGTTTCTAGTTTTGTAGTTTTGTTAAAGAATAGTGGATAGGTTGAAGCTCAAATACACACACATGAATTTAATATGTTTGGTTTTTGATTTAATCGGTTTTGGATTTCAAGTACATATATCGGGTTTTGGATTTGAACCAGTTTTAGTTCTGCTGATCTGCTTGACACCCTTTTATAGTTATTATCATAACTTTTTATTCTTATATTCAAATAACATGATTTAACTTGCATTTCAAAGATAACATTTATATGTAAATTTCTTATTCAATAATCATTTTCAGATTCAAATTTTAAACATGTCAAATATTTGGTTGAACTCTATTCTTGCTCTGATACCAATTGAAAATCACCTAGAGGGGGGGTGAATAGGTGATTATGCTAATCAATGCACACTTAAAAATTATGATGCAACAATCAACCCAAAACAAGACTAGAAGCCGAATACCCCGTGAAGGGTTCTGAACTCTTCCTCCTGATTCCTCTAGATATGAGTTGGAGGTGCGCAATGCAATCTTGTTGTATGAGTTTTTGATTGACAATATGATCATGCAACAAGTGAATATAACTATGAAAATGAAGAGCAAGTACAATGTTGCAAAGAAAATGTGAAGCAAGTAGATAAAGCAATGAATATAAAGTTAGTGATAGAAGCAAGAATTAAGAGCAAGTAAGAACAAGTAAACCAAACGCAAACACGGAGAATTTTTTCGAGGTTCGAGCACCCAGCTCTACGTCCCCGCCTTCACCCAGAAGGATTTCTAACCACTATAATATCACAAAGAATTACAACCACCGGAGTACCCAACTCCACAATTTTAAGTACAAGTTCTCTCTTGGTGATCAAAAGATCACAAACTATCTTTTGTAAACGCCTCTTTCCCTTACAAGAGCCCTGTAGAGTAATGATTAGTATTGAAGCTCAAAATAGTGTAAGTGAAAAAGGAAATGAACTAGAGAGAGTTTAGAAAATGAAACTTCAGCGATGAGAGAATCTTCAGCACAAAAATCAAGGACCAAACTCTCTTGAAAGTTTTAGAAAACTTTTGAAACTTTTGTATATAGCTTGTTGTTATTGTAGTTGTTAAAAACATAACCCTAATCACCACTATTTATAGGATAGGGCTAGGGATTAAAAAGTAAACACATATAATGTTAATTAGCAAGATTTTGACCCATAAAATATCCCCTAAATACGTTTAGAAACGAAAAACACAAATTTAAAACGTGTTTAAAAACTAGCCGTTATGGCTGAAACGGCTACCTCGGTCGGCCGGCCGGTCGACCGGGATTCAAACAAAAAGAGCCGTTGCAGGCTATCGGTCGACCGCCCGGTTGGCCGAAACAAACAGAGAGTAGCACCACTTCAGTCGGCAAGCCGCCTGGTCGACCGAAGGGCTCCAGTCGACAGTCCAGTCGACCGGTAAACATGCACACTGATACATCAAAACTGCCAGAAGACCAGTCGACTGGGTCGGTCGACCGGTTTGACCTGACTTAGTGACGGTCGACCGGCCGGTCGACCGGCTCAGGCCAAAAGCTGAAACTGGAACAGTATTTTAAGGAGATTTTGATATCTAATAAAATATTTTTGATATGAAACATGTATAATGCCTAAAATAGAGTTTATAAACAGAAGACTTTATATTAAAATATTTTGTATATATTTATAGAGAATATATCTAGGAAAGGCATGTGCGCAAAAACGTGTGTGATGGAGCTTCAATCCTATTCACTATTCTTTAACAAAACTACAAAAACTAGAAACAAAACTAATGAATTATCTTGAGCAATCTTGAAGTCTTGAGCCATGTAAAGTCTTGCTAGAGCCTTCTCTTCTATGATCCTTCCTTGATGTGCCATAAGCCTTCTTTGATCCATGAACCTAGAAGATCTTGCAATAGCTAAACAATGGCTTCCAAACATGGTACAAAACCTGAAACTTATCTTGAACAAACTTATTAGTACCAACTAGCTCTTATTTGTTTTGTTATCATCAAAACTCTAAATAAATGGAGAGTGTAACCTTTTGGGCCAACAATCTCCCCCTTTTTGATGATGACAAAACAAATAGGCTATGTAAAAAAATAAAGGAGAGGTATAAGCTCCCCCTCAAATTATGCTATATTAAACAATTAAAGAACAATACATTAAAGAACAATACACTTAAAACACTTGCAAAACACTTAAACTCTAAATACAAGAAATCATAAACACTTTGTAGAAACAAAAACAATACAAACTCATTGTAAATACAAACTCAAACCTTGTTCTCCCCTTTTTGTCATACATCAAAAAGGATAAAAACTTTTATTCAATAACACAAATATTTAGTTCACCACAAATAAAGGAGAATCTAGCAAAATCAAGTGGTTTAGTGAAAATATCGGCAAGTTGTAAATCCGTGGAAACATAATCAATATCTATATCACCTTTCTCAAAATGATCTCTAAGAAAGTGATACCTAATCTCAATGTGCTTGGTCTTACAATGTTGATTTGCATTTTTGGTCATATGAATAGTACTAGTATTATCACAAAAAAATTTTATATGATCATAATGCAAATCATAATCAAGGAGAGTATGTTTCATCCAAAGGACTTGGCTCAAGAGACTTCATTAATTTTGTTTTTAGTTTTATAGTTTTGTTAAAGAATAGTGGATAGGTTGAAGCTCAAATACACACACATGAATTTAATATGTTTAGTTTTTGATTTAATCGGTTTTGGATTTCAAGTACATATATCGGGTTTTGGATTTGAACCAGTTTTAGTTCTGCTGATCTGCTTGACACCCTTTTATAGTTGTTATCATAACTTTTTATTCTTATATTCAAATTACATGATTTAACTTGCATTTCAAAGATAACGTTTATATCTAAATTTCTTATTCAATAATCATTTTCAGATTCAAATTTTAAAGATGTCAAATATTTGGTTGAACTCTGTTCTTGCTCTGAAAATAGCTTACAGTTTCTTACAATGTTGATTTGCATTTTTTGGTCATATGAATAGTAATAGTATTATCATAAAAAAAATTTGTATGATCATAATGCAAATCATAAAAAAAAATGGCTCAAGGATGTATATGTATATCTAATAGTTTAAACAAGATAGACATATACATGAAGTATAAAACATAAAAACATGTCAAATAAATGGGAATACAAGTCAAATGTATGAATCATCAAAACTGGGCTATACTAGTACATTTAATGAGTACAAATGAGCGTTCAAGTACAAACATCTAGATGATTTCAATTGGTATCAGAGCTAGGACTCTAGTTTTTGGCTTCACATCCTTAGAGAGATCCTAAAATTTGCTAATCACTATTTGCATTCTTTCATTCATACACTAGTAAACATGGCCGACAACATTAAGACCCCTCCTAAATTTGATGGACTAAATTTCCCCATTTGGAAGGTTAGGATGACTATTTTTCTACAATCTTTAGGTAGCTTAGTGGCTAAATCCTTGACCAAGCCCTATGTTAGACCCGATAGCGAGGAGAGCACTTGGTCTAACTTTACCTATAAAGAATATGAGGCTAATTCTAAGGCCCAAAATTTCCTTCTCACCGCCTTGAATGAGGATGATCTTACACGGGTTATACACTGCCAATCTGCCTATGAGATTTGGCAACATTTGTTGGTCACTCACGAGGGGACATCACAAGTCAAGAGAGCCAAAATAGATCTCTTGAGATCCCAATATGAAAGTTTCAAAATACTTGAAGATGAGTCTATTTATTCTATGATTACAAGGTTTACAAAGATTACTAATGCTCTTTCCTCTTTAGGTGATGATATTAGCAATGACCAAAAGGTGCGGAAAGTGATTCGGGCTCTTCCTTCATCATGGGAGATAAAGGCCACCACCTTGAAAGAGTTGAATGACAAGGATGAAATGGATCTCATAGGTCTCATTGGAAACTTGAAGACTCATGAGATGGAAAAGAAGGCAAGAGAAGAAGCGGCTCCTCAAAAGAAGAAATCTATAGCCTTCAAGTCTTCCTCCACTCTTGATGACAATGAAGAAGATGAAGAAGAAGATGAGGAGCTATCCCTCCTTGTGCGAAATGTGAAGAGGATGTACCGAAAGAACAAGCTCAACTTTAGAAAGAGATTGGAAGGAAAGAGGAGAGAAGAATCATTTGCTATAATTGCCGAAAGCCCAGACACATCATGGCCGATTGCCCAGATTTTAAGAAGAAGATGACTTCCTCCTTCAAGCCAAAGAAGCCGGTCGAAAAGAAAGCCTACAAAGCCACATGGGATTCGGAAAGCGAATCCGAAGACGAGGTGGACACGGCGAACATGTGTTTCATGGCAAACACACCAAAGGTAACCCCACAACCTCTTGATGATGAAGATGAATTAAGTAAAGAAGTTCTTGTACATGCTTTTGTTGAACTCTCGGAAACCTATGATAATAAAAAGATTGAATGTTCTAAATTGGAAAAGGAAGTTGCTTTTCATAAAAATCAACTTGCTATTGTTTCTAGAGAAAAAGATGAAATTTCTTCCAATCTCATTTCTACTCAAAATGAATTTAGTGCTTACAGAGTTGCTTGTAAAGTAAAATTTCCTAGGATTGATGAAAAAGAAATTTCTTCTTTAAAAACTAGAATTGTTGATTTTGAAAAGGTTTTGAAGGATTGTGCTTTTAACACTAAGAAACTTGAAGAAATGTTTTCTAAAAAGCACACTTCTCATGCTAAAGATTCTCATGTTAAGATTCCTCATGTCAACACTTCACATAACATTTCACATGTTAAATCTACTCATGCTCACAAGTCCCATGCTAGTAAGCCACACACTCATTATGCATTTAGATATGATAGAGTTAGATGTACTTATTGTGGTAAAAATGGCCATTTAGCTAAGTTTTTCTATGATCAAATTAATAGAACAAATAATCTTGTGTGGGTTCGTGACACTAACCCCCATGGACCCAAATGAGTATGGGTACCAAAGACCACCCCTATTGTATTTGATGTAGGTGTGGGCTCTCGCATGACGTGAGAGTTATGGTACCTTAAAGTGGATGCATTCCGAGCTTAAAGAGGACAATTTGGATGCATCACTTTCAAGGGGAGTTTGGTGGAAGGACCACGTTGTTTTGGAGACATGGAGAGTTGCCCTCATGGTTTTGGTAATGATTCCTTACTCCTCATTTATTTTGGCATGCTTTTAGATCATTCATTTTTTTAGCATGTTTTGATGTTAATTGATTAGTATGTTATATGCCATATTTATTAGATTAGTGATATACATGATTAGTATTTGAGACACCCATGTTTAATATGGATTTATATCTTTGTATTCTCTCATTTGTTTAACTATTATGTATGTCCTAAATCTATGCATGTGCATGTACATGATGATCATATGTATATTTGTGAGTTTTGATGCTTCATGTTTTGATTACTTGTTTGGATGTTAGTTTTCATTAAGACTTGGATATATACTTGTACAACTAGTGAGATACAAATAGACTTCTAGATGATTTCAGGGTATAGTTCCCTCTCTCTATTTTATATTTGGTGAGTGTGAGGGTGAATTTTATGTTTGTGTATTATGTGTTGATTGGGTGTAAAGTTATGTGTGTGTTGGGATATATATATATATATATATATATATATATATATATATAATATATATATATATATATATATATATATATATATATATATATATGCATGCATAAATGTGTGAGTGTGCATGCATGTATTTTGAAAGTGTATGCATGTATTTATATTATGTATGTATGTGTAATTATGTATTAATATATGTGTAAGTATATAATGTATATGTATGTATATACTTATATATATATATATGTATGTATGTATGTATGTTCATGCGAGCTCATGTGTTTAGTTGTGTGTTTCAGTGGTCCGGATTCGCTAGTGGGATCTGAACTAGTAATAGAAGACTAAGACCTGATTCGAATTTATGCCTGCTATGGACCCGATACATTACCGATTCGAAGACCGAAGCACCCGATGATCTGGAGATCCATACCGGTTCGTGCAGTGAAGACCAGACAGCGATTCGGATTCAAAAACGTGTCATTTCATGTAAGTGTTTGTTTTGAATATTTCTCTATTATTAGATTGGTCGTGAGTGATAATCTTGGTTGTTTACTTTAATGCATATGGTATTGTTATCATTTTATGTGAGCGTATTACTACTCTCTTCTTTAATCAATTTTATTTTATATCTAAATTATTGTTCATGATGATTCATACCCGTTGATCACTGTTTCATGTTCACGTATATCCAACACCAAAGAATTGCTTAGATAATCTTAAACAATATCATGATTTCACTAGAAGACCTGAACCTCTATATATGACATCTACCTGAAAACCATACTGTTCATGTTACTAAAGTCGCTGGGAAAATATTGTTATACCATAACAACATCGTCATGTTTATCCTATTCACTAACATCATGTATCCTGACTACACTGTTTATATTGTTACTGTTGCCATCACCGAGTTATCCCAATGATCTAGATAACACGAACTTTAAATAATCTTGATAATCTAAATAACATGATAATAAACAACTTACACCAGAATTGGAAAAATTATTGGAGGAGACAATGTTTATATTTTGGGCGGACCTAGGATACAAGTTGCGCAGCCGAAAGAGGGATTCGCTGCAGGGTCCCGTGAGGTGACTGACACCCTGTCATGTTCCTGTTCTTATTCCTATTATACATGTTACCTGACTTGTTATATATGTTACCTGATTACCTTGCGGTAGGACCTGGTTCAGCGTCAGGAGTCTGGGTCGTGGTCCCAGGTATGTACGAGTCTACTAAACACAGACAATGTATCCAACTATCAGTTTCAATAACATAGGACCCTGATTGACATGTGTAATAGGCGTAGTATGAGATGCGTCTATTAAATGTGGAAATTGGTGTTCGCTGACATAAGTAATAATGATACTGAATTTTTACATTAACATGGTAAACTGAACCTGATATACACACACACACATACATACATGTTATGATAAACACCTGACACCTATTGTATACCTGACTTGACATATACTCTACTGTCTGTTATCCACATTACTATTTACTTACTTTATGCGTGTCACTTCTTATTCAGTATATGTTTATAAAGTATTGTAGTGATATGTACACACTGTTTTTGCACGTGCACCTTTCTCTTTTATTTTACACACTCGTTGGGTCACTTTCTGACGATCCTGAATTAGCACGTCCAGGAATTGGATGTTTTCTTTTATTAATTAGGTGTTCGATGAGACTGGACATGTTTCGGGGAGCTGGAGTTTCTCTCTACCTATTTTGATATTCTTGTCTTCCTTTTTATTCATGTTTCTGTAGTCTCCTTAATTCCATATATATATATATATATATATATATATATATATATATATGACTCATCATTATTCCATTTTTGTATTCATTGTTATTTTCTGTGGACATTTATAGTGCATTGTAGTGATAATAATTAATTATAGATTTTGATATAGCTTGTTCAGGTTACTTTAGGCTTAGCGTGTATACGTGGGGTATTCTCCTCGCATATATACGTCGCTGACTCTCGTCGCGACTTTGTTTCCACGTATTTTGGGAAATGGGGCATGACAGGATTTTTCCTAGTTAGCCTTTAATAAACCTTAGGAACGCTAATCAAGCCCATGTGGCTCAAGATTCACAAATGAACTAGTGCAATATTGTTCACACTTTGAGGTCAGGAAAATAAGTTGACAGCCAAGTGTCAAATGTCATCAAATCCCATCCAGGACAAGTTGATACAAGCCTCCACCTCTTCTAGTTCTACCTCCTCCACTTTTAAAAAGTCTAAAAAAATAAATTAGCCAAACATGTATACATGCCTAAAGCCCCCATTCTCAAATAGGTAAGAACAAAAACAAATAAGCTGCACAAATGAAAAAGATACTTGAGATGTTCAACCAAGTGAAAATTAATGTCCCTCTTCTTGATGCCATTCAATAAGTCCCCGTCATATGTCAATTTCTTAAATACATGTGTACCAAGAAGAGAAAGACCAAGGTGCCTAAGAAAGTCTTCTTAGACACTAACATTAGTGAGCTATTGTCTGACCCAATCCCTATCAAGTATAAGGACCCATGTTGTCCTACCATTGCCTAAACAATAGAATAGACTGAATTTAGTAGAGCACTTCTTGATTTGGGAGCACATATCAACTTGCTCCCCTCTCAGTATACCAGCAACTTGAGTTGGGGGAGCTTAGTCACACCTTAGTTACAATCTAATTAGCTGACCGATTAGTGATAGTTTTCAAGGAATTACTGATGTCCTTATCTGGATTGGGGAGTTTATCTACCCCATTGACTTCATTGCTCTTGACACCCAACTAATGTCAGATTCTAGGTCTCAAACCCCTGTCATCCTAGGGCCTATGTTCCTTGCAACTACAAATGTGATCATCAACTGTAGAAATGAATCCATGAGGTTAACCTTTGGAGACAAGAGTATAGAAGACAATGTTTTCAACTTAAGAAACTCCCCAAACTTTTGAGGTGAACCTCATTGAGAACTTGATGAGTGAACACAGTGAGAAAATAGAACTAGAAGCTGAGTGTGAGTTTGAGTTAGAATCTAAGGATTTCAACCTTGATCAGATCGTAGATTCTACTGTACATTAGGCATAAAACCCAATCTCATTGAATCCTAAGCCAGCAAACTTGACTCCTTCCGATGAAGTATCTCCTCCTCTAGAACTTAAAGCCTTTCCCAAATATCTCAAGTACGTCTATCTAGACAGAAAAGAGATTCTACTAGTCATTATCGCATCCCATTTGATTGCAAGGTAGGAAGAAAGCCTTATGTTTGTTCTTATAAAATATAGGAAAGCCATTGGTTGACCATGACTGACATCAAGGGATTGTGTTCAGCTATTGTTTAGCATCGCACTCATCTAAATGAAGAGACAACCAAGAGGGACCCACAGTGCAGGTTAAACCCGATATGCAAGAGGTTAATCATCCAAAATTCTAAAACTATTAGATAATGGGATAATTTATTCAATATCTGATAGCCAGTGGGTCAGCCAGTCTACACGGTTCCAAAGAAGTCTGATTTCACCGTAGTAGAGAACAAAAACAAAGAATTAGTACAAACACGACTCCCCACTAAGATTCGAGTTTGCATAGACTACCGAAAGTTGAATATTTTCATATATAAGGACCACTTCCCTCTTTCCTTCATTGATCAAATGCTCGAATGACTAGCTAGCCATAAGTACTACTATTTCTTGGATGGGTACTTGGGATATAATCAGATTCCTATAACTCTAAAAATCAAGAAAAGATCACGTTCATACGTCCATTCGGGACCTTTGCATACCGTTAAATACCTTTCGGTTTATGCAATGCCCCTGCAATATTTCAGCGTTGCATGTTGAATCTATTCTCTGATATGGTAGAGTGTTTTCTTAAAATTTTCATAAATGATTTCTGGATCTATGGAGATTCTTTCGAACAGTTTCTTCACAACTTTGAACTTGTTCTCCAACAATGTGCTGAACAGAGTTTGACATTAAACTAGGAGAAATGTCACTTCATAGTCAAACATGAAATTATTTTGGAACAAATCTCTAGAAAAGAGATTGAAGTGGATAAAACTAAGATAGACGTAATAGCAAAGCTCCCAAAACCTAAATGTGTGAAAGATATTCGATCTTTTCTAGGGCACGCTGAATTCTATCGTACGTTCATTAAGATTTTAGCATGATTGTTAGACCCTGGACCAACCTATTGCTAAGAACGTGCCTTTCACTTTTGACGATGGATATCATACTGCTTGGGAGAATCTTTAAAAGAACTTATCTCTGCACCAATCACTTCTTCTTCGGATTGGTCAAAGTCATTTAAGATCATGTGTGATGTTTCTGATTTTGCTATTGGAGTTGTCTTAGGATAACACATTGATAATAAGCAGCATGTGATCTATTACTCGAGTAGGACTCTCAATGATGCATAGTTGAACTACACCACAATCGAGAAGGAATTCTTGGTTGTGGTGTTTGCCTTAGAGAAATTCCCATCATACCTACTTTGGTCAAAAATAGCCATTTTCACCGATCATTTTGCGCTTAGATACTTAACCTAAGAAGGATGCCAACGCCAGACTCATTCGTTGGATTCTTCTTCTTCAAGAATTTGATCTCAAGATTCAAGACAAAAAGGGCATAGAAGACATCATCGCCGATCATCTCTCTAAAATCCAAATGCTACTTACTATGAATAGCCGATCAATGACAATTTTCTCAAAGAACAACTCTTAGTTTCCTTTAGGGAATCATAGTTTGCTGACATAGTGGACTACTTAGTAATAGGCCAAACACCTTGGACAAACAAGATGTCTACCGGTTCTTATCTCAAGTTCGGTATTATTTTTGGGAAGAACCATGTCTTTTTAAGTATTATTCTAACCAAATCATTAGGAGAAGTATCCCCGATGAAGAAGTTAAGAGTGTTGTTTTCTTCTGTCACGAGCTTGCATGCGGTGGATATTTTGGTCCCCATAAAATCGCTAAAAAAGTGTTACGGAGTGGGTTCTATTGGCCTATTCTGTTTAAAGATGCCTTTGAGTTTTGTAAGACTTACCAAGATGTCAAATGATAGGTAGGATCTCAAAATGGAACATGATGTCTCTAAACCCAATTCTAGAAATAGAATTTTTTTGATGTTTAGAGCATTGACTTTATAGGTCTCTTTCCTAGTTCATTTGGGAACCAACACATTTTGGTTGCAGTGGACTATGTGTCAAAATGGGTTGGACCCATTCCTTGGAAAATGAATGACAAGAAGGTTGTTATCAAGTTTTTGAAAGAGAATATTTTCTCTCACTTTGGAACCCACATGCTATAATCAATGATAATGGCACGCATTTATGCAATCGATCTTTTAAAGTCCCAATGCGAAAATATGTTATTGCACACAAGTTGTCCACCCCTTATCATCCTCAAATTAGTGGGCAGGTCGACGTCTCAAATAGACAGATTAAACTTATCATGGAGAAAACTGTGAATCAAATCGAAAAGATTGGTCCACCAAATTAATAGATGCTTTATAGGACTACAGGACTACTTTCAAAATGATCTTAGGCATGTCTCCTTATAAGTTAGTCTTTGAAAAAGCCTATTACGTGCCTGTTGAACTTGAGCAGCAGGCCTTGTGGACTTAAGCAGGTTGAACTTCAATTTGGACAAGGCCGGTGATCTTCGAAAATTGTAAATTTTCAAACTTGAGGAATAAAAGAATGAAGCTTATTAAAACGCAAAGATAACCAAAGGTAGGGTTAAGGTCTTTCAGGATGAATTTATCATAAGGAAAACTTTTGTCCCTAGACAAAAAAGTCTTACTCTACAACTCTAAGTTACATCTTTTTTCATAAAAACTGAAAACTAGATAGACAAGGCCATTCACTGTAAGAACTGTTTTTTTGCACTGTTCGGTAAAGATTTGCGACCTAAAGAGCGGCAATAAATTCAAGGTTAATGGTCAATGCCTTAAACTATTCTTGGAATCAGTGCCTAAAAAGAGTCTGCAATAGGTTTGTTTGACCAAAGTTATCGGTAACAACATTTGTAACACCTCTTCTTACATGTTTCATACATCTGTACATTTCATTCATACATTAGGGACAATGCATGAGATAGTGTGGGAGAAAGAGCATTAACATTTAACTTGCTCCATAAAAAAAAATTTTTTGAAGTGGGAAATAATATTTTGATCTATTTCTGTAAAAAAAAACTAAGATAAATTCTTAAGAATTTGGGGAATCATAATTAGAATTTCTTAATACTTGGTCAAAATAAGATTACTTCTTGATTTCTAGATTTAGGAAGAAAAATTAGAAAAGTAATTTGGTCTTGATTTTTACCTTAATGAATATATACTTTATACATGCACTTACACACTTAAGATTTAAAACAAAGACTCTTGTGCCTTTATTTATATATATATATATATATATATATATATATATATATATATATATATATATATATATATATATATATATATATATATATATAGTGACTCATAAAGCATAAGTATTCATGCCTCAAAGTGGTTAATATCACCAATAAAAACCTTTTGGTTTCGTTGCCTTATTTACTTGAGTCCTTAAGTCCGATAGGTGTTTCTCACCTGGTGCCTTAAGATCATCTGGAGTGGGAGTCACTGGCTAAAAGCTCATTACATGGGTGAATAAGAAAGCCTATTAAAACTGAGAGATAACTCTCCATATAGCATGAAAGTTGGAGTTAAAGAATTCCGAGAAAAAATTTATGATCACAAAGTTGCATAATGTTGGCCCAAGGTTACAATCACTCATGATTAGTGTATTTTGATGATTACAAAACATATTAGTTATTTGTACTAATAATATTTGTTGTTTAAGTGTGTTTCAGGTTTCTATTCATTCTAGAAGTCTTCTCTCACAAATACAAGGATTTGGACTCAAGTCAACTCCAATTGGGCTCAAGGAACAAGTGTTGAAGATCATATGAAGAAGCCTATTGAAGATCTTGAAGTCCTTAGAATCATTGTAAGAATAGAATGTTAAAGTTTGAGTCTTGGTTATTTGGCTCTAGGATACACACACACACAAAATTTGGTTTTGATAAAATTTGGTCTTGTTTTCATTTTCAAAATTTAGTTTCATGTCTTAGTAGAGATTTACATGAACCTAAGTTTTATAAAATAAATATCTTGTCTAGATCATGTATACATACTCCTACTAACATGTCACTCTAGTTTGTTTAAACCTAAAACAATTTTTCAAATTTTTCCAAGTTCAAAATCCTGCAGTTTTTCCCTTTTCAGGCTGACCGGCCGACCGGCCCGGTCGACCTGCGCCATAGCCTGGACGTGCACGTCTGTGCACGTCCGTCGGTCGACCGCACCGGTCGACCGACCAAGAGCACACTGCTCTCTGGTTTTCTGAGTCGACCGGACCGGTCGACCGGAAGAAGGAAACTGTGTTTCCTCTTTTGGGACGGTCGACCGGACCGGTCGACCGAGAGCCAACGGCTCTTTGCAGCTGGGCTGGCGGTCGACCGGACCGGTCGACCGCCAGGCCTGCAACAATCCAACGGCTCTTTCCTCTTTGGGCAATTCTGAAAATCTGTTTCTTTTTTCTGCTTTAACAGATTTTAGAGAGTTGTTGGGGAGCTTTTGCAGGTCAAATTAGGTGTAAAGAAATTGTTTTTAACCTATTTTCAACCCTATAAATAGAGGAGAAGTCGCTCTTGCATAGCATCAAGAAAAATCCTCAAGTTTGTGTTGTTTTCAAAGAGAAAAGAAAAGAGTTTAAAGCCTTCATTCCAATTCTTTTAAAGTTTGTTTTTCAATTGTGTTTGATTGTCTATATCACTCTACAACTGAAGTTTTCTCACCACACTTCATAGAGCCAAAAATCCTATACTCATTCTATAGTGAAGTTGTAATAGAAGTGAGAGTGTTTGTAAAAGAGTTTGAGAAAAAGTGTAGTGATCTTGTTGTGATCACTTTGTTCTTGTAATCCTTTCCTTGTGGAGCAACCTCTTCGGTAGAGGTCCTTTGTACTCGGTGGAGCTCGGTGCTCGGTCTTCGGTAGACCAAATTGTAAGGCGTCCTCGGTGGATAGTGGAAACCCTTCACGGAGGTGAAGGCGGGGAGTAGAGCGGTGGCTCGAACCTCGAAACAAATATTTGTGTTTGCGATTGCCTTTGCGTCCAATTCTTGCTTTAAATTCCTCTAACACTTTATTGCTCCATATTACTTGCTTGTGATCTTGTATCTTCTTTTGCTTTTAATTCAAGCTTGTAATTCTTGTGATATATTGTGTGCATCTCATTTCTCATCATCATACTTTGCCTTGATCGATCATATCTCAATACAACAAGGTTGCATTGCGCACCTCTAACCCATATCTAGGGGAATGGGAGGAAGGAGTTCAGAACCTCGCAAGGGGTATTCGGCTCTTAGTCTTGTTTTTGAGAGATCGTTGCATCATTCATCATACTTAGTTCAAAAAGATCATTAGATTAGCAATTACACCTATTCACCCCCCCTCTAGTTTTTTTTCAATTGGTATCAGAGCTTGGACTCTAGGATTTGGTTTAACAACCTTAGAGAAGATCCTAATTTGCTAATCATTTCATTCATATTCATATAGTAAAAATGGCCGATGGAATTAAGACCCCTCCTAAGTTTGATGGACTTAACTTTCCCATATGGAAAGTTAAGATGACCGTGTTTTGCAATCTCTAGGTAGCCGAGTTGCAAAAGTCGTGACTAAGTCCTTTAGTGTACCCCCCGGTGACGAATCCACTTGGTCCGAAATAGAGACTAAGGAATTCGATGCCAATGCCAAAGCTCACTATGCACTTCTACAAGCCCTTAATGATGATGACATTTCTAGGGTTATCCATTGCAAATCCGCATATGAGATTTGGTCACACTTGATAGTCACACATGAGGGGACCTCACAAGTAAAGAAGGCTAAGATTGACCTTCTTCGGTCCCAATATGAAACATTTAGCATGCAAGAAAATGAAACCATAGATGATATGGTTACAAGATTTACCAAGATTACTAATGGACTCTCTTCTTTAGGTGAAGATATCAACAATGATCAAAGAGTAAGGAAGATCATCCGAGCTCTTCCTACTTCATGGGAAGTTAAAGCAACAACCTTGAAGGAACTAAACGACAATGAAGAGATGGAGCTTATAGGTCTCATTGGGAACCTCAAAACCCATGAGATGGAAAGGAAAGCAAGGGAGGATATGGCTCCTTCCAAAAAGAAGACTATCGCCTTCAAGAGTCAAGCTACACACTCCGATGAAGACGATGAAGAAGAAGATGATGAGGAGCTCTCACTCCTTATTAAGAATGTCCGGAGGATGTACAACAAGGTGAAGTACCAAGGTAGAAGAAGATGGCAAGGAGGCAAAGAGAAAGAAGGATCACTTGTTTCAATTGCCAAAAGCCCGGACACATTGTTGCGGAGTGTCCGGACAAAGCTAAGCCCTCCACATCAAAGAAGCCCTACAAGAAGAAGGCTATGAAGGCAACTTGGGATTCGGAGACCGAATCCGAGGAAGAAATAGACACCGCCAACATGTGCTTCATGGCTAATGAAGGCACAAGCAAGGTAACCTCTTCCCCTTCCCATGATAATGAGCTTTCTATGGATGAATTAGAAGAGGCTTTTGTTGAGTTGTCACAAAATTATGATTTCTTAAAGAAAAAGTATTTAAAAATGAAAAAGGAAAATGAATCTTTAAGTCATCAAGTTTTTACTCTTACAAAAGAAAAGGATGATTTGGTTTCCACCTTGGCCACTACTAAAAATGATTTTGAAAAATATAAGATTTCTTGCAAAGGTAAGGCCCCACTAATTGATTCTAATGAAGTTTCTATGCTTAAGGAAAGATTAGACTCATTAAGTGTTGTTTTGAAAAATTGTGAGTTTAACAAGAAGAAAATTGAGGCTATGTTTCCTAAGAAACAAGCCCCAAAGAAAAATGCTCATGCTCATGTTCATGTTCATGCTACACAACCTAAACAACATGGCAAACCCCAAAACATGCTCACACTACACGTACACATCATGCATTCATGTATGGTAGAGTGTTCTCATGTTCACATTGTGGGCAGAAAGGACACTTAGCCAATTTTTGCTATGATAGACTAAATGCATCACATCATAATATTTGGGTTCGAGGCACTAACTTTAAAGGACCCAAGAAAGTTTGGGTACCAAAATCAACAATTATGTTAAATGATGTAGGTACTTTTCAAAGCCCAACGACGTAGAGGATTGTGGTATCTTGATAGCGGTTGCTCAAGGCACATGACTTGGGACATCAACAACTTTGCAACCCTATCAAGATATCATGAAGGTGGCACCGTCACCTTCGGAGATGACGCCAAGGGTAAAATCATCGGTATTGGTAATGTAAAACTTGGCACCTCTCCTTTAATTGAAAATGTAGTTTTAGTTGATGGCCTCAAGCATAATCTCTTGAGTGTTAGTCAACTTTGTGATAAAGGTTTTGATGTTGTTTTTGATAATGTTGCTTGTAAAGTAATTGATAGAACTTCTAATGTTTGTGTATTTTCCGGTTTTCGTGAAAGTAATGTTTATATGATTGATATGTTAAATATGTCTTGTAATATTACTTGTTTGAAAGCCCTCGATGATGACTCTTGGTTGTGGCATAGGAGATTAGGCCATATTTCTTTTGATCACATTTCTAGGTTAAACACAAAGGAAATGGTGAAAGGTATTCCTTGCTTGAATTTTGAAAAGGACCGAGTTTGTGACGCATGTCAATTTGGAAAACAAACTAAGTCTTCTTTCAAATCAATTAAGGATATCATTACATCACGTCCTTTGGAGTTAATCCATATGGATCTTTTTGGCCCTACACAAACCAAAAGTCTAAGTGGGAATAGATTTGCTTATGTTTTGGTTGATGACTTTTCAAGGTTTACTTGGGTTTTCTTTCTTGAACACAAAAATCAAGCATTTTCGTATTTCCAAACTTTTAAGAAAAGAGTTGAAAAAGAAAAAGATGTTTCGATTTTGAGAATAAGAAGTGATAGAGGAGGTGAATTCATTAACCAACCCTTTACCACTTTTTGTGATGAACATAGAATAAAACATGAACTATCTTGTCCTAGAACTCCACAACAAAATGGAGTAGTTGAACGGAAAAATAGAACATTACAAGAGATGGCTAGGACAATGCTAAGTGAATATGGTCTACCACATTATTTGTAGGCCGAGGCCGTTAATACATCATGCTATATATAAAATCGTGTTTTCTTATGTAAAAATACTACTAAAACTTCTTTTGAAATGTACTTTTCTAGAAAACCAAATGTTTCATATTTCAAAGTTTTTGGATGCAAATGTTTTGTTTTAAATACGAAAGATAATTTAGGAAAATTTGATCCTAAATCTTATGAGGCTATTTTGTAGGTTACTCAAACACTAGTAAGGCTTATAGAGTTTTCATTAGATCATCATTGACTATTGAAGAGTCTATTCATGTTAAGTTTGAGGAATCTAACAAGTTTGTTAAGAATGTTGTAGAAATAGATGCATTGGATGAAGGTTTGGAGAAAGTGACCTTGGAGGATGCTTCTACTATGGGAGACAAACCAAAGGATGATGAAGGAAGCGAAGCTAAGGTGGAAGAGGCACAAGGAAATGAAAATCAAACACATGAGGTGGAGCCTACTCAACCACTACCAAAGGATTGGAGACACAATCCACATCATCCCAAGGACCTCGTCATAGGTGAAGTATCAAAAGGGGTAACTCTCGCTCTAGACTTCATGACTATTGTGGTAACTATGCATTCATTTCTCATATTGAACCCAAAAATGTCCTCGAAGCCGAGGCCGATTCATATTGGTTGCTAGCCATGCAAGAGGAGCTCAATCAATTTGAGCGCAACCAAGTTTGGCACCTTGTTCCTAGGCCCCACGATAGACCAACAATTGGTACTAAGTGGATCTTTAAGAACAAGTTGGATGAATCGGGTAATGTAGTTAGAAACAAGGCTAGGTTAGTTGCCCAAGGTTACACTCAAATCGAAGGGATCGATTTTGAAGAAACCTTTGCACCCGTAGCACGGCTTGAAGCCATACGGATGACACTAGCATTTGCCTCATATAAAGATATCAAATTATTTCAAATGGATGTTAAAAGTGCTTTTCTAAATGGATTTATTGAATAGGAGGTGTATGTTGAACAACCCCCCGGGTTTGTTGATCCTACACATCGGATTTTGTTTTTAAATTAGATAAAGCTCTTTATGGTTTAAAACAAGCCCTAGGGCTTGGTATGAAAGACTTTCTTCATTTTTGATTTCAAATGGTTTTAAGAAAGGTAAAAATTGACACAACTTTGTTTACAAAACATGTAGAAAAGGATATTCTTATTGTGCAAATTTATGTGGATGATATTATTTTTGGTTCTACTAATGAATCTCTTTGCAAAGCTTTTGAGTCATGCATGAAGGATGAATTTGAAATGTCTATGATGGGGAGCTCAACTATTTCCTTGGACTCCAAATCAAGCAAAGGAAGGATGGGATCTTCATCAATCAAGCCAAGTACATAAAAGAACTAATCAAGAGATTCGGACTTGAAGGATCTAAAGTAAGCAAAACTCCCATGGCTACAACTACTAAGCTTGACAAAGATGAACAAGGTAAAAGTGTAGACATTAAATTATATCGTAGCATGATTGGTAGCTTGCTTTATTTGACGGCTAGTAGGCCGGATATCATGTTTTCCGTTTGTCTTTGTGCACATTTTCAATCTTGTCCTAAAGAGTCTCACATAATTGCGGTTAAACGCATAATAGATACCTTAAGGGCACCATTGAAATGGGTTTGTGGTATCCGAAAACCGGCCAATTTTCAATGACTAGTTTTTCGGATGCCGACTATGCGGGTTGTAGGGTAGATAGGAAGAGCACAAGTGGAACATGTCAATTCTTGGGTAATTGTCTTGTATCTTGGTCTTCCAAAAAGCAAAATTCGGTAGCCCTATCAACCGCCGAGGCGGAGTATGTTGCAGCCGGAGCTTGTTGTGCACAAGTTCTTTGGATGAAACATACTCTCCTCGACTATGATTTACACTTTGATCATGTTAAAATATTTTGTGATAATACTAGTACTATTCACATGACAAAGAATGCAAATCAACATAGTAAAACCAAATACATTGACATTAGATATCACTTTCTTAGAGATCATTATGAGAAAGGTGATATTGATATTGACTATGTTTCTACCGATTTTCAACTTGCCGATATTTTTACTAAACCTTTAGACTATGCTAGATTTTCATTTATTTGTGGTGAGTGAATGTTTGTATTATGGATTCTTAAAATGAAATTTTCAATTGTTTTGTTTTAACCCTTTTTGATGTATGACAAAAAGGGGGAGAATAAGTTTGTTGATTTAAAAGTTTAAGTTTGATACTATTTGAGTTTCATTTCATGGAGAAAAAGGAAGTTGTTTATGATACTATTTGAGTTTCATTTCATGGAGAAAAAGGAAGTTTGTTTTATTTGAGTTTTTGGACAAAAACTATTGTGCTTGTTAAATGCCTTATGTATTGAGTTTTCAATAGTCAATTTTTTATACATATCATTATTTGAGGGGGAGTTTTCCAAACTATTCTTCCATATTTGTTTAAATAACTTATATGTTTTGTCATCATCAAAAAGGGGGAGATAAGATTTAGGTAAAATAATAGACTAAACTAGATTTACAGTTTGAATCCTTATCTTTAATAATTACAGATTTTTGTATAGAGACTAAGTTTAGAAATGAATAATTTAGTGAATTTATGACTTATAGATCACTTAATTTTTTTGCAAAAGTTTTTCAGACATTCTTTTCTCCTTCAAAATAAATTTTCAAAAACACTATCATTTTTTCTATTTTTCTTGAATTTGTGGGTGGATCCACTGAAAACCCTCAGGAGACTATAACTCCTCTCGAAAAAACCTAGAGGTTTAAAAAATTTTTGCACACGCTCAATGCAGCCGAGAGGCCTGCAAAACTGGCTTAATAAACTCTTAGTCTTTGATTTTTGTTTGAGAACAAAAAAGATAGGTGTGGGGGTGTGATTATTCACATATATTGCATATTTTATGTCACATTTTCATATTTATATTTAATTAAACTCTACTATTTAAGCTCTTTATTGTCTAATGATTTGCAAGTTGTAATTAATGGAGAAGGAGAAGAAAAGCCCAAATATCCCAAATATTCAGAATTTTAAAGATCTACTTTTCTAGCTCAAGAAATCAACAAGAACATTCTAAAATTTAGAGATCCAGGGACAATCCTATAAGAGAATCAAGAAAAACTGAAACAGGAGATATCAACGCACAAAATACTACTCCAACGGAGCTGGTTTTGCCGCGAAAACACGACAAAAGCAGTATATCCACGGCAATCCAGTCTCTGTTGGAGCAGAATTTTGATTCATGGCTTCAACGCATTTGGGGCATTGAGCTTCTCCTATATATACCCCACCAGAGGTAAAGTATCACACAAAGAAGAGAGCTTAGACTTAGGTTTTTTTTAAATTTAGGTTAAGATTTTGTTGTTAGTTTGTTTGATTAAAGTATAATCTCTTTTGTTTTCTTTCATTTTTCTGCATTTGTTTAAGCCTAGTTCTAGAAAAGAGAAAGAAAATGAGTGTGTAATCTGTAATTTAAGTGACAAATCAAGGAAGATTCAACTAGCACTTGGGGTGAAGGTATATACCGCCAGCCTTAGGGGTCTCTGTGTAGTCAGTGTCTGAAGGGCACCACTCCATTTTGACATTTGACGGCAGTTGGATGCCATATCAAACCTGGTACTCATCTACCTCCTTCTGGCTACGAAGGATTTTCAGCATTGGATCAAATTTCATGATCGTCTTGGTACGATGTTGACTCATCTTCTTGTTGGCCCAAAGGCCCATCACTCTAGTTTTGATGATGATCAACTCATGTAGTTGTAGTACTAATGATCTTGTGTTTATTTAGTCTCAGATTTATGATCAAGATCTTAGTTGGTGTTTAGCTTCAACAAAGGATTTAAAGTCAAGTTTTGGAGCTAGCACGGTTTGATTCAAGAGCTTGTGCACCAAGACCACATCAAGTACTCAAGAGGAGTCTAGCTCGTTGGATCAAGTTTGGACCAAGTCAAGAAGATGAGAAGACTTCAAGTGAAGACCTTCATGATCAAGACTTGTGTCTAGGTTTGTTTTTATAAGATTTTGTTTTTAGTTAAAATGTAAAGGATAGAATAGTTGGTGGATTGCTCAAGTATATCATACACACACACACTCTCTCTCTTGATTTAGATAAGTTTTTCATAAAAGAATTTTTATTTTGGAAAAATACAAAAGAGTTTTCTTTTTGAAAAATACCGGTTTGGTTTTATAAAAGAATTTTTATTTTGAAAAAATACAAAAGAGTTTTCTTTTTGAAAAATACGGTTTGATTTTTGAAATTCAAAGCATACATATCTTTAACCAAAACCATGTTTAGCGCTTATTGTCAAAAACATAGATATTTCACCATGTATGTGTAGTGGATCATATCCATACATTCTATGCTTTAAAAGTGTTTAAAATATCTTGTTTTTGTATTTGGAGAAGTTGTAGAAAAATAAGTTTTGAAAAAACCAATTTGGAAAAATACGGTTTTCGTTTTTAGCCAAAATTCTAAGTTACAAAAATAGTTCAAATTGTCTGTAACATGTCTTGATTTTGCTCAAACATATTTGATTATCAAAGTATAATATTAAAACTATTTTTGTAGATTTTTGGTGATTTTATCGGATTTTATTTAAGCTAAAAAGATAATCTTTAAATCCCTAAATCTGAGCTGACCTGGCTTCTGTCGGTCGACCGGACCGGTCGACCGAGCTTGAAGTCGGTCGACCGAGTCGGTCGACCGACGTGCACAGAATGTGCACGCCAAGTCTGCTGGAGGGCCGGTCGACCGACCCGGTCGACCGCAGAGAGGTTCTGCTCTCTGGAAAGCCCCGGTCGACCGGGCCGATCGACCGGCAGAGAACTCTGTTCTCTGTTCCAGGCAGCGGTCGACCGGGCGGTCGACCGAAGCTCCAACGGTTAGAATTCTGACCATTGGCGGTCGACCGGGCCGGTCGACTGCCAGCCGCCTGGGCTGAAAAATTGCCCAACGGCTAGTTTTTTTTCTAGCCCTATTTAAAGGGGGCTTTTGGGGCTGTTTTCCACAAGATTTTCAAGTAGGCTTTAAAAAAGTTTTTCCAACTCTATTAGGTGTTTATCTCCACTTGTTTAAGAGCCAAATTGCCATATCAAAAGGAGAGATTTTCAAGAGTGTTTTGAAAAGTGATTTTCTTGTGATTTCCTCCACCATTTCAATCCTAGTTTTCTCACACAAACACTTGAGATATCCATTGCTATATCTACCTATAGGGATATTTGTTGTGAGAGAATTTTAGGTGATCAAAGTGTTGTGATCACCAAAGTTCTACTTTGTACTTTGAGGAGGCGGACTTGCGGGTTCACGGTGTTTCGAGTTCGTGTGTGAACTCGGTGTTTGAGGTGCGGCCTCGGCGAGCTAGTGAGCTTGCGGTGTGTTCTTGCGGGAACAAGAGAGGGACTAGAGAGTCCAAAGAGCTTGTAGGTGTTGCGGCACCAAGTGATCCGATGGGATCGATTTTAGTGGAAATCCTTCATAGTGTTGAAGGCGGGAACGTAGAGCAAGTATGCTCGAACCTCGAAATAAATCTCCCGTGTTTGTGATTGCTCTCTCTATCTCTTACTTCTTTATATCTTGCATGCTTATATTGCTTTCATCTTTATATGCGTGATATATATTTGTGCTCATATTGTTATATGCTTGGGGATTATTTGTTTACACTTGTATTTAACCAAGAGAGCCAACGCGGCACCTCAACTCTTATCTAGAGAAATCTTGAGGAGTTAGTCCAGAGCCCTTCACGGAGAATCCGGCTACACTCTTGTGTTATATGTGGTGTTTATTTTAAGAAGTTTTTAGTTTGCATTATATAGTTTTTAAATTCTGCATTAATTGACCATTAGATTAGCCATCACCTATTCACCCCCCTCTAGGTAATTACAATTGGTATCAGAGCCAAGTGCTCTTGATTTGGGTCTTACAACCTAGAGTTAAAGATCCTCGTTTTTTGCTATCACAATATTTGTACACACACCATGGATTTCATGTCACCTCCACCTTTGACATTCTTAACATCCAAACTTGGAAGGTTAAGATGTCTTTATACCTCAAAGCCTTAGGGATTCATGTTTATTTTGCCACTACTAGAGATTCTTATTGTTTAAATGGCAAAAATATTGAGGCTAATACAAAAGCCCTACATGCTTTAAGATCTACCCGAAATGATGATTATTTATCTAGGATTGCTAATCTTGATTCGGCTTTTGTAGTATGGAACTCCTTGATTTCCCTAGGCGAACAAGAACAATACTATGCGGGGAGCGACTCGGATGTTGGAAGTGACGCTTCACGTGTGCTACATGGTCCAGGGGATAACCCCTTGAGGTAACTACCGAATCTGAGGTAGATGAAGATGTTGATATGTCCTATGATGAGCTTACATCTTTTTGTCAACAACTTCTTGAAAAATATGACATGCTTAGAAAAGATAACAAGAAAATGAAAAACAAATTTGATTGCATGTTAAAAGAAAAAGATGCTTTACAAGATAAATTGGAATGTGTTTCAAAAGAAAATGAAAGTTTGAAAAATGAAAATGTTTCCTTGCTTTCTAAATTAAATGATCTTTGTGAAGGAAATACTTCATTGAAAAACAAATTGTTTGGTAGAAAAACAAAAAGAAGTTGCTTTACAAGAAAACAACTCTTTAAAAAGAAAAATGGTTGAAAAAGAAAAAGAAAATGTTTCTAAAAAGAATAAAAAAATGATTCTCATTCTCACCGTGCTTTACATGCCACTATTAATTAAAAGGAGATTAAATCTTGAAAAATAAATAAATTGTTTGAGCTCAACTTTGAGCACATGTGCATTTAACCATAAAAAATTAGAATCCTTGTTTCAAAAGAAACAAGTTCCCCATATTCATGCACAACATCCACAACATGCATATGCACACTTTGCACATCATGATCACACCCACACTCAAATGCATCCTAGAGTGTACAAATGTACACATTGTGGTCGCAAAGGCCATTTAGCAAAGTTTGTTTTGATAAGATACATAATATTAATTTTGCAAATAAAAAGGTTTGGGTTCCTTACAAAGCTAACCCTCAAGGACCCAAAAGAAAATGGGTACCAAAATTCCCACCTTGCGTTTTTGATGTAGGTGCGGGCTCTCACAAAACGTGAGAGGGATGGTGCCTTGGTAGTGAATGTATGGACTGGATGGACACACATTTGATGTACCGCTATCAAGGAGGCTTGGTGGGACAACCACCATGTTTGGAGAATTAGAGCATAGTTTTTTGGTTTGGTAACTATCTCTAAAACTCCTACTTTATTTACATACATTTATGATTGATGATCTTTAACATGTTTTAGTGTTGTTAAAATATTCATGTTTTATTTGTTTTGTGCTTCATGTGGTAAATATATGGTTAGATGTAGTATTTGTCAAAACTTGTGTATATACGTGTACAAGTAGTGAGCAACAAATTGATTCGTATATGTTTGCACCTCATTGTTCATTTGTACTCACTATATGCACATGTATAGCCTAGTTTTCATGATTCTTTCATTTACACTTGTTTTGCCTATTTTTCATGTTTTACGTCATGTATATGTATTTCGTATTCAAATCTAATAAATATACATGTATACCCTTGAGTCTCTTGCCTTCATGCAAATCATATCATAGACTCTTTTACGTTTGGGATATGTATGCATATTATTAGTTTTGGATAAAAACATACATATATCAAGAAGTTTGTTTTTAAGATGAAAAATGAATTTTTATGATTTTCATCTTTATATGAAAATGAATTTTCATGATTTGTTTTGATAAAAATAAGATTCATGTTTGTTTTGAGCTTCATTGATTAATTTCATGAATATGCTATTCACATGTTGTTTGTGCACTCATATTTAATTTGTTTTCTCATGACTATGTTTTCAAGAGTCTTTATGAGCTATATAGATTTTGAGTGTCAACCTTTATGTATTTAGCATGTTTCATGATATACATATGATTTGGTTTCATGTTTTGAAAGGTCTTTAACTAGTTTTTCAAAAATTACTTTAACTTGTTATTTATTCTTCATTTGGTAGTGTTTTTCAAAATAATATAGTTTCAAACCCTAGTTTTTGAAAACCCTACCTATCCCCTTATGGGTGGACGGATGGGCGAGTATGCCCTGCAAGTTTTATTGAAAATCTTTTATCTTGTGTATAAAAAGGGTGGATGTTTATGAGTTATACACTATTTTCACTTCATAATCTTAATTGGTAGCATAATTTCATTTGGTATCACAATTGATATATTTTGTATACTCATAATCTTGTTTATATATATGTATGCTTTCAATTTCAAATTATATCAATTTCTATTGGTATTATCATTTTTTTTTCATACATATATATGATTTGTTTGTGCTTGGATTTACAATTGGTTTACATGTTTAAAACACAAAGTAAGTTTATGCTAAGCTTAATTTAAACTTTTATATTCAATGGTTTCTCAATTGATGTGTTAATAAGCTTATACATCATTTTTTAAAATTGGTATTTTTATCAAAATAATTTTCAATTGGTATCAATATGATTCTATTTTGATTAAAATTAAAAATTTGTAATGTTTATTTACAATTGGTATCTTAAGATTTGATTGTTTACAAGTGGTACCTTTAAAAAAATTTTGTTTATATGATATCTTAAAAGTTTGATATCTCAACATTTGTTTTATTGAGAAAAATTCAAAATTTTGTTTAATATAAAAATTTTGAAAATTAAAAATGTTTTGATTTGTATTGCCTATATACAAGGGGAGCTTAACATCTCTTCTACATATAGATTCATGTTGAGTGTATCTTATATTGAGGAGCTTGACAACTCTTTTTATGCGGTACACGTGTGTAGGGGGAGCTTCACATCCTCTTATGCATTACATATTATGCGTTATGTGAATTAGGGCTTGTCATCCCTCTTTCAGGTAATGCATTTATGTAGGAAAGTTAACTTAGTGTGTAACGCCCCGATCCCAATGATACGGGAACGTCACTGCAACGCATATACGTAGGTCAGATGGTGCCCCCACGTATATACGCTAAGCATTAAGTACAACAAGTATCAGAGTACAACACACAGCGTGGTATATTCATATGCCAACTTACAAAAGATAAATACAAAGTTATACAAGTATGATAAGCAAAATCACTTTACAGGTGTCCTTTATCACAACCCAAGTCCAAAATGAATCCTATATAACCAAAAATACAAAAATGCTCACGAAATGGATGGAGATCCCGTGAACCAAAAGGAAGAGTCTGGCACGAGGACCGGAGCTAATCTGCCTGCTCACTAAAGAAAGCCTGATCTTCGGTGGATGGCTCCACTTCGACCCAGGCCTCGGAATCTGAATAGCAAATCCAAAGGGTCAAGACATATAATAACAAATAAAAGATAGTCAAGTGACATAAGGATCATGAATAAAGGTAATGAAGTTACAATAAATAGCAATGAATAACAAGCGATTAAACTCAATAAGTAAGATCATATGCAACAAATCTACAATTAACGTCTTATATTATTACTGTCTTATTGTGATATCTAGATGTGACCCAGCGCCAGAGCAATAGATCCATATCCTAGTGAAACACGGTTGTTATTGGAAACAGCGGTTGTATCGACGAACTATGTTTACAGGGGTCCCGTGCATACCCGGACCACGGCCCAGATTGTTCCGTTGCTTGAAGACGGAACCTGCCGCAAGGCTAAACAGGAGGGACTTATGTAGCCCTTGTCATGACAGTAAACAGGAAAGGGAGAAAGCACTCCCCTCGGTCCCCTGGAGTACCACAGGTAAGACCGGAACAGTAATTGTACAATATACCTAAAAGCCACTGTAAACACGAAACACGTATCGTATCCGCATATTCCCCCGACCCATATGTAAGTTGGTGCTTTTTATGTAAAAGTCAAGTGTATCATGCTTAGTTTTAAGAGATGGCATGACAAGTGGTGA
>JAVJIF010001724.1:0-161013 GCA_038442645.1 Agave tequilana
GAGGATCAACCGACCTGCCAATTCTAGCTCCGCAGAAGCTATCCTAGCCTCGCAGCCAGGCTAATTTCCAGATTTAAACAGATTTGAATTCAATCTGTTTTCATATCTTCAAGGGACGATTATACCCTTGCTCTCCCTATAAATAGCCCGCCAGGGGTACAACGGAGAGGAGATCTCGATCAATCAAGAGATCAATATCGATCAATCGAGAGAGATCAATAGAGATCAATAGAGGCAGACAGCATACGGAGACTCCACAAGCAGAGGCTTCTTCACAAAGCACCGTGCGTTCTCGAATTCAGAGACCTTTTAGAGAATTGTTTTCTCTCTCCAGGGTGTTGATACCCTAATATCGTCCTTCTTCTAAAGGAATCTCCGAACCAGGCGAGAAGGAATTCCTTATTGAAGGCGATTTTGAGAAGCAGCAAGAGGGTTTCTACCAACTTCTATTCTCTGATTCCCCGAACAGGCGAGAAGGGAATCTCATCATCGCTCGCATCGTCAAAGGGACAAAGTGGTCGCGCGCTGACCAGACTCCTATCGGCACACTTCTCCAGAATCTCTGAGGAGATCTGCTTGTAATCTTTTTAGAATACTGTAATTTAGCTCCTCAACCTTTTTTTGTAAGTTTTCCCCCTTTTGCAAAACATAATGGAAAACAAGATGGCGACTCCGCTGGGGACGAAATTCTCCACTGCCGAGAATCAAGTGTCGCAATGCGACGAACAGACCTTCGGGTCTAATCTGAATTCAAAAAGCCGGTGCAGCCAGAGCTTCTCTGGCTATATCTTCAAGGAAAGTCTCTATGGAGACTGAAAAGGTTCTCTATGAACTACTACTGCGGTTATTTGGCGCAACAAGGAAGCATGTCCGCAGTCTGACTCCTTTACTTGTGAGAACTTGGTGGTTCAGTTCGATCAAGGAAGATTTGAAGAAGTCCTCTCTGGGGGTGGCCCAATGCTTCGAGCACGGAAGCATAGGAGGGTTTCCACGACCAAGGTTTCAAATCAGAAACCGGAAGCAGAATTCTGCCAACACCCCTCAGCCTCGTGTGTGGCTAATCAGGTTCCTTGTGAACTAAGTCTCCTCTGCCAAGGCGGGTATGGAGGCCTAAACAGAAGTCTTCGACCGAAAGCTTCAGGCGTAGCTACGCCTAAACCGCGCCTCTCTCGTGAAGAAAAAGGCAAGATGCCTGTCTGCTCCAATCATAAAGTTACAACGGCAATCATACCGTCGTCCAATTCAAGGGCAACGATGCCTCGCGCCGGCCTCGTTCTCATGAGCGAAGCTACTGTACCACAAAGTACGCGCAGGGTTCATGACCGCAAAGCCGAAGCCAAAGTACCATATAAGGCTAATTGCCTTCGCAGCAGCATAGCGGGTAAAGCACCGCAGCGTGCTCCGCTTTCCAATGCGTCAAGCACTAAGTTCGCGTCTAATGGCGAAGCTAGAACCAAAGCACTATTCAGTGCTAATCCCATCTACGGGGATAAAGGAGGCAGGACATCGCCCTATGTGCGACCCAAAGAGCCTTCGCGCTCGATTGCAGGCCCAACCGGTTCGATTTTGAGAAATTGTTGACAGATAGACAAACTTCTTCCCCCTGTTGTCAACAAGTGGGATGTCAGCCGATGACACTCCACTCGGTCCATTGCCGGCTGGGACCAACTTCCACCACGCCTCCAAGACGACGGTCAGTTTTTGATCGACTATCGGTACAAGCCCGGTGAAGCATCGCAGAAGGAGTATCTTGCGAGATCTCCCCTCCGCATCCGTCAACATGACTGGGAGGGAAAAGAGCTGCGCATGGGAAGACAAACATCTGACGACACCCCCACAGCTCCGCAGATCCAGACTACAGCCCAGGCTTAGGCGAAGTCTTGATGCATGAAGAAGGTGTCTTCCGAAACACCAGATCCAAGGTGGCGATACCCTACACTTATGAACAGCCTTCCTCCTCGTCGACGGCCCTAGCCCCGCCAGAGCCCAGGAGGTCACTCCAATCATCGGACGAAGAAGATGAAGATAGTGGGTACGCCTCTTCGGCGACAGTCAGTTCGGTGCGAACAGACAGAGCATCAGTCAATATGGCTGATAACGTTAACGACGATCTTCGTCGACGCCTGGAAGCTCAGGAGCAAACTTTCAGAACTCAGCAAGAGGCCCTGGACAATATTCAACAGATGCTCGCTCAACTACTCAGTAACCGAATAACAATGATGCCGGGAGCAATCACGATGAGGAGGAACACTTCAGCAATGAGCAACCAAAGCCGGAGAAATCCAAGGAGGGTTCTTCCTTAGACGCCGAAGTCCTTAAGGGCCTCCAAGCTCAAATCGCATCCCTATCTATCATCTCAGAGGATGAATTAAAGAAGGTAAGGGCAATCCGTCCTTATCCGCTGGAGTGGGATTCGTGCCATATCCACCGAAGTTCAAACCGCCAACCGCTGCATACCTATGATGAAAGAGCTCGCCAAATCAGCACATTACTATTTCCGGTCTCAGACTGGTAATGTTATAAGCAATGACGCCATCATGGCTAGGCTATTCATTGGCACCTTAAAGGGGATGGCATTTGACTGGTTTCGAAGTCTTCCCCTGGGTTCTATCAACTCCTGGATCGACCTGGAAACTTGATTCCTCTCTCGTTTCTATGAGGACGATACCGAAGTGACCATGGACAAACTCCTCTCCACTGTGCAGAGGAAGGGCGAATCTGTCCGTGACTACATTGAACGGTTCAGAAACTTATCCTTGATGTGCCCAGCAGGGATGCCATTACCCATGCTTTTGCAGACATGCAGACACAACTTCCTAGATCAAGTGGAAGTTCGCATGGGACTGTTAAAGCACACTTGGAAAGAATTGGTCGAACAAGCTGAGATAGCCGAGAAATCAGCTAAAAAAGTTCGAACCATCCGCCCCTAGAGGCAAGTGGGGACGAACAATAAAGGGCGTGGCGACCTACCGTAACTTTCTCAAGCTAAAGGCAAAGAGACTATGTCTGTGGAGTTATCCGGAGATGTGCAGTCGAAGGCCAAGAAGAGCGGCTTCAACAATCAGGAGCCCAAGTTCCCTCCGAAGCAGTACTCGTTCAAAGACGATCAGGTGGTCGCCATATTCCATCTGCTCCACAAAGGGAACAAATGAAGCTGCCGGATGCGCGGCGTCCCAATGAGATAGGGCGCACAAAACATAAATACATAAATACTGCCTCTACCACAGGATGGTCCACCATCCTACTGACAAGTGCTATGCTCTCAGGATAGAATTCAAGCCTTGGTCGACGCCGGAGTTCTGACGTGAAGACGGAGCAAAAGAAAGTCACTGCCAATATGGTGACTCTTGAGTTCGGCAAAGCTTCAAAGGTCACAGATCCTGACGGGACTTATTCCGTCCCTACGCCACGGTTGGAAGTCAAGCATCTTCCAGCTACAGCTCAAAACAATAAGGGTCTTGTTCCCTTAACATTGGAGACAGGAAAGTCATGTATACATCCGGACCTCGTCCAGGACGTACAGCGGGATCCAAAGCAGCCCAACTCAAAGGGCAAGTCTTGCAATGTCATCTCCATCCTGCCAGACGACGGCAATCTTACATCGGCTTCCCTTAGTGATTCCGAAGGAGAAAAGTATGCTTGCACAGCGAAAGCCGATGCGCCCAACAGACGGGCTCCCGATCCGGAAATCATACTTGAGGCAGTATGAAAAGTCTACTGACGAGACACAAACAGCAAACGACGTCAGTACAAATACCAGCATCCACTCCAATCCCACCAAGGAAAAGAGAAGCCTAAGGAGGTACGATTCGACCACGTGTTGAAGAAACCGCCAGGCCAAGGGTTTGATACACCTTTCGCTTTGACATATTGGCTCAGCTGGCCAATATCCCAGCTCGTATCACTATACACGAGCTCCTTCGCCTCTCGAAAGAAACAAGAGAAGCACTCAGGGATGCGCTAGCCAATTCAGAATCCTTTCTGACATGCATGCCTGAGATCCCTAATGATGACACCCAGCCTCCCTGCCCAGAATGTCATCATGCACAATCAAAGGTGCCCGCTATTACCTTCACGGCGGAAGATATGCTTCTCAAAGACAGCAAGCATGATCGACCTCTGTATTACACCGGATATATCGGTTTCAACATGCATTGAGCAGGTACAAGTCGATCAGGGTCTGCACTCAGCATCATCCCCAAAAGGCTTCTCTACTTCCTCAGCATACCATTGTACAGGTTGTCCGCAACCACTACTACAATATACGGTTTCAACGCCGGGAGCAGTCATCCACTGGGGAAAATCCGACTCCGTTGCAGAATCGGGAGCCTGAAGTCAGAAGTGACGTGCTATGTCATTGATGCTGACACTTCATATAACCTGCTGCTGGGACGGCCATGGATCCATGCCAACTGGATCGTCCCTTCCACCCTCCATCAATGCTTCAAATATGTTGAAGAAGACGCGACAGTACGAACTATCTTCGCTGAAAGCAACCCTTCAAAGGAGTGGAAAACTACTTCACTGACCCTCTCCTATATCAAGAGGCCGGTGGGGCACTTAAAGAATCGTTGCTGGACGATTATGAAAGTGGCAACGAGGCGGATTCAGAATCCGAAACAGGCATGCCAGCCATTCTGATTGGTGAACCAATTATAGCATGTCTCAATAACCCCCTATGTATTACTCCTTCGGAGGATGAAGGTGAATGGGTAATTAATGATAATATTTCTTTGATTATCCCGCGAGTGTTGGGCTATTTGAATCCATTACGGATAGCTCCCTACACATGCCTTTACATAAGCCAAGTGCGTCCAGTACGCCCATGGAATCCGCAGAAGGAGCCGTCTTGGTGATCCCGCCATCCAAAGAAGGTCAGTTACCGATAATCTTCGGAAGAACCCAGCCACGGGGACCCACAACTGCAGATTCGAGCTCAGACTCAGACGCCCCGCAGTTCTTCCATTATGCGCGGCCAGCGCGCCATATTATGAAGAAAATGGGGTACGACTTGAAGCATGGAGCAGGCCTGAATTTCGGAAAAGGAAGGCGCGTTTGATGCGGAACTTTGTGCCTAAAGGGAAGCCTGCAAATTACTATGATAGTACACGCAGGGGGTTGGGGTATGTTACACCCACATCGTCAGCAACCATTCAAGTCAAGGACGATGGACCAATTCCATCACATTCGGCTTCTTCCTCCGAGTGGGACTCTGATATCAGCATAGAAGGAATGTTCAAGGACCTCACTGCTAATATGACCTCAAGCAGTCAATTGGAGCCCGCAGAAGCCACTGATGAGGAACCATGGGCCCAACAATTAGACCTTCAATGGAAAAAACGATTTGAAACTGCGCGAGCCACCTACTGAAGATAAGGTGATGCAGGTCAACTTGGGTAGCCAAGACCACCCTAAGCCCATCTTTATAAGTGAAAGCCTATCACTTACAGAAAAGGAAGACTTGATAATACTCGTAAGAGAGTATATAGACGTCTTCGCATGGAGCTACGAAGACATGCCCGGACTTGATCCACAGGTCGCTATGCACCGTCTAAACATCAAGCCTGACGTCAAGCCAGTCAAGCAGCAACAACGTCGGTTTCGCCCGAACATCATGGAAGCTATTGAAGCCGAAGTTCACAAGCTCATTGCGTGTGGCTTCATCCGGGAGGAACAACATCCAGATTGGGTGGCTAATATAGTCCCCGTCCTCAAGAAGAACGGGAAAATACGGATCTGCATCGACTACCGTGACCTCAATACGGCCTGTCCCAAGGATGAATTTCCGCTGCCCATCACCGATGTCATGATTGACAACACATGCGGGTTCGAAAGGATGTCTTTCATGGACGGCTTTTCAGGGTACAACCAGATTAAGACGTATCCCAACGATGAGAAGCATACTTCGTTCCGAACAATTGGGGGTATACTGCTACACTGTAATGCCCTTCGGACTGAAGAACGCCGAGCAACCTATCAGCGGGCAATGAGTATGATCTTTCGCGATCATCCCGAAAAACGGTGGAGTGCTATGTTGACGACATCGCCGTCAAAAGCCGCAACAAGAATGAACATCTTCGCGACCTGAGAACGATGTTCGACATAATGCGGGCTCATCAACTGAAAATGAACCCGACAAAATCCTTCTTGGGAGTGTCAAGCGGCAAATTCCTTGGGTTTATTGTCACATCAAAAGGATTCATCTTGACCCAGACAAGGTCAAAGCTATTCAGAGATGCATGCCTCCGCCAAGGAATCTCAAAGAGCTCAGAGGCTTGCAAGGCAGGCTGTTTATATCGAAGATTCATCGCAATCGTCTCAGGCCGCTGTCAGCCGTTCACCCCGGCTCAATGAAAAAGGGTACTTCCTTCGTATGGGATCAAGCTTGTCAGGAACTGATGAGACATCAAGAGGTACCTCACAAAAGCCTCCAGTCTTAGTGGCCCCTACATCAGGGAAGCCATTCCTGCTTTATGTAAGGCTATGGACTACTCCTCGGCCCTCCTCGCCAAAAGACGACAATGGCCACTAGCAGGCCATTTATTATCTGAGCAAATCTCTCATAGGAGCGGAATCTCGCTACAACCCTATTGAGAAGAAGAGTGTTTAGCTCTCGTCTTCGCTGTCCAGAAGACACACATTATTTGTCGGCCAGACCATACATGTCATCTCCAGAGTAACCCATTGCGTCTTCTTATGACGAAGCCAGGATCATTGAATTCAAGATTGGCTAAGTGGGCACTTTTATTGTCTCAATACGACATGATCTTCACGCCTCAGAAGGCGGTTAAAGGCCAGCCCTTGCAGTTTCTTGGCTGCTCATCCAGTTCCGGAGCATTCAAAACTTCACGAAGACATCCCTGATGAGGTCTTCGAGTCTAATGCAACCTCAGAAGAGGAAGTATGGCAGATGTTCTTTGATGGAGCATCGCGAATGGGCCCTAAAGGCAAGATTATTGCCGGAGTGGGGGTTGTGTTTATCTCCCCACAGAATCATGTCCTGCCCAGAGCATTTTCTCTGACAGAATCGTTCTCCAACAATGTAGCAGAATATAACGCTCTGCTTATTGGTCTTCAGCTCGCCCATGGAATGGGGGTACGCTACCTCGAAGCTTATGCGATTCAAAACTGATCATCAATCAGGTTAAAGGCGAATACGAAGTCCGCCATGAGGACTTAGTGCCTTATTACCATACAGCCATCGAATTGGCTAACCTATTTGAAGGTTTCTACATCGGGCATGTGTCCCGATCTCAAAATACTAAGGCGGACGCCCTTGCTGCGTTAGCAACAACGCTAGCCTTGCCAGCCGACACCGAGTATCACCTCACAGTCGCAACTCGACACCTTGTATGCTTCAAGCGCATGCTAAGAACTCGAGAAGCCTATAATGTCTCCATAGATCTTGAACCAAGAGACTGGCGCTTTCCTCTCATCGACTATGCTTTGCACGGTCTGCTACCAGATGATCCCAAAGAAGCGGCGTCCATCAGGCGTAGGGTCTCTCCGGTTCTATTACGATCCAATTCTGAAGACACTTTACCGTCGCTCATATGACGGTGTTCTCCTCCGTAGCCTTTCTCGTTCAGAAGCACAGGAGGCGCTTCAAGAGGCGCCACGATGGCACTTGCGGAGCTCATCAGCCAGGTCCAAAGCTTAAAGACAGGTTGCATAGGCTGGATACTATTGGCCAACTATGATAGCCGACGCCATCCAATATGCACGAAGGTGTAAAGCATGTCAGATTCATACAGACTTCATACACCAGCCCTCGGAGTTGCTCCACCCGACTGCTGCTTCATGGCCATTTGAAGCATGGGGAATAGACGTCGTAGGGCCATCAGCCCTTCTTCGACAAAAGGTCACCGGTTTATCCTAGCAATAACCGACTACTTTTCAAAATGGGCGGAGGCTATACCACTGGTTGAAGTCAAAACCTCCAATGTGGTTCACTTTATCAAGCACCACGTCATCCATCGATTTGGTGTCCCTAGGCGGATCATCCACGACAACGGTACCCAATTCATAAGCCAAGTATTCTATCGGTTCTGCGATAAATACCGAATTCAGAATGTGGCTTCAACTGCCTATAATCCTGCTGCCAATGGCTTGGCGGAAGCATTCAACAAAACAATCATCAAGTTGCTCAAGAAATTCGTCTCCTCGAATAAGCGAGATTGGGACGAAAAGCTCGGTGAATGTCTTTGGGCCTACCGAACCACGGTTCGGACACCGACAGGCAATACGCCTTTTTCTCTGGTATATGGGTGTGAAGCAGTCATCCCGTTGGAAATCCAGATGCCGTCATTACGAGTGGCCCTGACCACCAAGTGCACATTAGAAGTCAATGATCGATTGCGCCTTCAAGAGCTCGAAGCCCTGGACGAGAAGGCTCCAAGCTCAGCAGCATATTGAGCTATATCAAGCTCGAATCTCAAAAGCCTTCAATAAGAAGGTCAAACAGAGAGTCTTCCAGAAAGGAGACCTGGTCTTAGCCGTCAGACGACCGATGATTATGACGCACAAGACCAAAGGTAAATTTCAGCCTAAATGGGAAGGACCGTTTGTAATAGAAACAGTCTATTCAAATGGAGCATACCGCCTCACGACTGCAGAGGGCGACCTACTCATGATGCCGATCTTAAAGAAGTATTATCCTTAATCAAGGATCCTTCTCATGATCAAGTTAACATTACACCTCTGATCAAGACCCTCGTGTGCGAAGTACACACAAAGAGAGCCTTTCTCTTCCTCCGAGTGAGATCATACAGCCATAAACCAACAGGAACCTGGCCGTGCACCAGTTATCCTAAAGGAGAGTTAGGGTTATGCAGACATTAACCCGATAATCCAATATCCTTAACGATTAAGGATAGAGGAAAATGTTGGCCTTTAAGCCCAACATAAGTCCTCAACAACTCATCATGCTGAGGGGAATAGCATGGCTAGCCCGACTCAAACGGTAGTCGGTAAAGGCATATCAAACCCGTTGACAGCTGGGGATTTACTAAAAATCCTAAGGGACCAGTTCCCATTTGATTCCCTCTCCAAAGTCACTTACCAATTCTCATCCATAGGATGGTAAGGCACATATATTCCGCTGTTATGTTAACATTAACCTATGACAGCAATCCCCTCATTTCTCCCCGTGAGAATGAGACCTCCAAAATCACTTACCAATTCTCATCCATAGAATGGTAAGACCACAAATACATTGTGCTGTTACGTTAACACTAAACCTATGACAGTGATTCCCTCGTTTCTCCCCGTGAGAATGAGACCTCCAAAATCACTTACCAATTCTCATCCATAGAATGGTAAGACCACAAATACATTGTGCTGTTACGTTAACACTAAACCTATGACAGTGATTCCCTCGTTTCTCCCCGTGAAAACGAGACTTTTTCCAAACTCCATTCCAATTTTTGAAGCTTGGTGGCGTCTCATCCGATTATGTCATTGCGACCTCTGAACCAGCAGACAGCCAAGTCTCAATTTTGAGCTTGTTGACATTTACAAAAGACAAGTCTCAACCTTGAGCCCTGTTGACATCTACAAAAGACAGGTCTCGATACTTGTTGACATTTACAAAAGACAAGTATCACCAATTTTTGAAGCTTGGTGGCGTCTCATCCGGTTATGTCATTGCGACCTCTGAACCAGCAGACAGCCAAGTCTCAATTTTGAGCTTGTTGACATTTATAAAAGACAAGTCTCAACCTTGAGCCCTGTTGACATCTACAAAAGACAGGTCTCGATACTTGTTGACATTTACAAAAGACAAGTATCACCAATTTTTGAAGCTTGGTGGCGTCTCATCCGGTTATGTCATTGCGACCTCTGAACCAGCAGACAGCCAAGTCTCAATTTTGAGCTTGTTGACATTTACAAAAGACAAGTCTCAACCTTGAGCCCTGTTGACATCTACAAAAGACAGGTCTCGATACTTGTTGACATTTACAAAAGACAAGTATCACCAATTTTTGAAGCTTGGTGGCGTCTCATCCGTTATGTCATTGCGACCTCTGAACCAGCAGACAGCCAAGTCTCAATTTTGAGCTTGTTGACATTTACAAAAGACAAGTCTCAACCTTGAGCCCTGTTGACATCTACAAAAGACAGGTCTCGATGCTCGTTGACATTTACAAAAGACGAGTATCACCTATTTTGAGGCTTGGTGGCTTCTCAACCAGTTATGTCATTGCGACCTCTGAACTGGCAGATAGCCAAGTTTCATCTACCATTAAGCTTAGTAGCGTCTCAACCGGTTATGTCATTGCGACCTCTGAACCAGCAGACAGCTAAGTCTCAACTTTGAGCCTGTTGACACTTACAAAGACAGGACTCACCGATGCTTGCTGACATTTACAAAAGGCAAGTATCTCCCCTTCAGCCCCGCAAAGGGCTAACCTCGAGATTGCGGACGTCTTAATCGGTTATGTCATTGCGACCTCTGAACCGACGGATAGCCACGTCTCAAAGACTACGTCCTCAAGCAAGAACAAGATTGGAGATTCGACAGAAGCCAAAACAAAAGAAAGAATTTCCATTAATGCCAAAAGATGGGGATACATGGAGGCACGTATACAATGACCTACAAGCGTACACTGTACGACCTGAGCCGCTCTCCGAGGGCGTTTAGCCTCGTCTTCCTGTCATCAGCAGCCTGGGCAAGCGCCTGTGACCTCAGCTCAGCCTCATCAAAGTCCACCGCCTGGGCCAGACGAGCTTCGACTTCCGCCAAAGTCGCCCTCTGTGACAACTCCTGCCGCGCAAACTCCTCACTCTGAGCTCTGAGCTCTTCGAGCCGCGCAGTTTCCTCAAGACGCACCGGTATGGCCTTGGATAAGAGGAGATTTGCTTTCTTGATCATCTCCTCAGCCTTCGCAATCTTATCCTCAGCACCAAGAAGAGCACTAGTGGAGGCGTCAATTGCACTTCCAACCTCCGCTTGCCTTGTTCCAAGGATTTCAAATCAGAAGAGACGGCCTTAGCAGCCTCTTCAGCAGCAAGCCGAGCCTCGTGCTTTCGGGCAACAAGACAGGCGAGTCGCTCATCAGCTAAGGACGCCGGGTCTGAGCGATAGAGACGGCGCCTCCTACTCCACTTCACACCCTTCTCAAGTTCATCCACCAGAGTTCTAAGCAGTAGCCTGATGGTACCCCTCGAAGTCCCGAATACTCTCAATATCACGGGAGAGGACCACCTTCAGCTTTGAGAATGGTACAGGCGAGCCCTTCAGAACTAGGACGATGGTTCGCTCCAAGCTTTTATAAAAGCTATCGACCAGGTCACCTATGTAATCATTCTTAGCCTCAGCCATTTCGGGCAGGGAGGCAACCTCGGAAAAGTCCACCAGCCTGGTCGACGCCGTCGCAGAAGAAGCAGCGGGAACACTGATAGCAGCAGGACTAGCCGAAGGCGATCTTGGCGGAGTCCTCATCGAAACCAGCATGCCAGCCACCGCGGAGGTAGGACTGGTAACCACCCCCTGGGCAGCAGACTCAACCACCAGGGTTGGAGAAGTAGGGCTTGCAATCACCCTCAGTGCCGCACTCGGCAAAACAGTCCGCACCTCACTGTTGATGTGATTGGGAGTGAGGATAACTCCGGAACTGTCGTCCCTTCAACCTCTGGTCTTTCAGCTGATTTAGGCTGATAAGAAGGAAGGTCGCCATACAGCGCGTCCAACACAGTAGCATCCGCCGTGGCCGAAGTGCTCATGTCACCCCTCGATCCTTCGGGGAGATCTACCGGCTTCCTTGAAGCTGATGCATCTTGAGCCGAACACCTGTAACAAGAACTGTGGTTAGTCGGGACACTATATAAAGAAGAAGCCAAGAGGGTACGACAATACCAAAGGATGATGTTGTCTCGAACATCTCGTCGGCTCCACCAGTCTCCAGAGGCTCCATCGGAAAATTTTTGCCTGAATCAGCACGAACAACCGGCTCGCTTTCACTTGCCGAATATCCTGTAGACCACCCGATAGAGCTCGATGCCTCAGGACTTCTTTTAGAAGTCCCAACGCCTGAAGGACCAACATCAGCCGCGCCACTCCCAGACTCTTCCGATGAGCAAGGGAACCGGTTGCAGCCCCATAAGTGAATAGGGGATCATAATGTTCCCCTTGTTCTCCAGCTGCCTTAGCTCCTACAATCAAAAAAGGATTGATGATAAGTCAATGGGAACGCACAAAAAGGCGTATTATATGAACAAGGTTAACCTTACCCAGACCTGGAGCGAATTCACCACTAGTCGGTTCAGCGACCGACGGTTCAGCTGCTAGTGCGGCAGCAGGAGGAATCGCTGTAGAGGGATAACCCTCTACGACAATCGTAGGAGCTTGGCGACGGGGCTTCTTCGCCAATGACTTCCTACGAGATCCGCTACCTGCCCGCTTTTCTCTTGAAGTGGACGTCAGAATCCTCTTCTTTCACTCCTCCCGCACGTCGTGGGGAAGACGTCCCCACCACACCAGAGCCAGCCGCAGGAGTATCAGCTCCAGCCCCCATCTCGAAGCGAGGGCTCCCCGCATCAGAAGCCTCGCTGTCATCCACAACGATGAACTCCTCCAAGCCGGGGACACGAACCCGTTTGCCTTCTCTCTTATCAGAGGCTTTCCACCTCAGTCGCTGAGAGATTAACTTCACACCCGTACTATTGGCATTAAATCCAGGAGGTGTGGAGTTGGAAGCCGCGTACCACTGGCAAAAGCATAGGGTCGTCGAGAGGCAGGATCCTGCAGCGGCGTGCGTAACCACGCCCCAGTGCCATCCGCAGTAAAGAACCGCCAGGCACGGGCCCCATCAATAAGACTCCCCATGAAAGCCAGGTCCGAATTGGGGTTGCCCACATACAGCTGGTCGTACCCGAATTGGCGGGCAAATCGACTCGGGACGTAGGGTTCCAGGTAGCAGGTATCCCCACTCCTGTACAGCAAGTGCGAGGGCGGATGCTGACCAGCCACTCGAAAACGCCCCGACTCAGGGGAGACCGCCCTGACTCCGCATCTCGGAATTCCTCGTTGTATCCTGCACCCCGAATGCGAGGAAAACAGCGGAACAGGCTATAAGCGTCATGACGACGCACTAACTTACGGGCCTCGGCCACGTAGGTTTCCATCCAAGAACAGCCTTCAAACCGGCGGAGAATCGCCGTTCGAACACCCTGCGGAGGGTCTTCCCCAGCTCCAATCAAAGTAGGGCAGTGTAAGGCGAACCACGCCATCAAGTAGGTGTACGGCAGACCCACCCTAGGATTGGGTCCATCGCAAGGAAGGATAGCACTCTTCCCACGTCTTGTCGCCGGTGGCCTGCAGAAAACCTCCGTTAATGCGCGAAGGCCTCTTTGAATACAGCACACCATGGCCGGGAGAAGACCCAGACGGTGGCCATGGGCCAAGCGAACGGCGGGTAGCAGAACATTCGGGTGGACGATGTCACCCGAGGAAGAAGACACAACACACTTCTTTAACCAGACGGTTAAGAAACCGGCCAGCAGCGCCTTTCGAGACATAGGCCGACGGGCCTGATGGTGAAAGCTCCGAAGGGTATCACCCTTCTCATAGGGACCAGCGTCTTCTGTTACAACGATATCCCTTTGGAGACACATCTCCATCCTTTCAACAATATCGCCATCAGCAACTCCGCGATGAGCTGCTTCAGGAGCATTCTTCATGTCTGGGAACAGGTAACTTCCCCAGCTCTTTAAGCTCTTCGAGCTACCCTTGCCACCACCGTGGATGCTGGAGCAAATATGCAAGTGGCACATCAACTCCCGATAAGTCTCGAGCAGCGCAGGCTCCTGTTTCTCCAGAATAGCCAACTCCGCCTCACAGGGAAAGTACTCTTCGTATGGAAGAGACCGAAAGGCAAAGCAGAGATTTCCACATCTCATGCAAAGCCATGCCCAACGCGCCAACTGGGGTGAAGAAGGTCCCCGAAGCCGGGCAGTACAACTCAAGGATGGCGTAGAAGCACGCCACCTTCATTTCAATGCCGTAGCAGGTCGCCCTGACGGCCTCATAGAGGTTCAGCTCCTCTAAGTCCTCCTCAAAGTGAGCGAGGATGTAGTTGGTCAACTCCGCCCACCATGTCTTAGGAGGATGAACCCAACCGGGAGCCTGAAGTCAGTTGCAGGATAGTTCCCGTCAACTGCGCAGAATTGAGTGCCAAAGGTCTGCGCCACAGCCGGGTTCTCTCCCACTGGAAGTTCCCGCGATACCTTCCCAGGGTATAGCCCCATTATGCTGTGGGGAGCGCCCGCCCTCGAATAGCCGGACTGAAAGGTCAATCTCCCAACATGAACGGATTCGACGCTTCGGCTTATGCCCCACACCATCTTCCGAGCCTGAGTCACATTCACAAAGGAAGATAGAGGAAAGTGCCGCTTAGTCGACGGAAGGTAAAACTTCTCACCATCCAGTTGAAAGACCCATTGTCCTTCGCCTGCCTGCAACTGGCGATCGGGATCGAATGCGGCATCCCCGAACATAAAGTCGGGCTTCCTGTAAGTCTGACGGTCAATATCCTCAAGAGGAGCCGTGGTCAAGATACTCCGTGTGGTCTGCGGATGACCGCTTTGGATGAGTGTATCCCGGACAAGGGAGCTCCGCTCACTGAACAAAGAAGCCTGTCCATGGAATTGTAGGCTGAGGTTACCATCTGCTCCACTGGTCAGCCCAAACAGACTACTCAGGAGATCGGGAGCGTAATGCACTGCTGATTGAGGCTAAACCTGCACAAAAAATACGAATTTTCAGATCTTATAATAAAAACGTGCAAGTGCTCAATACTTTCGCTATAGCAAGTGGCTATGCGGGTCGTGATCCACAAGGAGGGTTTGCGATGGAAGCTTTACGTGTCTTTATTGAAATCGTTAAGAAAACAAAAGAAAGTTCTTCTCTATTTTTAAAGTTAAGAAAATGGAAAAGAAAGTTGTTAAAGTTAAGAAGAAAGCGGGAGATGAAGAAGGTGAAAAATCAGAAAACGAAAGAAAGCGACAAAGTACAAATGAAGTGAAAAGAAGAATGAAAACGATTTGGAGGAAGTGGTGTTTGTGATTTAGTTTACAGAAATAAAAGAAAAGAAATAAAAACAATTGCTTACCTTCTTTCGTCAAAAGCTTACCTCGAGTTTTCAGCAACGATTTTACCTTGAAGTGGAGGCATTCAGCGCATAGCACATAAGATTCGAGTATTGGTCTTCGTCCACATTACATCATCAAGACTACTTCAAGAATGAAATGATACAGAGAGAGACTCTATTCCATCGTTATGAGCTATCGGTGGCACTCGCAATGGCAAGGCTCTTTCGATGCTTTTAGACTCACTTGGAAGACGATTGTACGAAAAAGAAAAGTAAAATAGAAACGAAGAAGAAAAAGAAGACTAAATAGAAGTGCATACACAAAAAGAACACCGATTCGATTTCATTACAATCAAAGAAAAGAAATAAGTCTTACACCGTGTCACTCCAGCTCAAGCTTCAGTCTTGTTCTTCGATGAAAGTCGATCTCCTCTGAATTACATAAATGAAAACTAAAATTACATAAAAAGAAAGACTAAAAACCTAAACTAAGAAATGAAAACTAAGCTAAATCCTAATCTGCATTGGCCTTCCTTTTCAGTGCACAATATGGCCTTTTATAGGCAGAAACCCTAACAACCAGAACCCGGGGAGGTCGGGGGAGCAAACACTTCCCGTAACTCCCCAAGATTGCCGCAAAAACGCGGCTTTTGCAACGTTTTTGCGGCAAGGGTGTGGCCAGATGGCCACACCCTGTTGGTGGGTCTGTCCGGGGTCTTCTTCTGGCTTTATCCTTTGTTGGTTTTGTCGTTGGAGCTCCGGATTCTGACGAAATGACCTTGGATTTCTTGGCTTTAACTGATCGATTCTGAGAGGATTCTTCTCAATCGGTTTCAACCTCTTGATTTTGCCCTGATTTTATTTGTGCGAATTAACTCTGATTTAATTCAGAATTCTGGTGGGCTTTTGGCTCATTTCTCTTCATCTCCTTAAGGATTGGGCCTGCAAATAAATTAGACAAATAATTAGGACAATGTAGGCTTTTATTCTAAAATAAGTATGGAAATGTGACATTAAATATGCAACATTAGTGACCAATCACACCCCCATACCTATCTTTTGCTCGTCCTCGAGCAAAACAACTAAGCTATACTAAGGATTATTAGACCACTTTCGCAGGTCACGCGATTGCACTGAGCATGTGCAACAAGCCGTTAAACCTCTAGGTTCCCCTAGAGGACGAGTTTTGTCTCGTGAGGGTTTTCAGCGGATTGCACCCACAAAATCCATAAAGAAAGGGAAATAAAGAGTTAGTATTTTCGAAAAGCATTTTGAAAGAGAAAAATATTTGAAATATGATTGTAAGATCTAAGCAATCTATAAGTTATAAGAAAACTGAATTTTTCATTCCTAAACTTAGTCTCTACTCAAAAATTTGTTATCAATAAAAGTAAGGAGTCAAATTGTACTTCTCATCTAGTCTATTACTTTACCCTAAGTCATATGCACCTTGTGACTGTGAAAATTTTGACTAAGGGTTCATTGACTCTAACTCTTATGCCTTATTTATTTATATATATACTTTTTTTTTTGGTGGTATTATTCCTTAGTTCTATTAGGCTTTCTAATCTGCCCATGTAACGAGCCTCTAATCGATGACTCCCAAACCAAACGGTCTTAGGGCACCAGGTGAGAAAACACCCCCAAGGACTTAAGGACTCGAGCAAACAAGGCCACAAAACTAAGGATTTTTTATATGAACCTCTTTTAGGCGTGAATACTTATGCTTTATTAGGCACAAATACCCAGCTTAATCAGAGTATCTAATCATCTTTCGCATAAATACTAAGGCTTGCTTAGGCCAAAGCACCTAGCTAATCAATAATTAGACTTATTCATTTTTTTTCTCAAACTTATCTAATTATCTTTCGCATAAATACTAAGGCTTGCTTAGGCCAAAGCACCTAGCTAATCAATAATTAGATTTGTTTATTTTCTTTTTTTTTCTTTTTTTTTTTAAGGCATAAGAATCTTTGTTTTTGAACCCTAAGTGTGTAAGTGTATGAAGTGTGCATATTTCATCAAGGTAAAGATTAAGACCAAATTACTTTGACAAATTATCTTCCTAACTCTATAAATCAAACAAATAATCTTATTTTGACCAAGTATAAGAAATCCTAATTTTGATTTTCCTATTCCTTAAAATTAACTTAATTTCTTACAAAAATAAGTCAAAATATTGTTTCTATTTTTCAAAAAGTTTTTAAAAGTAAAGAAAAATGTCAATTTTTTTTATTTTTTTATTTTTTGTTTTAAAGAAAAAGAAAAGTTATGTTAGACCCTCCCCCACCTATCTCATGCATTGTCCTCAATGTATGAATTAATGCATAGATGCATGAAAAAGAAGAAAGGGAAGGAAAAGGTTACCTTAAGGTGGTGGTTCCGGTGGTGGTCTGATTGGTCCACGAAACATGGCCCAATCAACTTTTCTTGGGTCTCGAAGGAACCCACCAGCACTATCTTTAATATGACCCACTAAAAAGATAAATCCATTAAGGATTTTTATTAAATATTTGACCCCATCTAATTTCCATATTCCATAACTAATTTCGGAGTCAAATTTGTCAACCACCTCGTCCCAGAATGGAGTATGAAATGATAGAACGGTTGACTTGGACTCGAGAAGGACAGGAACTAATACCGACTAAGGAAGGTGACTTAAGTCAAGTAAAGGTTCAGGAGTCGAAATAGGTTCAGAAATTTGGTCCAAGTCAAGAAATTGAAACTCCAGTCCACATGTATTTTTCAACAATGGAATGTGACCTAATGTGGGTGATTCCAGTTCAGAAATGATAGGTGGAGGAATCAAAACTGACTCTAGAATATTATTCAAGTTTGGTAACAAAATGGGAGTCAAGATTGATTCAGAAAGTTGAACTGGATCACAAATTTGAGAATCTAGGTCACATATCTCATTGAGTTCAATATCAAAAAATGGAGAACTTGCCAATTTATCCATGGGATTTTCAAAATTGTAAAGTTGGTCAAGTTCAACATGATCCTCAAAGATGGGTGATTCAATTTCTTTATGAATTGGTACAGGATCCAATGTTGACTCCGGGAAAAGTTCGAAGTCAGGTGAAGGTACCGGAGTCATAATCGAATCAGGAAATGGAATTGAATCACTAAGTTGGGGTTCAGGATCATAATCATTTTCAAGTTCTATTTCAGGGAAAGAAAACTAGCCAAACTATCAATATCATGTGGAGTTTGGGTAAGTTCACATGGTTGTTCTGAAATAGAATCTTGATTTCCAAAACAACATGACTCTTTGGCTCTAACAGAATGGTAAGTGACATCAGGACGGTGGGAACGTAGAGATTCGACCATCATATCTATGTCACAATTTCTAGCATTTTGAGCATGAGTCATGGCTTCTAGCATCTTTTCATAATTGATGGGTTCATTGTTTTGATGAAAAGATGAAGAGTTGTCTTGGAAGTGGTATTGAAATTGTGAGTCCATCAGATTTTGGGATTTGTGTTTGGACTCACGCATACTCCGTTCCAAAATTGATGGTTTCCTATTTTGGACGGGTGGAACTGAGTATGAATCTTGAACATAATGTGGACTGGGTGGAGAAGGAGGGCAAGGTGGTTGGAAATTATGCTCGGGGGAGGTGAATCCCCACTGACTCGGTGAAGAGTTGAAATCATTATGGAAATTATAGTTATTAGATGGGGGGTATGGGTCATATTGATTCGGATAAGACCAATCCGGCACACTAGGTTGGTCAAAGTTATGATATGCCGGGTTGGTAATATCCGAAAATGAAGCCGGTGTGTAATATGGATTATTATTGTAGTTGAAAAAATTATTATTATAGTCCATATCACACAATAGAATACAAACAAAGAAAAACAAACAAATAAACAAACAAAAAAGAAAAAATTCTAGCCTAAGTTAGGGTAGACTTAGGACCTAGACGACTCCTAACTGGTTAGACTGTCCACGGGAGGTCTAATGTAGACTTTAACCACAAGCTAATCAGCCAGGTCAGGGCAAGGTTGGTGGGAGGTTTTCCGTCAAAGACGTTCCTTAATTAAATAACCACCAACCTTTGGGCTTTCGGCCCTCAATCCCTTTCCTAGACACTGATTTTGCAGGAGTTAGATTCCAACATTTTTCTCCCTTAGGATAATCTCCTAAATGAGTCCGAGATGTTCCTAGGGCCAACGTCTACTTTTTATTAAATTAGGCTTGGGTTAGTGAGTGCTTGGGAAAATGATTTGCGGGCTAAGCAAAGGGTGATAAAATCCCCACCTTATCTTATTTACGGGTATGCCCTTAAAATTGAATTGTGCAAGTGTACAAGAAATATAACTAGGATACACTCAAAGCATGAAAATCAAGCAAGAGTTGATTCCTAGTCTACATGCAATGCAAAACGTACCTTGCCTCCAGCACTCTTCAACAGTAAAAGTAAATGAATTGAAAAGACACGTGCCTAGAAATGCAAATGTCTAATCAACTTTTAACGATTACAACCAATTTTTTACTGTTGACTTTATTAAGCAGGTATAGGGTGAATATTACAGGGAATTAAGTAATGCAGCAGAAGTATTTTGCAGAATCAGAGACCCTGCAGAAAAATGATCAGTAGTGCACTCCTTATTGCCGCAAATTTGCGGCAAAAGCCAGGATTTTGCGGCAATTTGGAGGGATCCTGGTCTCTGCTTTCAAGAGCAGAGGCCCAGGTCCACTTATATGTCACTGCAATGCAAAGTTCCTGTTTTCTTCAACCTGTAACCTGCAACAGAGAAGAAGATTCGTTTAGTTCTTAAAAATTTGCAATAAAAATTCAGATTTCAATAAAAACCGTTTTACCCTCCCCGCAACGGCGCCAAAATTTGATTGAGGCTAAACCTGCACAAAAAATACGAATTTTCAGATCTTATAATCAAAACGTGCAAGTGCTCAATACTTCCGCTATAGCAAGTGGCTATGCGGGTCGTGATCCACAAGGAGGGTTTGCGATGGAAGCTTTACGTGTCTTTATTGAAATCGTTAAGAAAACAAAAGAAAGTTCTTCTCTATTTTTAAAGTTAAGAAAATGGAAAAGAAAGTTGTTAAAGTTAAGAAGAAAGCGGGAGATGAAGAAGGTGAAAAATCAGAAAATGAAAGAAAGCGACAAAGTACAAATGAAGTGAAAAGAAGAATGAAAACGATTTGGAGGAAGTGGTGTTTGTGATTTAGTTTATAGAAATAAAAGAAAAGAAATAAAAACAATTGCTTACCTTCTTTTCGTCAAAAGCTTACCTCGAGTTTTCAGCAACGATTTTACCTTGAAGTGGAGGCATTCAGCGCATAGCACATAAGATTCGAGTATTGGTCTTCGTCCACATTACATCATCAAGACTACTTCAAGAATGAAATGATACAGAGAGAGACTCTATTCCATCGTCATGAGCTATCGGTGGCACTCGCAATGGCAAGGCTCTTTCGATGCTTTTAGACTCACTTGGAAGACGATTGTACGAAAAAGAAAAGTAAAATAGAAACGAAGAAGAAAAAGAAGACTAAATAGAAGTGCATACACAAAAAGAACACCGATTCGATTTCATTACAATCAAAGAAAAGAAATAAGTCTTACACCGGTGTCACTCCAGCTCAAGCTTCAGTCTTGTTCTTCGATGAAAGTCGATCTCCTCTGAATTACATAAATGAAAACTAAAATTACATAAAAAGAAAGACTAAAAACCTAAACTAAGAAATGAAAACTAAGCTAAATCCTAATCTGCATTGGCCTTCCTTTTCAGTGCACAATATGGCCTTTTATAGGCAGAAACCCTAACAACCAGAACCCGGGGAGGTCGGGGGAGCAAACGCTTCCCGTAACTCCCCAAGATTGCCCAAAAAAGCGGCTTTTGCAACGTTTTTACGGCAAGGGTGTGGCCAGATGGCCACACCCTGTTGGTGGGTCTGTCCGGGGTCTTCTTCTGGCTTTATCCTTTGTTGGTTTTGTCGTTGGAGCTCCGGATTCTGACGAAAGGACCTTGGATTTCTTGGCTTTAACCGATCGATTCTGAGAGGATTCTTCTCAACCGGTTTTAACCTCTTGATTTTGCCTGATTTTATTTGTGCGAATTAACTCTGATTTAATTCAGAATTCTGGTGGGCTTTTGGGCTCATTTCTCTTCATCTCCTTAAGGATTGGGCCTGCAAATAAATTAGACAAATAATTAGGACAATGCAGGCTTTTATTTTAAAATAAGTATGGAAATGTGACATTAAATATGCAACATTAGTGACCAATCAACTGCAAAGAAACGAACTATGATTAGTTCTACATTCAAGTGAATACGAAGACATAGAAATTCACTAAGGCATAGCCTCGCTCAGCAAGCAAGGCCAGCAAGGCGACAGCTTCGCAATATAATTGCATTTTTGCAGAAGGCGTCCAAAGTACCAACTTCGCTTAAGCAGGAAGTGATATAGTCCTAAGGGCTAACGTCACCAAGAGGGCATCATGGTCAAAAGTCACCCTTCGTGGCCATGACTGAAGGAACAGACCTATATCCTGTTCCTCAACAGGATGGAGACGGCCCGAGTAATGTCTTCGTACGGAAGCCTAAGGAAGAACTTTTCGGTTCTTAATTCCCCTGTGCAAGGAAAATAGGGAGGTTCAAGGAAACAAGTTCCCTAATGAGGACGGATCATATTCAATCGTCCTAATCGCCAAATGTCGGCTCCAAAGGAGAGAGACCATGGTCTCTAATCAGATAAGAAAGTCCCTTACCGGTGACTGGTCGCTCGATGACCGGAGGAGGAGGGCCCTCCGCTGCAGAAGTCGCCACTTCTTTTCCCGCTCGTCTTTTGGGCGCCATTGCAGAGCTGCAAGAGTTCTCAAGGTTCTCTGAATGAAGAAAGAAGAGGAAGAGGGAAAGTCAAGAAATTTCTCTGAAAAAAAGGAGATCTTTTCCTGCTCAGCCCAATCGGGCTTTTATAGGCCAATCAGCGCCTGAAACGAGGCCTCGAAAAGGGCGTATGCCTTATTAAGACGAGAAAGGTTTATGTAAATGTATCGATATATCCTTTCCTATCTCCGCTATAGCATAAGGCTATACCGAGTCGATTCTCTGGGAGAGCTTGCGATGGAAGCGTTACGAATCGTAGTGAAGAAATGTAAACGAAGTGTCTTCTATGCTTAATAGAATAAAACAATCATGGAACAAGAAATGAAAGAATGGATGAATATGTTCATGATGGAAAGTGGAAAAGAAATCAAGATTGGATTTGGTATTAACACTAGAAAGAATGAAAACTTGAAGAATCAAACCATGACTAGCTTACCTTACTACCTTGCCAAAGCTTACCAAACTCCGTGATAATGATGCTTGCCTTTTAGTCATTGGCATAGATGTGTCTTGCGTGTTGATCTAATTACTTTCCCATTGCATGAAGGGTGGTTTAACCCATCGGAGAAGAGAAGACCATCCAACTTGCAAGATGAAATATAGCAATCACCCATGAGTTAGTGAAGATGGCGAGGCTAGTGGTTAGCTAGTACATGGTAGAAAAATTTAACTACAAGCCATAAGAAAAGTAAAACAAAGCATGAATTAAATTGCAAGGATTTAAAGCGAGCAAGTAAAGAAAGCAATTAAAGAAAGCAAGTAAACTAGAACCAAGCTCAAGTAGAGGAAGGAGAATGGATGAATCCTTGTTACTTCAAGTTGTCACACCTTGATTACACAAGCTCTCTCTCTCACAATCTCTCTCTTTTACAAAGTATCTAGGGAAGGAGAAGAGGGACTAAAGAACTAAACCTAGAGAAAAATCTATGAAAATTACAACAACTAACAATTTCTCCTCTCTTCTCTGTTCAGTTTTTGCTCGCAGGTCCTTGGTCCAATATTTATAGGCCCTGAGAGAACTCTCCAAAAGACGAACAGGTGGCAGAAATCTGGGGCTCAGAGGCCCCAGATCTGCCGCAGATCTGCGGCCTGGATTGGGTTTCTGCGGCTCAATCTGGGCCGTTGGATCTCCGCTTTCTGTTACGAATTTGTTATGAAGTTGTTATCCACGTGGCCTTCTGGAATCTTCAGTTGTTACGCGGATCTCTCTCTGGATTCTGATTTCAAATTTGGGCTTTATTTTGGGCTTGGAATTAATCTCTTTAATTATTGCTAATTAAAGTGATTATTGGGCTTTCTCCCATTTCAGTTGTGGACCTGTAAAATATAGAGAAGATGAGTAAAAATCATATATTTATTTGCTAAAATGCATGGGAATGATATGGTAAAATATGCACATTTGTGTAACAATCACACCCCCACACTTATTCTTTTGCTCGTCCCGAGCAAAACAAAGAAAAGAAAAACTATACTACCAATTTTATTACACCACTTTCGCAGGTGACGCGATTGCACTGAGCATGTGCAACAAGCCGTTAAACCTCTAGGTTACCCTAGAGGAGGAGTGTTGTCTCCTGAGGCTTTTCAGCGGATTACACCCACAAAATCCATAAAGAAAGAAGACAAATGTTAGTGTTTTGAAAACGCATTTTGAACAAGAGACATGTTTACGAACTATTTTTGCAAAAATATAAGTGATCTAAGATCATAAGTCCACCTATAATTATTCTTTCTTAAACTTAGTCTCCATGCAAGATCTTGTCTTTAATTAAGGTAAGAATTCAAAATTGGATTGAATACTTTATCTTTCATAAAACCTAGATAGTATGCACACCGTGCTCAGTGAAAATTTCTGGGATTTCAACTCCAACCATCAAGCCATTTATTTATTTATATATATATGTATATATATATATTATATATTTTTTATTTTTCTTCCCTTAGTCTAGGCTTTCTAGTTTACCCTTGTAGCGAGCCTTTAACCGATGACTCCCAAACCAGACGGTCTTAGGGCACCAGATGAGAAAACATCCCTCGGGTTTAAGGTCTCGAGTAAAAAAGGCCACAAAACTAAGAGGGATTATTCTTTTTGATCACCGTTAGGCGTGAATAATCATGCTTCTTGAGGCATAGTTATCCAGCTTAATAAGTGATGTTTATTTATAATTTTTTTTTATGGCATTTTGGTCTTTGTTTCCATCCCAAGAAATGTGTAAGTGTAAAGTGCATATTTATCTAAGGCAAAAATTCAAGATAAAAATATCTCACCAATTTTTCTTACTTAGCCTATAATTTTAAACAAGATCTATTATTTCAACTAGGTTTAAGATGTCATAATTAAGGCTTTCTTAATTTCTAAGATACATCTTAATTTTCTTAAAAATAGATCAAAACTTTGTCTCTTATTTCAAAAAGTTTTTTTTTTATATTTTTTATTTCTAAAAGAAGTGTAAAAGAAAGAAGATCTAAAAAACTCTATGTTAGTAAACCCTCCCCCACACTTATTTCATGCATTGTCCTCAATGCATCATGATATATGTATGCATGAAAGAAAATGGAGAGGGAAAGAAAAATCACCTCAAGGTGGTGTTCCGGTGGCGGCCTGATTGGTCCACGAAACATGGCCCAATCAACTTTTCTTTGGGTTTTGAGGAACCCACCAAAAATATCATGAATATGACCCACTAAAAAGATAAATCCTTGAAAGATTTTTATTAAGTACATGACCCCATCTAATTTCCATTTTCCATAATAAATTTCAGAGTCAAATTTATCAACCACCTTGTCCCAGAATGGTGTATGAAATGACAGAACGGTTGACTTGGACTCAGGAAGGATAGGAACGAATACTGACTCAGAAAGGTGACAGAATTCAAGTGAAGGTGTAGGAGTCGAAGTGAGTTCAGGAATTTGGTCCAAGTCAAGAAAATGAAGCTCAAGTCCACAATCATTTTCCAACAATGGGATGTGACCTACTATGGGTGATATCTCTTTACTTCCAATATTAAGAAATTCTAGCTCATCACCATACAATTCTTCGAAACTTAAGTCAACATCTTCCGATAGAATTGTACAATCAGTTTCAGAAGTAAAGAGATAGTGAGAATCTAGGTCACATTCCATATGTAGTTCAATACATGAAGAACTTGCCAATTTGTCAATAGTATCTTCAGAAGTGTAGAATTGGTCAAGTTAATATGATCCTCAAAGATGGGTGATTCAACTTCATTATGAATTGGTACAGGATCCAATGTCGACTCCGGGAAAGATTGAAGTCAGGTAAAGTTACCGGAGTCATTATTGAATCAGGAAAAAGAAGTGAATCACTAAGTTGGGGTTCAAGATCACATTCCTCATGTAGTTCAATTCCACAAAAATGTGAACTTGCCAATTTATCAATGGGACTTTCAAAAGTATGGAATTGGTCAAGTTCACTATGATCATCAAAGATTGGTGATTCAATTTCAAAATAGACTGGCACTGGATCCATACTGACTCGGGAAATGAAGTGAAATCATGTGAAGACACCGGAGTCATAATTGAATCAGGAAGGAAAATTGAATCATCAAGTGGAATTTCAGGATCATATTCACACTCAAGTTCAATTTCAGGAAAAGGAAAACTTGCCAAAATGTCAATGGGATCTGAATTTTGGACAAGTTCAGGTGATTGTGCTGAAATTGAATCTGAATTTCCAAGACTACATGACTCATCTTTTTTAATAGAGTGGCTAGTGACATTAGAAATAGGATGAGAATGAAGAGTTTGGATCATCAACTCTATGTCACGATTTCTAGCATTTTGAGCATGAGTCATTTCTTCAAGCATCTTTCCATAATTGATGACTTCATTGTTTTGATGGAAAGATGAAGTATTGTCTTGGAAGTGATATTGAAATTGTGAGTCCATCAGATTTTGGGATTTGTGTTTGGACTCACGCATACTCATTTCCAAAATTGATGGTCTTTTATTTTGGACTGGTGGAAGTGAGTATGTATCTTGAAAATGTGGTGGAATTGGAGAGGCTAATTTGGTCTTAAGTTGTTGCTCTGCCTCTAGTAAATTGGCTTCTATCCTCTTTTGGAACTCAGATTTTTCTTCAATGGGAGGTCCAGAAAAGGAATATATGAAGCAGAATCGGAGAATGAATATTGTGGATATTGTGGACTAGGTGGATATGGTGGACAAGGACGTTGATAATTAAACTCGGGGGACTGGAATCCCCATTGACTCTGTGACGAGTTGAAATCATTATGGAAATTATAATTATTAGATGGGGGGTATGGGTCATATTGATTCGGATAAGGCCAACCCGGTGTATTTGGTTGGTGCATATTATAAAACACCGGGTTGGAATTATCCGAATAAAATGGAGTCTGTGTGAAATATGGATTATTATTAGGATAGAAAGAATTGTTGAATGCCATATTACACAAAAAATCACAAACAAAAAGAAAAATCAAACAACAAACAAAAAGAAAAGAAAAAAATCAAAACCAAGCCAAAATGGTTGACCTAGACCTAGACGACTCCTAACTGATTAGATCGTCCACGGGAGGTTTAGTGTAGATGTAGACCACAAGTTAATCAGCCAGGGAAGGGCAAGGTTGGTGGGAGGTTTTCCGTCAGAGACGTTCCTTATTAAGTAACCAGCAACCTTCGGGCTTTCGGCCCTCAATCCCTTTCCTAGACACTGATTTTGCAAGAGTCTATTTCCAACACTTTTCCCCCTTAGGATAATCTCCTAAGTGAGTCCGAGATGTCCCTAGGGGCCAACGTCTATTCAAATTTTATTAAATTAGGCTTGGGTTAGTGAGTGCTGGGATGGTGGTTTTTGGGCTAAGGAAAGGGTAATGAAATCCCCACCTTATCTTATTTATGGGTTATGCCCTTAAAATTGAATTGTGCAAGTGTACAAGAAATATAACTAGGATACACTCAAAGCATGAAAATCAAGCAAGAGATGATTCCTAGTCTACATGCAATGCAAACGTACCTTGCCTCCAGCACTCTTCAACAGTAAAAGTAAAGGAATTGAAAGACACGTGCCTAGAATGCAAGTGTCTAAACAATTTTAACAATTACAAACAATTTTTTTACCGTTGATTAATTAGCAGGTATATGGTGAAAAATACAGGAATTCAAGTATAGCAGAAGCTGTATTTTGCAGAGCTGGAGACTTTGCAGAAATTTTGTGAGTAGTCAACTCAGGATTGCCGCAGATCCGCGACAAAAACCAGGATTCCGCGGCAAAACTGAGGGATCCTGGTCTCTGCTTTCGAGAGCAGAGGCCCAGGTCCACTTATATGTCACTGCAATTAAAATTTTCCTGTTCTTCAACCTGTAACCTGCAACAGAGAAGAAGATTCGTTTAGTTCTTCACTTTAAAGAAAATCCGTTGCTCTCCCCGGCAACGGCGCCATTTTGTTTTATTAAGACGAGAAAGGTTTATGTAAATGTATCGATATATCCTTTCCTATCTCCGCTATAGCATAAGGCTATACCGAGTCGATTCTCAGGGAGAGCTTGCGATGGAAGCGTTACGAATCGTAGTGAAGAAATGTAAACGAAGTGTCTTCTATGCTTAATAGAATAAAACAATCATGGAACAAGAAATGAAAGAATGGATGAATATGTTCATGATGGAAAGTGGAAAAGAAATCAAGATTGGATTTGGTATTAACACTAGAAAGAATGAAAACTTGAAGAATCAAACCATGACTAGCTTACCTTACTACCTTGCCAAAGCTTACCAAACTCCGTGATAATGATGCTTGCCTTTTAGTCATTGGCATAGATGTGTCTTGCGTGTTGATCTAATTACTTTCCCATTGCATGAAGGTGGTTTAACCCATCGGAGAAGAGAAGACCATCCAACTTGCAAGATGAAATATAGCAATCACCCATGAGTTAGTGAAGATGGCGAGGCTAGTGGTTAGCTAGTACATGGTAGAAAATTTTAACTACAAGCCATAAGAAAAGTAAAACAAAGCATGAATTAAATTGCAAGGATTTAAAGCGAGCAAGTAAAGAAAGCAATTAAAGAAAGCAAGTAAACTAGAACCAAGCTCAAGTAGAGGAAGGAGAATGGATGAATCCTTGTTACTTCAAGTTGTCACACCTTGATTACACAAGCTCTCTCTCTCTCACAATCTCTCTCTTTTACAAAGTATCTAGGGAAGGAGAAGAGGGACTAAAGAACTAAACCTAGAGAAAAATCTATGAAAATTACAACAACTAACATTTTCTCCTCTCTTCTCTGTTCAGTTTTTGCTCGCAGGTCCTTGGTCCAATATTTATAGGCCCTGAGAGAACTCTCCAGAAGACGAACATGTGGCAGAAATCTGGGGCTCAGAGGCCCCAGATCTGTCGCAGATCTGCGGCCTGGATTGGGTTTCTGCGGCTCAATCTGGGCCGTTGGATCTCCGCTTTCTTTTACGAATTTGTTATGAAGTTGTTATCCACGTGGCCTTCTGGAATCTTCAGTTGTTACGCGGATCTCTCTGGATTCTGATTTCAAATTTGGGCTTTATTTTGGGCTTGGAATTAATCTCTTTAATTATTGCTAATTAAAGTGATTATTGGGCTTTCTCCCATTTCAGTTGTGGACCTGTAAAATATAGAGATGAGTAAAAATCATATATTTATTTGCTAAAATGCATGGGAATGATATGGTAAAATATGCACATTTGTGTAACAATCAATGCCGCCGTTTCGAATTAATTCGAAACGCCGCCCAAAGCGCCTTCCCGAGAAGCGCTGCTTCGATTCCGTTAAGGGTTAACCTCGCCCTGGCTTAAAGTGCGGATTTCGCACAATCCTTCAAGGACTTCGCCGAAAGGCTTACCTTAGCCTTCTAAAAAGGCGCTGACATGCCAGCCTCGCGAAGATTACCCAAAGAAAGGACTATGTCCTTAACTCCGCATACAGTTTAGCCCCGCTATGGCCAAACCCTCAAAGAAAGCAAGCAAAGATCAGATAATCAAGAGATGGACTTTCATTGATTTAAAAGGAGGAGTACATTGATATTACATCAAAGTTGTGTTTCATACAACACACCCAGTTGCTCGACAGGGTCATTTGTGCCAAAAAGCATACAAGTGGTTTTACCCGCTTCTAAGTCAAATCGACTGGACAAAGGAGGCCTTCCTCCTGCACAAGGCCGTAATCAGTGGCGTCGCAAGGACACGGTCATTATTCTCCACAAAAATGGCAGATCTTGCCAGGCCATTTTTGTTGAAGCCTGGCAATAAACTTATCGCCGCCAACATGATAGATCGCGTATAATGGGAATTGGCACTGATATCAGTGGTCTGACAGGTGGGATGCCCTCCTTCCCGAAGTGGATCGCCCTTAAAGGCCACCAAAGTTGAAAGTTGGCAATGATGCCAGTGATCTCACAGGTGACGCCCACTACCCCGAAACGGATCATCTCCGACAAAGCGGCTATCAGCCTCACCTCAGAACGAATCATCTCGTATAAGAGGCTGCCAATAGCCTCTGGGACACGCACCCGCTGCCCCGAATTGTTCCTCCTGCTTAAAAGTGAAGCTTCAACCGGAGAAGCATAAGGCAATTTTATGGTTCCTTCCATCAAGTCACAAGATTGGCAAGCATAGCTCACTGCAATGCAAAATCAGAACAGATTAGCAGTTAAGCACAAAAAAACTGCGAATCAGAATCTTTTGGGTCAAAGCAATCCAATTTCAGCAGAGGATAAGCCTCGCCTACACAGCACTGATGGGCTGGCTCGACAAACGCCAAGTCCAAGCCTCACCTATATGGCTAGCCAGACTGACCCCGTGGGATGCAGTCTTAGCTCCGCCTATATGGTAAGACTGGCTCAACTATTGAAGAGACCCAGTCCTAAGTTCTGCCTGGGCAGCGGATTTAATATACAGTGATCTTTCTGGGAAGCTATGCCAAAATCCTTCTCTGCAGATCAGTTAAATAGAGAACAAGGGAAGCTAATCCCTGAAGCAGCCGCTGAAGATGAATCAAGGGAAACGAATTCCCTAAAATCGGTGAAGTCGTTGAACGATCAAGACTTACCGGTCCTTGGCCGGATAATGACCAGAGTGGGCATTCCCACTAGTTCAGAGATCTGAGTATCTCTTTCAAACCAAGAGAAGAGAAGAGAGGCAAAGCACTTCTCTTCAGAGGACCTCAAGTGTCCTATTTATAGGCCTCATGGCCTGAGCGCTGCCGCCTCAAGCGTGGAAGCACGAGCGCATTTAAGGCATTTACTACGCCTTGAGAACAGGGACGGTTTCCCTTGGAACCGTGCGAAGGGAGAAACGTCTCCCTCATAAAAGGCACTGATGGCGCCTTGAAGAAAGGGAATATCCTCCCTCGGAAACGTGCAAATCGGAGAATATCTCCCTCGATCAGCACGAAGAAAGGAGTAATCCTCCTCGTAACCAGCCCACGGCAGTTGATCTCGGGAAAGCGACATGCCCTCCCAAGCGAACATATCTTCAGAAGCCCAGATGCGGGGCTACTAGCTGCGAAGCTACCCAGACTCGAGTCTACATGATTCCTCGGCGAATCTACATCCCAAAGCAGGATTTAAAGCGAAGCTGAACTCAACCATCATGGCGACGTTCATACTCCACACACCACCAATCAAAGCAGTTCAAAGTATTTCGAAGTCTGAGCCATTACAGACTTTCGAAAACTTTGAAGGGGGTCTTGTTGACACTTAAAAAAGATAAGATTCTTATTGGTCCGAACAATGTCTAAACTTGTTGACATTTACAAAAGACAAGTGACAGACAGCTGAAGACCAGTTTTCACCCATCTCCAAGGGACAAGAAGCAACTTGGACTCCACTGATCCAGCAAGCAGACAGTGAACCCGGATTGTTTCTAAACAGACCTCAGCAGGTCTAAGGTGCTAGCACTTAACATCGCATGAGCCCAAAGGGATAGCCTCGTTTGAGAGGCTAATATCACTCGACTTCGCCAAGAAGCCAACTGACAGCTTCGCCGAAAAGCCTCTTTTTCGGACTTCGCCAAGCATTGCCTCTAGCTCCGCCACGAGCTCAATGCGGGCAGCGCCATTATTGATCTGCCACAGTCAACCTTTGACCAATCAAATCTCCGGATGAGATCGGATCCAATCAGATCAAATCCAATTAAGATCAAATCAGAGATCAAATTTGGCAGTTGATTGCCACAATCTCCTGACTCTTCTAAAAACGAGTAAGAAGATCAGGGGGAAATCCTCCAACGATATGGAAAGGATCAAAACAGATCAAGAGGATCAACCGACCTGCCAATTCTAGCTCCGCAGAAGCTATCCTAGCCTCGCAGCAAGGCTAATTTCCAGATTTAAACAGATTTGATTCAATCTGTTTCCATATCTTCAAGGGACGATTATACCCTTGCTCTCCCTATAAATAGCCCGCCAGGGGTACAAGGAGAGGAGATCGATCAATCGAGAGAGATCAATATCGATCAATCGAGAGAGATCAATAGAGATCAATAGAGGCAGACAGGCATACGGGAGGACTCCATAAGCAGAGGCTTCTTCACAAAGCACCGTGCGTTCTCGAATTCAGAGACCTTTTAGAGAATTGCTTTCTCTATCCAGGGTGTTGATACCCTAATATCGTCCTTCTTCTAAAGGAATCTCCGGAACCAGGCGAGAAGGAATTCCTTATTGAAGGCGATTTTGAGAAGCAGCAAGAGGGTTCTACCAACCTTCTATTCTCTGATTCCCCGAACCAGGCGAGAAGGGAATCTCATCGCTCGCATCGTCAAAGGGACAAAGTGGTCGCGCGCTGACCAGACTCCTATCGGCACACTTCTCCAGAATCTCTGAGGAGATCTACTTGTAATCTTTTTAAGAATACTTGTAATTTAGCTCCTCAACCTTTTTTTGTAAGTTTTCCCCCTTTGCAAACATAATGGAAAACAGCATGGACTCCCATCCAACCGCCCGTTGATGGTAGGGGTTTTCAAAAATAGGTTTACAAATATAGTATGTTTGAAAACTACTACCAAGGAAGAATATCACAACTAGTTATATGAATCAACTAGTACGAGATCCTTCAAATAAGGAATAACAAATATTTTTCATGAAGACCCATGTAAACCACATGGCACTAAAACACTCAAAATCCATATAGCACAATTTGTACTCATGAAAACTAAGTCAAGAGAAAACATTAAATAAGGTGAGTGTACAAGTGTTGTGTGACACATATCAACATGAAAATATTCAATTAAGCCCATGTGAAATTTCTTAAACACATTAACACATGAAAAACTAAATTTTTTATTTCCAATTGAAATTACCTAAAAATATGAAAATCATGAAAATCACCAATTGAAATCATCAAAACGATTTAAACTTCAAGGTATATATATGTCATGTACAAACTAACGTATACATATATATCCTAAACATAATGAGTCCACAAAAGTATATGCATGAAGGCACGTGGCTCAAGGATGTATATGTATAATCAATAGTTTAGACAAGATGGACATATACATGAAATTAAAGCACATGATCATAGAATTAAAACTCAAGATCAAGAAAACACATCCAATAATGGGAATATAAGTTAGAATGCATGAATCATCAAAACTACTATACTAGCACATCTAATGGGTACAAATAGGCATTCAAGCACAAACATATATGAACATTAGTTTGTAGCTCACTATATGTACAAGTATAAATCCTAGTCTTAATGAAAACTAACATCTAAACGTATATCCAAAACATGAAGCATAAAACGGGTCAAAAATCAACATGATAAATATAAAAATGATCATGAAGTAAATCCACATGCTATTAGAATCATGATATACATAATAGTCTATAAACATCAAAACATGTGGCAAAAACGGAAATCATAAAACACATCACCATTGTTTAGCTATTACAACACATGTTAATTATCAAAACATGAATCATTAAAAACAAACATCATAAACATTCATATGATCATTATGTATATGCATGTACATTAGATCTAGTGCATACATATTAGTTTAAATAAGGTGAGATACTAAATATAGATCCATATAAAACATGGTGTCTCAAGTAACTAAACATGTATAACACTAATCTAATCAACATGTCATAAGCATAATGAACAATAAACCATGGCATGCTATAGGATGATGAACATGAAAAGCATGCAATTAAAAACGGGAGTTAGAGATTGATACCAAAACCGATGAAGGCACCTCTCTAGTTCTCCAAACTAAGGTGGTCCTCCCACCAAATCCCCTTGAGAGTGAAGCATCCAAATGGTTCTTTTTTAAGCTTAGAACGCATCCACCTCAAGGCACCAATACTCTCACGTGATGCGAGAGCTCCCACCTACATCAAAAGTCAAGGAGGTGATTTTTGGTACCCATTTCCTTTTGGGTCCACGGGGGTTAGTATCCTTTCTAACCCAAACAAGATTAGTTGCTAAATTTTCTTGATGAATACGATCATAACAAAATCTAGCAAGATGGCCTTTTCGGCCACAATGTGTACATGTGTACACATGAGCATACGTGTGATGGTGGTGACCGTGGAAAGCATGTGTATGCCGTGTAGGGTGTGCATGCAAAATGGACCTTGTTTCTTGCGAACCAAGGTTTCCAAACGTGTATGATTTAAAGCACATTGGCTCAAAGTGGAGCCCAAATAATCAACACTTTTCTTCAAAATATTTATATCATTTTCAATAGTGGAAGACAAAGTGGAGCATGCAATAGGTGTGCAAGAAGAAGAAGCTATACTAGCATGGCACACATGAGAATCAATATCAATTTTTAAAGATTCATTTTTCTTTAAAACCAAATCCAACTCTTTTGTAATTGAATCAATTTTATTTTTCAAAATAAGGTTATCTTTTAAAACAAAATCCAATTTAGAAGATAAAGCCTTATTGTTTTTCACAACATCATCACAATCATCTTTACCTTTTAAAACATCAATTTCCTTTAAAGCAAGTTCAAGTTGAGATTTAAGTGAGTCACGTTCACTTGCAATCTCTTCCTTCTCTTGCAAAGTCAATTCAAAATTAGAACATAAATCCTTTAATTCATTTTTCAAAACAAGGTTGTCCTCTTTCAAAAGATTGTGTTTTTCTAAGAAATTTTCAAGCTTTTGAGCAAGTTCCAAATTTAAAGATTGAACTTCTAAACATCCATAGCAATAGGAACTAGAGCTATCATCTAATTGAGTGTCCGATTGTACCTCAAGGGAGTTCTTCCCGTGGACCATGAGGCAATGCTCTTCGGACTTTTCTCTCATAGATCTCCTCATCTTGTTAATAATCCTTGGTAGCTCGGGAGAAGTCAATATGCTCCAAACTGCAAAAGTCGAGTCATAACGATCAAAAACCGGCAAAAGATGTTCATTAAGAGATGCTCAAGTGCTCTAAGTGCTAATGCATTAACCTTTTTATGCTTGCTACTATTAGGGAATGATTCTTGAGTAGAGGCTTGATAAACTAGATGACCTAGTGATTTTAAATGCCTACTCATATTAGCCTTCCAAGTATCAAGTCTAAAATGGTCAAACATAGGAGGGCTATCCATGAGTGCAAACTAGATGAGTGCAAATGAAAATGCAAATGAAGATTAGCAAATAAAGATCTCACTCCTAGGTGGTTAAACCTAAATATCAGGAGCGTACGCTCTGATACCAATTGAAATCACCTAGAGGGGGGTGAATAGGTAATATAGCTAATCTATGAACTCAATGCGGAATTTAAAAACTTAATGTAATACACTCAAATGCAATCAACAAGTGATGCACACACAACCAAGCTGATTTGTCACATACATTGCATTTATGTTGTCACTTTACCACACTTGTATGCTAATAAATGATATTAATAAGTGTCTTTTTCCTTTGCTAAATACAGGCCCAAATGCTCAAAGAAATAAAAGAGTAACAAGCCCAAAAGCCCACTTTATTCTGAATTAATTCAGATTAAATTCGAAGTGAAGAAATCTGGGCTATCAAGGGGTTGAGAAAATCCCTCCTTGAATCGAGGAATCAAAGCTAAGGAAATCAAAAGCTGATTCAGTCCACGATCGAAGCAGCAACAAAGAAACCAGCTGAAGATCCGAGATCCCCTTCAAACATGGAAGCCTCCCCCTCTTGTTGTGGCCAACTGGCCACAACAGTGCCGCGGAAACGCGGCCCAAGCCGCGTTTCCGCGGCCAACTGAAGTCAGTTGGGGGAGCGTTTGCTCCCCCAACGATCCCGGGATCCTATCTCTACAGGTTTTGGCTATAAAAAGGGCTTTCAGCAGAGCAAAAAGCAGCGAAGACTAGGATTAAACTTTGCTTTTATTTTCTTAGGATCTAGGTCATTTGTTAGCTAGAACTCAAGTTGTAATTTTGTTTTTAAGTTGTAATCCAGTTTCAAAAACCTGTGAGAGAGAGGACAGAGAGCTTGTACTTGAAGGATTGAAGTGACAGCAATACAAAGGTCAAGCCGATTTCTCTTTCACTTGCAGTACGGTATGCTTGTTATTATGTCGTTGTGTTCTTCGTTTTCCATGAGTAACTAAACGCTTTTTCTGGGCTTGCTATCGGAATCTCTCTTGTTTTCTTCTCTTCTGTTTTTAAAAGAAAAATCCCTATGACTCATATGCATGCCTCCCTTAAAAGCCTTTCTCTTTGAAAGTGTTCTTGAAGGCACATGATGATGGGAATGGAAAGTTGAATTCACCGTTCTTTCTTGAACTTCTTGTGAATCTTTTTTAATTCATCCTTGCTTCTTCGCGCTTTATGTTTTAACATCCGATTCCAACTCTTTCTCGAAGAAACAGAACTCAACCCTTCCACATCTTATGTGCTTTACTTAAAGCTTTCTAAAAGAATTAACTTTAAGTTTTGCAATTGAACTTGAGGGACTAAATACTTTAAGAGAAGAATGGACAATTGAGTAGGAAGATAGTAAGCCCAGATTTGATTTCTTATTATAAACAACATCACAACTCTTAAAGCTTTTTAAAAACCACCTTCTCCAAATCCTTTTCTGAAAATTGAAGTTTCTCTTTTTCATCTCTTTTCCTTCCATTCTCTTTTTCCTAAAAAACGAACACTAATTCATTGTTTTTAAGCAACTCATCGAAAAGCTTCCATCGCATCCCTCCTCGTGGACTCGACCCGTTAGCCACAAGCTACACGGTACATTCTTAACTTCGTTGGTTGTTTCATTTGTTTTAGCAATCAATTTTTGGCGCCGTTGCCGGGAGGGAACGGTGTAGTTGTTTTAACAACTCTTGTGTGTTTGTTTCAGGGACATTGAAGATCAAGATCTAGCATTCAAGCTTTGCCAAGAAGACTTGAAAATTCTGTGCCCCTACTCTCGAAAGTAGGAAACAGAATTTCAAGAAATTGCTTTGCAAATCTGAAAATTTTTGGGACTACTAAAAACTTTGTTTTGCAGGACATATTGCTTGCAAAAATTTCTAGTTTTTTTATGTCATATTTGTGCTAGTTTGTTATCACCATCCCTGTTTTAATCCAACAGTAATTTGAATGATTGTGAATTGTTTAAAAAACGTTTAGACTTGCATTCTAGGCATTTGTCTAATTACGTTTTCTTTACAATAACTGTTGAAGAGAGCTGGAGACAAGGTATGTATGCATAGCATATAGTTTAGGAAACATTCTTGGGTGTTATTGCTTTTGAATGCTACTTTCCTATATCTTGCACACTTGCACTAATCAATTCTAAGGGCAAAACCCTAATCAAGATAAGGTGGGGAAGTCATTACCCTTCCTTAGCCCACAAACCATCTCCAAGCACGCACAACCTAAGCCTAATTAAATTTGATAGACGTTGGCCTTAGGGACATCTCGAACTCAATAGGAGATTATCCTAAAGAGGGAAAGTGTTGGAAATTGACTCCTGTAAAATCAGTGTCAAGGAAAGGGATTGAGGGCCGAAAGCCCGAAGTGCGGTGGTTATTTAATTAAGGAACGTCTTTTGACGGAAAACCTCCCACCAAACTTGCCCTGACCTGGCTGATTAGCTTGTAGTCAAGGTCTACATTCTACCTCTTGTGGACAATCAACCAGTTAGGAGTTGTCTAGGTCAAGGATACCTTAGACTAGGCTTGGTTGATTTTTATTGTTGACTACTGTTTGAACTTGTTGTGATTGTGATTGTGATTGTGTATGCAAGTGTGGTCGAGAGACCCTAATTCATCTAGGTTGACTAGAAACACATCACCACCTGAGTTTGAACCAAGACCAGATCCGGTAATGGCTCAATCCACATCACTGCAGGATAGGTTCTACCCCATTAGGACCTCACTTCCATCATGCATCTCACTTCCATCGGTTGGTGAACACAATTTTGAGCTCAAGCCTCAATTCATCAACACACTCCCCAAATTTCATGGTCTAGAGTCTGAAGATGCCTACTTCTTCATAAGAGAATTTGAGGAAGTATGTCTTATGATGAAAATCCCACACCTTGTAGACGATGCTATTAGGTTGAGATTTATCCCGTTTGCACTTAAGGACCTAGCAAAAAAGTGGCTCTACAGCTTAGCAGCCGGTTCCATCACATCTTGGGATGGTTTCATCAAGGTCTTCTTGAAGAAATTCTATCCTATCCATAAAACTGCTCTCATTAGGAAGACGATCATGCAATTTAAGCAAGAGCCTAGTGAACCGTTCTGGAGGTACTTTGAACGCTTTAAGGACCTCCTTGTCCAATGTCCACATCATGGAATAGAGAAATGGCGACAATGCCAAATTCTCTATGACGGTTTAGACTATTCCACCAAAACCCTCCTAGAAAGTATGTGCCAAGGGGGTTTCTTGCAAAAAGATGAAGATGAGGGATGGGATTTGTATGAAAATTTAGCTGAGAAAACCATCCAATGGGAATCTGCGAGTGAGACCCCTAAGAATCCTAACTCCATCTCTTCGAAAGGAGGTCTCCATTCCATAGAATCGTCCATCGCTAATGAGGCTAAGTTAGCCAATTTAGCTAGAAGACTGGAAGCTCTAGAAACGAAAGACCCAAGTCCAGTCAATCAAGTCAGCCCGAACCAATTTCCACCCCGGGTTGCACTTACTGTCAAGCCATGAACCATGTATTTGAGGAATGCCCAGTGTTTCAAGCTCAGCAATCCTACCACGAACCGATGAATGCGGCCTTTTCAAGGCCGAACAATAACCCTTACGCCCCAACGTACAATCCCGGCTGGAGAAATCACCCTAATTTCTCATGGAGCCAGAACAACAATGACCATTCACGATTCAATCATGCTAACCACTTCCAACATGGTAACAATTCTTCCAATCATCAACCCAACTTTTCCAATTTCCATAATCATTCCCCCAACCAACCACCAAGCTTTCCAAATTATCAACAGAACTTTCCTAACCAATCTCCACAATCCTCCTTCCAGAATCCTCAATTGGAAAGGAGAATGACTGACTTTGAAAGGAACATGGAGAGATATATGAAAAATCAAGACACTCTCATGCAAACCATTCAGAGGTTAGAGGTTCAAATGAGCCAACTAGCCAACCCACAGAATGAGAGACAAAAGGGTACCCTGCCTAGTCAGCCAGTCACCAATCCGAGGAATTCCCAACAAGCTCATTTGGCTGAGGATCCTTCATTCAATCAATGTAATGCTGTGCATACATTGAGGTCAGGAAAGAAAGTTGATAACCAAGTGTCAACACCCACCAATCCTATTCAGCACAACCACAATCAAGCTTCCACCTCATCCAATCCAAGCTCTTCCAAATCTGACGAGTCTGAAAAAGACAAGTCAGCCAGCCAGGTGCACCAGCCTATAGTACCATTTCCGAATAGGCTGAAAAACAATAAGCAAAATCCGCACATGGACAAGATAATAGAGATGTTTAATCAAGTGAAAATAAATGTGCCACTTCTTGATGCCATCCAACAAGTTCCTTCCTATGCTAAGTTTCTTAAGGACATGTGCACCAAGAAGAGAAAGACTAATGTTCCTAAGAAAGTCTTCCTAGCCACTAATATTAGTGAGCTATTTTCGGGTCCTATCCCTGTCAAGTACAAAGATCCAGGTAGCCCTACCATTGCCTGCACAATAGGACAAGCCGAGATTAGTCGTGCACTACTTGATTTGGGAGCAAGTATCAACTTGCTCCCATTCTCTGTTTATCAACAACTCGGGTTGGGTGACCTTAGTCCAACTCGAGTCACCATCCAACTGGCTGACCGTTCTGTTAAAGTTCCAAAAGGGGAAATTAATGATGTCCTGATCCGGGTAGGAGAGTTCATATACCCTGTCGATTTCATAGTTTTGGAGACACAACCTGTGTCTAACTCCAATCGTAGGGCTCAAACTCCGGTCATCCTAGGTCGACCATTCCTTGCCACTGCTAATGCCATCATCAATTGCAGGAATGGGTCTATGAGGTTAACCTTCGGAGACATGACTAGAGAAGTCAATGTCTTCCATCTAGGAAAATAACCCCGTGACATCGAGGACCAAACTTTTGAAGTAAACCAAATTGAGAACTTGACAAGTGAACACGGGGAAGAATTGGAATCAGAAATGGAGAATGACTTCGAGTTAGAGTCTGATGACTTTAATCTCGATCAGGTGGTAGATTCTGCCGTGAATTGGGCTTCAAACCCGATTTCACCAACAATGGAGCCAATAGATTTGACTAGTCCTTCTAGTGAGCCTTCCTCTTCCTTAGAATTGAAAGCCCTTCCTGCGCATCTCAAGTACGCCTACCTAGGCGAACAAGAGACCTTTCCCGTCATCATTGCCTCTCATTTAAATGACGGGGAAGAAAAAGATTTGAAAGATATTCTAAGAAAACATAAGGAAGCCATCGGGTGGACTATGACTGATATCAAGGGATTAAGTCCAACCATCGTTCAACACCGCATCCATCTCAATGAAGATGCCACACCCAAGAGAGACCCGCAGCGTAGGTTAAACCCTATAATGCAAGAGGCTGTTCATGCTGAAATCATAAAACTCTTAGACAATGGGATAATTTATCCTATTTCGGATAGCCAATGGGTCAGTCCTGTCCATGCGGTCCCAAAGAAATCTGGTTTCACCGTCGTGGAAAACGAGAACAAAGAGCTCGTTCAAACTCGACTTCCCACGAAGATCCGAGTTTGCATCGACTATAGGAAACTGAATGCTGCAACTCGTAAGGACCATTTTCCACTTCCCTTCATTGATCAGATGCTTGAACGTTTAGCGGGTCACGAGTACTACTGCTTCTTGGACGGTTACTCGGGCTATAACCAGATCCCTATCGCTCCTGAGGACCAAGAAAAGACCACGTTTACCTGTCCATTTGGGACATTTGCTTATCGTCGAATGCCATTCGGCTTATGCAATGCCCCAGCAACGTTTCAACGTTGCATGTTGAGTCTTTTCTCTGACATGGTAGAGCGCTTCTTAGAAATCTTCATGGATGATTTCTCCATCTACGGAGATTCATTCACTCAATGTCTCCACCATCTTGAACTCGTCCTCCAACGTTGTGCTGAAAAACATTTGACACTAAACTGGGAGAAATGCCACTTCATGGTGAAACATGAAATTGTCTTGGGTCATGAAATATCCAAGAAAGGAATAGAAGTGGATAGAGCCAAAATCGAGGTTATTGCTAAGCTTCCCATGCCCAAATGCGTTAAGGACATTAGATCCTTCCTAGGACACGCTGGTTTCTACCGTAGATTTATCAAGGATTTTAGCAAAATTGCTAGGCCCTTGACTAATCTGTTAGCTAAGGATGTGTCCTTCACTTTCGATACTGACTGCATCACTTCTTGGGAGAAGCTTAAGAGAGAGCTGATTTCTGCACCAATCATATCTGCCCCGGATTGGTCTAAGCCGTTTGAGATTATGTGCGACGCTTCTGATTTTGCCATAGGCGCAGTCCTAGGACAACGTACTAATAGCAAGCAGCATGTGATCTACTACTCTAGTAGGACTCTCAATGACGCTCAACTGAACTACACTACGACCGAGAAGGAATTCTTGGCAGTAGTGTTTGCCTTAGAGAAGTTTCGTCCCTACCTACTAGGGTCCAAAACTACCATCTTCACCGATCATTCTGCACTTAGGTATCTCATGATGAAGAAGGATGCCAAGGCCCGACTCATTCGTTGGATCCTCCTTCTTCAAGAATTTGATCTCGAAATTCGAGACAAGAAAGGTGTAGAAAATGTCGTTGCTGACCATCTCTCACGGATTCCCAATTCTCCATGCAACGAATTACCCATCAATGAGGATTTTCCTGATGAACATCTCTTAGCTATCTCTAGGGAACCTTGGTTTGCTGATATAGTGAACTACTTAGTCACAAACCAAACTCCGTCTCATTGGTCCAAAATGATGTTTACCGATTCTTATCCCAAGTTCGGTATTTCTTTTGGGAGGAACCATATCTTTTCAAGTACTGTTCCGACCAAATTATTAGGAGATGCATTCCCGATGAGGAGGTTAGGAGTGTTCTGTCCTTTTGTCACGAACTTGCATGCGGTGGACACTTTGGTCCCCGCAAGACTGCTGAAAAAGTGCTACAAAGCGGGTTTTATTGGCCCACTCTGTTCAAGGATGCCTATGAATATTGCAAGACGTGCCCTAGATGCCAAATGGTAGGTAGGATCTCACCTCGAAATATGATGCCCCTCAACCCAATTCTAGAAATAGAACTCTTTGATGTTTGGGGCATCGACTTTATGGGTCCATTTCCTAACTCATTTGGGAACCAATACATATTGGTTGCTGTGGACTACGTGTCCAAGTGGGTAGAAGCCATTCCATGTAAAACTAATGACAACAAAGTTGTCATAAAGTTTTTGAAAGAAAACATCTTTTCCCGCTTTGGAACGCCTCATGCTATCATCAGTGATAATGGCACACACTTTTGCAATAGGTCTTTTGAAGCCCTTATGCGAAAGTATGCCATAACCCACAAGTTGTCCACACCATATCATCCTCAAACCAGTGGGCAAGTTGAGGTTTCAAATAGACAAGTCAAGCTTATATTGGAGAAGACTGTGAGCCAAAACCGGAAAGATTGGTCCTTAAAACTTGTAGATGCTCTATGGGCCTACAGGACCGCTTTCAAGACGATTTTAGGAATGTCTCCCTATAGGTTAGTCTATGGCAAACCTTGTCACTTGCCCGTTGAGTTAGAGCACCGAGCCTTATGGGCAATCAAGCAGTTGAATTTCGATTTGACTAAGGCCGGTGACCTTCGGAAATTACAAATTTCCGAATTGGAGGAATTGAGAAATGAGGCCTATGAAAATGCTAGGATCACTAAAGATAGAGTGAAGATTTTCCATGACAAGCACATCATAAGAAAAACCTTTGTCCCTGGTCAAAAAGTCTTACTCTACAATTCTAGGCTTCATCTTTTTCCAGGAAAATTGAAATCACGATGGACTGGGCCATTCGTTGTAAAAACCGTGTTTCCACATGGTGCAGTTGAGATCAGTGACCCCAAGAATGGAAATGACTTTAAGGTAAATGGTCAACGCCTTAAACCTTTCTTGGAATCGGTGCCGGTAGATGAAACGGTAATGGGTCTTTTTGACCCAGTGTATCGGTAACTTTCCTCCTTTCCATTTTATTTCATGCACTTATACATTTCTTTCATACATTGGGGACAATGCATGAGATAAGTGTGGGGGAGGGTTCTAACATTGCTGATTAAAAAATAATATATATATATATAAAAAAAAAGAAAAAAAGAAAAAATGGATATATATAAATTTTTAAAAAAAAAAAAAAAGAGAAATTTTTTGAAAGGGTAGACAATATTTTGATATATTTTTTGTAAGAATTTAAGTCAATTTTAAGGAATAGGAGAATCATAATTAGGATTTCTTATACTTGGTCGAAATAAAATAACTTGTTTGATTTTTAGGGTCAGGAAGAAATTTGGGAAAGTAATTTAGTCTTGATATTTACCTTGATGACATATGCACACAAATACACTAACACACTTAGGGTTTGAAAACAGAGACTCTTATGCCTTATAAAAAAAAAAATAGCTCTAATTATTGAGTAGCTAGGTGCTTTGGCCTAAGCAAGCCTTAGTATTTATGCAAAAGATAATTAGACAAGTTTGAAAAAGAAAAAAAAAAAAAAATGTGTATCCTCTGATTAAGCTGGGTACTTATGCCTCATGAAGCATATGTATTCACGCCTAAAAGGGGTACCTAGTATAAATAATGTGTATCCTCTGATTAAGCTGGGTATTTATGCCTCATGAAGCATAAGTATTCACGCCTAAAAGGGTTACATAGCATAAATAAAAACCTTGGTTTCGTGGCCTTATCTGCTCGGGTGTTTAGGTCCTTAGGGGTGTTTTCTCACCTGGTGCCCTAAAACCGTCTGGTTTAGGTGTCACCGACTGAAAGCTCGTTACATGGACAGATTAGAAAGCCTAATGAAATTGAGGAATAAAAATTCACAAAAAAAAATAAAAATAAAATAATAAATAAATATGAGGCATAGGAGTTAATGTTGAAGAACCCTTAGTAAACTTCACAGTCACGATGGTGCATACGAATCAGGGTAAATTAATAGACTAGATGAGAAGTACAAATCGACTCCTTACTTTAATTGATGACATGTTTTTGAATGGAGACTAAGTTTAGGAATGAAAAATTTGATATTCCTATAACTTATAGATTACTTAAGATCTCACAAATATACTTCAAATATTTCCTCCTTGAAAAAAAAAAATAAATAAATAAAAAAAAAAATTTGCTTTTTCGAAAATACTAACCCTTTCTTTTCTCTTTTGGATTTTGTGGGTGTAATCCGCTGAAAACCCTCACGAGACAAAACTCGTCCTCTAGGGGTGACCTAGAGGTTTAACGGCTTGTTGCACATGCTCAGTGCAATCGAGTGACCTGCGAAAGTGGTCTAATAATTGATTCTAGTTAGTCTAATGTTTTTGCTCGAGGGCGAGCAAAAGATAAGTGTGGGGGTGTGATTTGTCACATACATTGCATTTATGTTGTCACTTTACCACACTTGTATGCTAATAAATGATATTAATAAGTGTCTTTTTCCTTTGCTAAATACAGGCCCAAATGCTCAAAGAAATAAAAGAGTAACAAGCCCAAAAGCCCACTTTATTCTGAATTAATTCAGATTAAATTCGAAGTGAAGAAATCTGGGCTATCAAGGGGTTGAGAAAATCCCTCCTTGAATCGAGGAATCAAAGCTAAGGAAATCAAAAGCTGATTCAGTCCACGATCGAAGCAGCAACAAAGAAACCAGCTGAAGATCCGAGATCCCCTTCAAACATGGAAGCCTCCCCCTCTTGTTATGGCCAACTGGCCACAACAGTGCCGCGGAAACGCGGCCCAAGCCGCGTTTCCGCGGCCAACTGAAGTCAGTTGGGGGAGCGTTTGCTCCCCCAACGATCCCGGGATCCTATCTCTACAGGTTTTGGCTATAAAAAGGGCTTTCAGCAGAGCAAAAAGCAGCGAAGACTAGGATTAAACTTTGCTTTTATTTTCTTAGGATCTAGGTCATTTGTTAGCTAGAACTCAAGTTGTAATTTTGTTTTTTAAGTTGTAATCCAGTTTCAAAAACCTGTGAGAGAGAGGACAGAGAGCTTGTACTTGAAGGATTGAAGTGACAGCAATACAAAGGTCAAGCCGATTTCTCTTTCACTTGCAGTACGGTATGCTTGTTATTATGTCGTTGTGTTCTTCGTTTTCCATGAGTAACTAAACGCTTTTTCTGGGCTTGCTATCGGAATCTCTCTTGTTTTCTTCTCTTCTGTTTTTAAAAGAAAAATCCCTATGACTCATATGCATGCCTCCCTTAAAAGCCTTTCTCTTTGAAAGTGTTCTTGAAGGCACATGATGATGGGAATGGAAAGTTGAATTCACCGTTCTTTCTTGAACTTCTTGTGAATCTTTTTAATTCATCCTTGCTTCTTCGCGCTTTATGTTTTAACATCCGATTCCAACTCTTTCTCGAAGAAACAGAACTCAACCCTTCCACATCTTATGTGCTTTACTTAAAGCTTTCTAAAAAGAATTAACTTTAAGTTTTGCAATTGAACTTGAGGGACTAAATACTTTAAGAGAAGAATGGACAATTGAGTAGGAAGATAGTAAGCCCAGATTTGATTTCTTATTATAAACAACATCACAACTCTTAAAGCTTTTTAAAAACCACCTTCTCCAAATCCTTTTCTGAAAATTGAAGTTTCTCTTTTTCATCTCTTTTCCTTCCATTCTCTTTTTCCTAAAAAACGAACACTAATTCATTATTTTTAAGCAACTCATCGAAAAGCTTCCATCGCATCCCTCCTCGTGGACTCGACCCGTTAGCCACAAGCTACACGGTACATTCTTAACTTCGTTGGTTGTTTCATTTGTTTTAGCAATCACAAGCCAAGCAATTATGAATGCACAATATGAATAGTTGCAAGGCACAAAGTAAAGAGAGAGATAGAGAGAGTCAATGGATCAAGCGCAAACAAGAAGATATGTTTCGAGGTTCGAGCACCCAGCTCTACATCCCCGCCTTCGACACACGAAGGATTTCAAATCCACTAGCTAGTCCACAAAGAACTCTCACAAGGAGTACCCAACTCCTCTCTTTACAACCACAACCTCCTCCTTGAGGCAAGCTCCAATCCAACAAAACAATCACCTCACAACTTAAGGGATTAGCACCAAGCAACACAAGGATCACCTCACAACTTGAGGGATACAACCCAAAGGCACAAAGCCAAGTAAAAATTGGGTTTACAACTTGGTGGTCTAAGAAACAACCACAAACAATTCTTTCTCTCACACGAAGATCCTATAGAATGAGATAGTAGATTTTAGCTCAAATGTGGAGAAAACCAATGAAATGAAAATCAAAATCACAAAGAAAATCCTTGGAAAAACTGAGACCAAGATATAGAAGTTGAATCAAAACTCTTTTCCCAAAACCTTTTTCTTTGGTTTTCCAAACCCTAGCAAAAACTCCAAATAGATTGTTCAATATGAGTTCAAAAACTTCTTTTGATTGTTGTGAAAACACCAGAGAGTAAGAAAAAATTCGCACTAAAAATCTTAGAGAAAAACTCTTTCCAATGGGGTATTTATAGACCCCAGAAAAATATAGCCATTGGCAGCAGAAACGGCCAAAAATGAACTGTCGGTCGACCGGCCGGTCGACCGCCCAACGATCAAATTCTGCCCGTTGCCAGCTATCGGTCGACCGCCCGGGTCGACCGAAGCAAACAGAGAGCTCTGCTCTCAGACCCGGTCGACCCTGGCGGTCGACCGTCCCTGTGTCTGCCAAACGTACACAGATTTGTGCACGTCGGTCGATCGACCCGGTCGACCGACTTCATCCCAAGTCGACTTGGTCAGTTGACTAGTCGACTGGTTGAAGCCTGGAACAGAAATCTGGGTCAGAAAAATAGAGGAATTAAATATCCAATAAATTCTTGTAAACTACTTAAAAATCCCCAAACATAGTTTTGACAATTTGCATTGATATATAAATATATGATAAAAGTTTCAACTCAAATATCATGCAATTTGAACTATTTTTGTGTCTTATCATTTTACCAAAAACCAAAAACTGTATTTTCTAAAACTTGGATTTTGAATAGAAAATACGTTTTGTCCAAAACTCTTCCAAATACAAAAACATGATATTTAAACACTTTGAAGCATGATGCATATGGATAGAAATCCAATATACATGAAACATATATATATCATAGTTTTTGTCTTTAATTCCAAAAATAAGTTTTGTTAAAACACAAAACCTAAAACACATAAATAGGTATATCAAAGTAAGTTTGTCTATGTAGTTGAAGCATGCATGTATATAGAACAAATCTAATATACATTAAACCATGTAAACTTGTTTTGATATAATATCTATTCATGCAAACCAAGAATGGTTAAACCAAAAACCGAAAACCAAAACATGAAACATGTGTGTTGTGAACTTGAGCATATCATACTATTCTAATCTTTACAATATGGATCTAAACACAAAACTAAACTATGGTACCGATGTCTTCTTGTAGAGCGCCGTCTCCAAGCCGACTCGATCCAAAACTCTTTGATCCACCGAGCAAGTGCTATATGTGATCTTTGACGCTCGGGCTCTTGAATCACCATGTGAAAGCTTCCAAATCATCTTGTTGAAGCTAATCACAAACTAATATCTTGACTAATGATCTGAAACTAAAATCACAAGATTATTAGTACACATAACTACATGAGTTAATCATCATCAAAACTAGAGTGGAAGGCCTTTGGGCCAACAGTATCAATAAAGCACAAATATATCAAGCATATAAAAGAGATAAACAATGTAAGCATGCAAGATATAGACACAAGTGAGAGATAGAGAGAGAGCAATCGCAAAAATGGGAGATTTGTTTCGAGGTTCGAGCACCCTTACTCTACGTCCCCGCCTTCAACACTATGAAAGATTTTCACTAAAATCGATCCACCGGATCACTTGGTGTCGCAACACCTACAATGAGTTCACACTAGAACTCCTTGGACTCACTAGTCCCTCTCTTGTTCCCGCAAGAACAACACACACAAGCACCTCTACACCGAGCTCCCACAAGAACTCGAAACAACACGAACTCGCAAGTTCACCTCCTCATATACAAAGTAGAACACTTTGGTGATCTCAACACTTTGATCACCTAAAATATTCTCACAACAACTCTCCTATAGGATAGATATGGCAATGGAAAGCTCAAGTATGTATGAGAAAACAAGATAGAATATTGGAGGAAAACTCAAGAAATCTCTTTTGAAAATCACTCTTGAAAACTCTCCTTTTGATATGAAAGTATTAACTCAAAAACAAGTGGAGAAAACCTCTGAAATAGATGAGAAAAACTAGCTTGAAAACTCTCCAAAAATCTTATATAAAACAGCCCAAAACAGCCCAAATTTATAGGCCTAAAAAATATAGCCGTTGGAGCCAACTCAGCAGGAAACCTTGTTGTCAGTTGACCGCCCGGTCGACCGCCAACGATCGGATTTTCGACCGTTGGGAAAAGCGGTCGATCGAACTGTCGACCATTACAGGGCATTGACCTATCGGTCGACCGCCCGGTCGACTGGGGCAGATCCAGAGAGCAAAGCTCTCTGGACGGTCGACCGCCCTTGGCTGTGCACATTTGTGCGCATCGGTCAGCCACCCGGTTGACCGACTTTTGGCTCAGTCGACCGGCTCGGTCGACCGCCAGAAGACTTGGTCAGCCATGTGTAGGGATTAAAACTTGGTCTTTTTACCTTCAATAAAATCCCATAAATTCTCATAAATTCTACAAAAATAAGTTCATTGAAAAACTTTGACATAAAAACATGTTTGATTAAAAATCAAAATATATTACAAACATTTTGAATTATTTTTGTTATATAGAAATTTTGGTCTAAACAAAAATCTGTATTTTTCAAAAATAATCTTTTATTTGAAAAATGATTTTTCCAAAACTTCTCTAAATATAAAAACAAGATATTGTAAACACTTTTGAAGCTTAGTGTGTATGGATATGATCCACTACACATATAAGATGAAATATCAATATTTTTGACATTAAGCTCTAAAATCAGTTTTGATAAAAACACATGTATACTTTGTAGCTTAAAAATCAAAACGGTATTTTCTAAAACAAATATAAATTTTGTGTGTGTGTGTGTGTAAATAAACTTGAGTAATCCACCAACTAATCTATCCTTTATATTTTATCTAAAATAAAATCTTGATACTTACAATACCCGACACAAGTCTTCTGAAAATCTTCTCTTAAAAATCTTCTTCTCTTTCTTGACTTGGTCCAAACCTTGATCCAAAGAGTTAGACTTATCTTGAGTACTTGATGCGATTTTGATACGCGAGCTCTTGAATCAACACATTCTAGCTCCAAAACTTGACTTTGAATCGTTTGTTGAAGTTAAACACCTACTAAGATCTTGATCAATTATCGAGACTAAATAAACACAAGATCATTAGTACTATAACTACATGAGTTAATCATCATCAAAACTAGAGTGATGGGCCTTTGGGCCAACAATCTCCCTATTTTTGATGATGACAAAACTCATGGAGTTATATATGCATGGATTAAAGATAAGTTTCATAGAACCTCCCCCTTAACTCATGCATAACAATAAACATAAATATATTCAATGAAGTGCATAAAACAAAACAAACATATATGCATAAACAAGGAGATAAACATGCATAAAAATCAAATTCTTCTCCCCTTTTTACATAAACAAAATATATATGCATAAACAAGAAAATAAAATAAACATGCATATATAAACTCTCAAAATCCTTCTCCTCCTTTTTGTCAAATCATCAACAAAGGGGCGAAAACAAATCAAACAATAAAGATATATATGCGATATACATTCATGAAGAAGAGAGACGTTAAGTTAGCTCCCCCTGCATACATGCATTACATGAAGAAGGGATGACAAGACCCTAACTCATATAAAGCATAATATACAATGTATAAGCGGAGATGTTAAGCTTTCTCTATACACGTGTACCACATAAAGAAGAGATGTCAAACTCCTTAATATAAGATACACTCAACATTAATCTATATATAGAAGAGATGTTAAACTTCCCTTACATATAGGCAATACATATCAAGAAATTTTGAAATCACTTCAATAAATTTGAAATCTCTTAAGTCAACAGAATAAATTTTGAGATACCACTTGTAAATAAATAAAATTTTAAGATACCACTTGTAAATAAATAAAATTTTAAGATATCACTTGTAGGTTATAGATACCATTAGAAATATCTTATAAATTTTTGATACCAATTAAAAGGTAAAATATAAAGTATATTTTGATATCAATAGAAATACCAATTGAAAATAATGCATAAGCTTATAAAGATACCAATTTACATTTAAATTTAAGTCAAGCTTAGCATACTCATAATTTGTGCTTTAAACATGTAATGGATATTGTAAATCAAGCATAATCAAAACATATATATATATATATATATATATATATATATATATATATATATATATATATATATATATATATATGCAAAAGAAAATACCAATTTGAAATTGATATTATTGAAATTTGAAGCATACATATATAAGAAACAAATATGAGTATACAAATATAAGATTCTAAAGATACTCATTAAAGCATACAAGGCATGGTCTCCCAACCATCCGCCCTTACGTTGGTAGGGGTTTTCAAAAATAGGATTTGAAATTAATTGTAGATTGAAAACACTACCAAATGAAAAATAAATAACTAGTTTAAAGTAATTTGTTGAAAAACTAGTTAAAGATCCTTTAAAATATGAAAACAAATCATATATCCCATGAATCATTGCTAAGTACACAAAAATTGTCACTCAAGATCTATAAGGCTCATATAAAACTCATGAAGAAAAAGTCATGAGAAAACAAAAATAATGTGAGTGCACAAGAATTATGTGAATAGCATATTCATAAAAATAATCAATAAGACTCAAAATAAACATGAAATTCTTTTATTAGAAACATGAAAATCATAAAAATTTATTTTTCATTAAAATCAAACTTCAAGGTATATGTATGTTTTATCAAAACTAAAAATATACATACATATCCTAAACACAAACGAGTCCATAATAGAATTTGCATGAAGGCAAGAGACTCAAAGGTATACATGTATATCTATAAGTTTTAGATAAGAATAACATATACATGAAGCAAAACATGCACAAAGATAGGCAAAACAAGTATAAATGAAAGAATCATCAAAACTAAGTTATACATGTACATATAATGAGTACAAATGAGCAACGAGACACAAATATATAATAATCAAGTGTAGCTCACTACTTGTACAAGCATATACACAAGTTTTAATGAAGACTACATTTAAACAAGTATTCACCACATGAAGTATAAAACATGATTATTTAACATAAATCCAAAACATGCTAAAATTATCAATGTAGAAGCATGTAAAAAAATAGGAGTTTATAGATAGTTACCAAACCATATGCACTAATCTCTAAGTCTCCAAAACTTGGTGGTCCTCCTACAAAACTTTCTTGATAGTGATGCATCAATAGGGTATGTCCATCTAGCTCCATAGGCACCACCACCAAGGCACCAACCCTCTCATGTCATGTGAGAGCCCACACTTACATCAAACACAAGAGGTGGACATTTTGGTATCCATTTTCTTTTGAGTCCACGGGGGTTAGCATCATAAGAAACTCAAACATTTTTATTTGCAAAATTTAAAGAATTTACTCTATCATAGCAAAATCTTGCAAGATGGCCTTTACGGCCACAATGTGTACATTTGTACACTCTACCATGGATATGAGAATGAGTGTGATCATGATGTGCATAGTGTACATATGTGTGTCGTGAGTTGTGTGCATGAACATGTGGAGCTTGTTTCTTTTGAAACAAGGTTTCCAATCTAGAATGGTTAAATGCACAATTGCTCAAAGTTGAGCTCAAATAATTTATTCTATTTTTTAAAAATTGAATCTCATTTTTATCAATAGTAGCATGAGAGCATGGCAAGAATGAGAATCAACAATATTTTTCTTTTTAGAAATATTTTCTTTTTCTTTTGAAACAATTTCAAATTTATTTTGAAAAGAATCATTTTCTTTTGAAATGGACTCATATTTATTCTTCAATCTTTTATGGTCCTTTTTAAGCAATTCATATTTTTCAAGAAGTTGTTGACAAAATAAAGCAAGCTCATCATATGGCATGTCAACATCCTCATCAAGCTCGGATTCGGAATTTACCTCAAGGGGGTTATCGCCTAGGACCATGTAGCATATGTTGGAAGCATCATTCCATCATCCGAGTTGCTCCCCGCATAGTATTGTTTTTGTTCGCCAAGGGAGAGTAGAGTGTTCCATACTACAAAAGCTGAATCAAAATTAGCAACCCTAGATAAATATTCATTATTTAGGGTACTCTTTAATGCATGGATGGCTTTTGCATTAGCCACAAGATATTTCTCATTTAAACAATAAGAATCTTTAATTGTGGCAAGATAGACATGAATACCTAGTGTTTTGAGGTACATTGACATCTTAACTTTCTAAGTTTGGATGTTAAGTATATCAAACATGGGAGGTGTCATGAAATCTATGTGTATGTAAACAAATATAGTGATTAGCTAAAAATGAGGATCTTTAACTCAAGATTGTTAGACTCAAATCAAGAGCATCAAGCTCTGATACCAATTGAAGTTCACATAGAAGGGGGTGAATAGGTGACTAGTTAATCTAATGATGAATAATGCGGAATTAAAAATTATTTATGCAAACTAAAAACTATTAAGTTAAACACACAAGGTATAACCAAAGAGTGTAGCCGAATTCCCGGTGAAGGGCTCTGAACTATTTCCTCAAGATTTCTCTAGATAAGAGTTGAGGTGCCGCTTTGGCTCTCTTGGTTGAATATAAGTGTGAGCAAATAATCCCAAGAGTGTATCAATAGAGCACAAATATATCAAGCATATAAAAGAGATAAACAATATAATCATGCAAGATATAAACACAAGTGAGAGATAGAGAGAGTAATCGCAAACACGGGAGATTTATTTCGAGGTTCGAGCACTGTTGCTCTACGTCCTCGCCTTCAACACTATGAATGATTTTTACTTAAATCGATCCCACCAGATCACTCGGTGTCGTAACACCTACAATGAGTTCACACTAGAACTCCTTGGACTCACTAGTCCCTCTCTTATTCTCGCAAGAACAACACACGCAAGCACACTAGCTTACCGAGGCCGCACCTCTACACCGAGCTCCCACAAGAACTCGAAACAATACGAGCCAGCAAGTTTGCCTCCTCAAATACAAAGTAGAACACTTTGGTGCTCTCAACACTTTAATCACCTAAAACACTCTCACAACAATTCTCCTATAGGATAGATATGGCAATGGAAAGGTTAAGTATGTGTGAGAAAACAAGATAGAATAGTGGAGGAAAAACTCAAGAAATCTCTTTTGAAAATCACTCTTGAAAACTCTCCTTTTGATATGGAAGTATTAGCTCTAAAACAAATGGAGAAAACCTCTGAAATAGATGAGAAAAACTAGCTTGAAAATTCTCCAAAAATCTTATATAAAACAGCCCAAAACAACCCCAATTTATAGGCCTAAAAAATATAGCCGTTGGAGCCAAGTCAGCAGGAAACCCTGATGTCGGTCGACCGCCCGGTCGACCGCCAATGGTCGAATTTTTGACTGTGGGGAAAAGCGGTCGACCGTTACCGGGCATTGACCTATTGGTCGACTGCCCGATCGACCAGGGCAGATCCAGAAAGCAAAGCTTTCTAGACGGTCGACCGTGCGGTCGACCGGCCCTTGGCTGTGCATGTTTGTGCACATTGGTCGACTGACTTCTGGCTCGGTCGACTGGATCGGTCGACCGCCCGAAGATTTGGTCAGCCATGTATAGGGATTAAAACTTGGTCTTTTTACCTTCAATAAAATCACATAAACTCTCATAAATTCTACAAAACTAAGTTCATTGAAATACTTTGACATACAAACATGTTTGATTAAAAATCAAAATATATTACAAATATTTTGAACTATTTTTGTGATATAGAAATTTTGGTCTAAACAAAAATCTGTATTTTTCAAAAACAATCTTTTATTTGAAAAATAATTTTTTCAAAACTTCTCCAAATAAAAAAAATAAGATATTGTAAACACTTTTGAAGCTTAGTGTGTATGGATATGATCCACTGCACATATGAGATGAAATATCTATGTTTTTGACATTAAGCTCTAAAATCAGTTTTGATAAAAACACATGTATATTTTGAAGCTTAAAAATCAAAATGATATTTTCTAAAACACATATAAATTTTGTGTGTGTGTAAATGAACTTGAGCAATCCACCAACTAATCTATCCTTTACATTTTATCTAAAACAAAATCTTAACACTTACAAAACCCGACACAAGTCTTCTGAAAATCTTCTCTTTAAAATTTTCTCCTCTTTCTTGACTTGGTCCAAATCTTGATTCAAAGAGCTAGACTTCTCTTGAGTACTTGATGCGATTTTGATGCGTGAGCTCTTGAATCAATACGTGCTAGCTCCAAAACTTGACTTTGAATCCTTTGTTGACACTAAACACCTACTAAGATCTTGATCAATCATCTAAGACTAAATAAACATACGATCATTAGTACTATAACTACATGAGTTAATCATCATCAAAATTAGAGTGATGGGCCTTTGGTCCAACACTATTCACCCCCTCTAGGGTCCAACATGTTGCCGCCGGGACTTGTTGTGCATAAGTCCTTTGGATGAAACATACTCTCCTTAATTATGACTTGGATTATGACCATAATAAGATTTATTGTGACCAAAAATGTAAATCAACATAATAAGATCAAGCATATAGAAATTCGATACCACTTTCTTAGAGATAATTACGAGAAAGGTGATATTGAAATCGATTATTTTTCTACCAATTTATATTTGGCCGATATTTTCATAAAATCTCTTAATTACAATAGATTTTCTTTTACTTGTGGTGAACTAAATGCTTGCATGATGGAAATTTTTTGAAAATTCGTATTTTCAATGTGTATTTCAGTTGGTATTTTATTTTCAAAATTACTTCATATTGTTTTTGATGTATGACAAAAAGGGGGAGAATAAGTTTTTGAGTTATTTTTGAGTTATTTTTAAGCATTTTTTATCTACATCCATTCTCTTGCATTATTGAGTTAGTTATTCTTATTCTATAGTACATATGTCTTTGGTGGATGGTGGAAAGGATGGATGGATGGCCATTTATGAATATTGCTTTTTATCATTGATATTATTAATATGCGTATGACGATTAGCTTATTATAGGTCATGTTGAACTTGATTATATGACTATCATTTCAGGGGGAGCGTGTTTTGATAAATCTCTTTATTATTTTATAAAATAACTCATGAGCTTTGTAATCATAAAAAAGGGAGATTGTTGGCCCAATGGTACAACACCTTTTGTTTTGACGATTTTAAAACTCAAGTGTTAATTGATGAAGCTCAAGTGTTTCTAAGTTGTACAGGTTTCAATAGTTAGATGTTTAGCTTCAATACTATCAAGTGAGAATATTGAAGCTTTCAAGTTGGTTCAAGCATGGGACTCAAGCTCAGAAAGTCAAAATTTGGATTTTGAAGAAGCCCACTTGGAAAGACTTGAAGATAGTGTAAACTCTTGTTTGTAAGAATTTAGAATATTTAAGTTTAGAGTATTAGATTGGATGTTCAAGAATTTAACACACACTCAATAAGTTTTTCAAAAATTAGTATTTATAGTTCTTATAGTTTAGCTTTTGATAGATAATATATCTTCAACCAAAATATATATATATATATATATATATATATATAAGAAAAAATGTATATCAGCCGACGGCTGAGAGACCCTCTCAGCCTGCGGTGACGTGGCACATTATTAGCCACACTAGAAAGGACGGCCCGCCTATCGAAATAGTTAAAATTACTAAATAGCCCTGCTGTAAAAGACAGTAGATCTGTATAGTTTATTATATTTTTATATTTTCTGACCTTACTCAATTTTGTCACAATTATCTTTTATAACTGCGGCCAAACTGCAAACATTTTTTTATCAAATCACGAAACTAATTTGAATGCTTCTTTATTTTATTTTTTTTGTTATCTGATTTGAAATTTAATGATTTTTTAATGTAGTCGCAGTTTACTTTTTTTTCGCATGTAATGTATAAATTATTATTTTATTTTACATATTGAATTCGGATAAGGACTGCGACTATGATCGCAGTGTTTAACGAGAGCAAGTCGTGGTACTGCGACTATGGTCGCAGTACTCACGACAGCATTTTTTTTGGGTGAGTTTTTTTGCTAAGTTATATGTAATAACGGTGTTTAAGGACTGATACTATAGTCGCAGTTTACGTATGGTTTTATATGTTTGATCTTCACTGTAACTTATTGCATACGAAGTAAGACTGCGACTATGGTCGCAGTGTTTTAGAACAACAGTCGTAATTTTCTAATTTGTGATATACAGTGAAATATACTGATTTGAGAGGATTACGATCATGTTCGCAGTATTATCTGTTCATATAATTTATTTTTGGACTGCGACCATGGTAGCTGTATATAACTTTATTGAATGCAAAACGATCAAACTGTTTATGACTGGACAGCGACCGTGGTTGCAGTTTCATATGTAATTATAATATGAGTACTGCGATCATTATCTCAGATAAGATGCAGAAATAATAACTATACGACATACTTTATATGTATTTTAAAAATATGAAAGATTTTTTTACAGATAGAAGTAAATTTTATTTATAACATAATATAGTCAGAAAGAGACCTTACAAAAAAAGAGCATTAAAAGCTGTCAACAGAAGACAAAATAACGTTGAATATCAGAAGATCAGGAAATCCTAATCCTCATCGTCATCACCATCATAAGCAATTCGTCATCTTCATTTTCCTCGTCTTCTTGTTCATCACTTATTTCCTCATCATCTTCCTATTTTTGAGGGTTTTGTGTTTATCGATAAACTCCCAGAATGGATCGTCTCTATCAAGCTCTTCCTCCCATCCGTGTCGAGAAAGCGAGCCTGCAGCATAAAAGGATTTGCTTTCATCAAGCATGTCTCTGTCAAGTGGCTGAGAAATAATTTCCTCCTCACTAACCCACATGAAAACTTCATCATCATCATGAATAGGAGGATCAGTTAAAATATTATTTGATGTAGTGAGATAGTCAAAAGGAGTGAGTCCAGACTGGTATCAGATTCACTAGAATACCCTGAAGAAAGAGGACCGGTGGGGGATTGATTGAAGTTGAATTCTGAGTCTTCAGAGGAAGAAGATGGGGAAGACATGATTCAAGAATGAATTGTTTTTCTGGAAGTTTTTGAAATCAAATTGAAAAGGAGCAAAAATATAGTTTTTAGATATGAGATAATATATTAGTTACAAGCACTATATAAAGGTCAATAATGTGAAAGAACATGAATAATAATAATAATTGTTATAGGTGACGGTTGAGTATGATTAGAAGTGGTAAAAAAAAATTAAACATTTAATTGAAGAGTTATCACTGGAGAATCCGAAGAGTTCCTTTTTTCCAGAGGTTTACTACGTGAAGTACAAATAAACTTGTTATAAAATGTTTTGCCTATATCTTTAGATTACGTATGGTGCACATCTTTCCTTTATCGTGATTAACATTAGTGCATCTCTTTTTTCTAGACTGTTGTTGTATCACAGTAGATAGATTATTAATTACTTCATTAAATTCAGTGTAATTAATATAGTATTTTTATAAGATGTGATATACGCGAACTGATCTTTGGGTCGCATGGCTAAACTACCTTGTAAAATTATAAAAAATCTTTTACATAAGGCATGCGAAAAAAAATTGCGACTTTGGTCGCAGTGCTAAAGGAGGTCGCAGTGCTGTACGATAACATGTTTTCGTCTGTTATTTTTTATGTTATAAGGAATGCGACTATGGCCATGCGTGATATAAAAAAGTTTTTGTTATACTATGACTGCGACTAGTGTCGCAGTCATCATTTAAAATTGAAAGTTATTTTGTATTAAGTCTGCGATCATGATCGCAATGATTGAAAGTTTTATTATATTATGACTGCGACTATGGTCGCAATGATTGAAAGTTATTTTGTATTAAGTCTGCGACCATGGGCGCAATTATTGAAAGTTTTATTATATTATGATCGCGGAATTTGTAAAACGGTGAGAATTCTATTACATTTTGTGTGTTTATTTCACATTATGTTCATCCAATTTTTTTTATTATATTTTCGATGTAGTAGAATTACGAATTTTACAACTGTAGATATATTCAACTGAAAATTATTTTAGGTAATTTTTATTTGTGGATGAGTTTATGGCAGTTTAGACGTAAAAATGGGTTTTTTTTTGTTATTTTGATTCACGAATGTTTAGGCGGGATTTATGGGGTATTTTTGTCATTTTGATTCATGAATGTTTAGGCGGGATTTTTTTGTTTTTTTTGGCGCCTACACTCTGCGGCCGATCTGTGGCATATATTCAGCTACGTCACCGCGGGCTGAGAAACTCTCTCAGCCGTCGGCTGAGGTACAGTAACCCCTATATATATATATATATATATATATATATATATATATATATATATATATATATATATATATATATATATATATATATATATATATATATATATATATATATATATATATATATATATATCAAAATATTTACAAGTATTTTTCAAAATTAAAAATATTATGTTTTTGGGCTGAAGCTGGTCTACTACCCAGTTGACCGCCCACTGTGCAGTGCAGAGACTATGTTCAGGTTGGTTGAACCAACAGTTGATCACATGTGCACAAACATGCACCTGTGCATGTGCACTAGGATCGGTCGACCGCTGGGTCAATCGTTGGCTGAAGCTCACTGGGCTGGCTTCAGATCGGTCGACCGAGTGGTAGACCGCCATTAGCTTACTGAGCTCTAAGCTCAGAAGTGTGTTATGGCTGGTCGATCGCTCAGCCGATCGAGCACAACGATCAACTTCTGTTTGCCTAGCCGATCGACCGCCCGATCAACCGTTAGAGGAAAAGAAACAATAGATATCTTTTTTAAATGACTATTCTAGTTTTTGAATTTTTATTTTATCCCCAAACGGATATATTTTGCTTTTTTAAGGTATAATAAGTGTTTTAATGACTGGGTTTACTCTCTAATGACTTTTACCTTTTTTTCTATAAATAGGGGTCATTGTAGAGAGCTTTTCATCTAGTTTTTGACTAAGAAATTGTTTGAAAAATACAAAAAAAATTCTAATTTTCAAGTTTACACAAGAACTTTCAATTTTCAATCTTTTGTGCAAAGTTTTCAGTTCTCAATTTCAAATCTTTTATTGATTTTCTCTCACAAACTTCTTGAGCTTCAAATCCATACTTCGTACTATAGGAAATTGTATTTGAGAGAGTTTGTGATCTTGAGAGTACCAAGTAATTGTATTATTCATTTTCTTTGATAGTTTCTCTTGGGTAGAGGTGGAGTTGAGGCTCCGGGTCTTGAGGGATCGCTTGTAGTTGAGTTCTAGTGGAGATAATAGAAATCCTTCATCGCGGTGAAGGCAGGGACGGAGAGCAAGTTGCTCGAATCTCGAAACAAATCTCTTATGTTTGTAGTTGCTCTTCTCTCTCTTACTCACTCTTGTTTATCTGTGCATACTTACACTTGTTCTTTCTCTTATTGTGCCTTATATACTTGCTCTTGCCATTGTTGTTCTTTATTTAATCAAGAAGGTAATTGTGCACCTCAACTCTTATTTAAAGGAATTTTGAGGAGAAGCTCTAAAGCCATTCATCGGGAATTCGGCTTCATTTCTTGGTTTTTATTTGACAACAAGTTGTTGGTTTTACTATTATAGTTATACTTGTGTAGAATTGCTCTTTAAGTTTTTATTTCTGCATTTGATTAGCATGTCACCTATTCACCCCCTCTAGGTGGCTTCATCGGGTCCAAGACTAGTACTTGATGATTCTCCTCATAGAGCCTCTCCATCTAATTGCTTACCCTTGTTTTCAGCATTGGAAACATGAGCCAATCGCCCAATCATCTCCCTCAATGCTTCAAGATTTAGACTTAACTTCAAATCCAACCGTTCTTCCAATGATATGAATCTGTGATTGAATCTTTTTCAAGATCACGCACTCTCTCATCAAGAACTTGAAGATTGAAATCATTTCACCGGTCCTTTTGAGAATTCTGGCCGTCACCAGCCAGCTCTCGTGGATCCGATCCTATTTGCGAATCAGGCCTAGCTTCGCCACGGGGACGAGCAGCCGATCCCAAATGCCCAATCTCAGGTTCAAGATCGTCGCCAACCTCATCCTCGAGTTTGTCAATGTACTGCTCCGATACCATTGATGCGACCTCGTCGCCACGATCGCCTAAACCATCCAGTTCTTGTTACTTCGTCGGACCATCTTCACCTGCACGAAAACTCAATGCAGAGAAATAGAACAACAAAGAGAAATTGAACCCAATTGAAGCTCGATTTCACTAGAATTAGGGTAAGGGCTCTGGGAACCCTCGGAATTACAATCTTGAAGAATTACAAGATTAATTTGAAAATTTCTACTTAAATCTGAAAATGGCAGCTCTTGGTAGGGGTGAGCATCGGTCGGTTCGGTTCGGTTTTTGCTAATTTTTGCAAAACCGAACCGAACCGATTAGACTTAGTAACCGAACCGAACCGAACCGAATCAACTCAGTTCGGTTCGGTTTTTCGATTTTTTCGGTTAGGTCAATATATTGTCATCATTTCTTACATTTTTTAATCACCATTATGTTATCATCCTTTAATATTATAATCTCAAATATCTATTACCCAAATTAGAAATAAGAAAAAGATTCTAAGCTTAATGTGAATTGAAAATTTCATATTCTAAAACTTTTACATCGTATTTGAGCTCTTATATCAAAACTCATATAATTATTACTAACTTTTAATGATAAGAATGAAAAAAAAAACTATATTAATATAAATATTATTCTCAATTGTGATGATGTACTTAATATTGCTTTCACATATTCAACATAAAAAAGATGGTATTACTAAAACTAATGAGATAAGCTTCCACCAGTTTTTATTATGAACTATATGATTCACTAAATTGAATTTGAGTAGATTAATATATAGGGTGAGAAATTCGGTTCAGTTCGGTCTATTCGGGTTTTGGAACACAAAACCGAAACCCGACCGAATTAGAGCGGTTCGGTTCGGTTCGGTTCGGGTTCGGGTTTCGGTTTTTGGTCGGTTATTTCGGTTATAACCGAACTCTGCTCACCCCTCGCTCTTGGACGCTTTTATACAAAATTTCAGACATTTAGTCATTATTGTCGGGTTTGGGTGAAGAACAACACAGACGCCTGCATTCGAAACCCAACCCGCTTCATCAACTTAAAATGAACGGTTCTCTTTGATTGTTGATTCATCAAAGGTCCACATTTCTCCCCGCCATCTCCACTGTAGCTTCTGGGCAGATACTCTGATGCAATATCGTCCTCCGCTGCTGCTGCCGCCACCTTTCTCCTCCCCATTTGCCACCGTTGTTCTCCCGAGACTGCATCACTTGCAAAGTAGGGGTGCTTCAATCTCCCTTATTTTGGTGAAGGTACATAGTTTAGAAGAATAAAAATCAAAAAGAAGGGGGGCTATTTAGATGGGAAGATTGAGAAAAGTTATGTATATATTAATATTATTATAAAATATGTGAATATTTGTATCTATATTGCATTTTAAAATCTCACCCATATTCATATCTATATCCGCACAGTTTTAAAAACTCTCATCCAAATCAGAATGTGTATCCACCTGGATCTACATTTTACATATCGAGTTCGCACTAAATACAATAAATGTGAATATTCTCGGATATATTCACATCCATTTGCACTAGTACTTCCACCTCGATGCACCAAATAATTATCCTCCACAAGAAATATTTTAATTTTTCAACACATCTGAAACCTATGCGTAGATATAAGTTCTAATCACAGGCATGCTCAAATTAAGTTTTAATCAAAGCAACTTTTGTCAACTTAATATAATGCGAAACTTACATATGTTGAGGGGCTTAAAGGATTTTGGCAAAAACATAAATTTAGCAACTCAGAAACTACTGTTCACACTGAAAACGAAACTGTGCTCATCATATAGAAAGCCTATCTTGAATATCTTTTTTGAGACAAGTAGAGACACTATTTTATTCAAAAACAGAGAGACCCACTTATTTTGAATATTAGGCAGGTCTCTCACCTCTAAACATAAGCTAAAAAGTCTTTGTTTTGAAGGTGATGGTGCATCTTGAATTTTGACCTTCTTTTTTCAAACGACATGTCAACCGAACTTTCTTGAAATTCAACCATCAGTCGCAGATAGCCGTTATGTAAAGTTCGGCAAACACATAGATTTCACCAAACTCCTAGTTTCTTTCAAAAATTGATTAAACTCTTACCGCTATTTGCATGTTTAAAAATTAAAAGACCCGATCTACAAATACAATTAGAATTATGACAGGATATAATTTTATTTAGGATTTTTTTTAATTAAGACTTTCAATTGTTTTAGAGTTTTTCATCCTATATAATCATGTGTCTATATATAATTGAGCATTGCCCTCATCAAGAATGATATAATTCAGTTCCTCAAATTAATTTAACATGGCATCAGGATCATGCCTTAAATCTAATTGTCATCAAAGTTTCTCTCTTTTGTTCATTATTCTCACGCCATCCACGAGTCTATGCTTGAGCCCACTGGCATAACATGTATCTAGGGTTGGGTCACTCTCCCACCTTACAAACATCATCAAAGCTCTCTCTCCGGAGAGAAATCGGTCTTGAGCGCCGAACTCATCAACTCTTGATCGTCAGTCCTTGTTGTTTGTAACTCTGACAACGCCGCCCAACTTGGATTCCCCTCCTAACTCCCCCAGCGTCGCCCCCGTCCAGCTCCAGCGATGCTGCCCACATTTGTTTCTGCTCTTGACCATCCAACATCAACCTCCTTCAATTTTGACCATACTGCCAACATTAGATTTCATTCTTGGCTCTACTATATACTCTCGTCTAATTTCCACGATGTTACACGTTCAAGATTCCTCTCTCGACTCTCCCAAGTTACTCTTCTCCAATTTTGTCGATGTTGTCCATCTCAAGTTCCACTCCAAGCTCTCATGTGTTGACCTCTCCAAATCCAACAACATCGCCCATCCAGAGTCTCCCTCCGAGCTCTCTAGCACCGTCCTCATTTAACTCTAGCAGCATCACCCGCTACAAATTCTGGTTGTGATTCATCATTCTGCACCAGCTAATGCCCCGTACTAAACGTGACAGATGCATGAATTTAATTCCACCAGTCGATGTTATGTCTTTGCATGTGACATGTAACTAATAATCTAAGTTTTTGTCGGTTATTTAAGAGCATCGAGTGGTGGGATCAACATCATATTTCATCTTTTTCAGCAAATTCTGTTTTCACTCTGTCTTTGTAATATATAATCTTTCTTTCCTACTTATGAGTTATATATAATATATATTCAAATTTTTAATGTTTTATCTATTGTGAGTTTGTAGGATTAAGAAATACAATCAGTTTAAAACTAGAATATAGTTATGTTTAGGATTTTTTTATTTAATTAGATCTCTTTATTATTTTGGAACGACATTATGTAACAATATATTGTAATTGTAGTGGTCAAAATTTGACCCCTCGTCAGGATCACGACAAGTGTCCTGAAGTAGGATCATAAAAATTAACTCTCATGAACCGAATCCGAAGCCTCCGTCACTCCTCCTCTGAAGACTTCCCACGACTGCAACTCTGAAGTCATACCGTCTCTCGAAGGCACTCTAGCTCCAATCCAAGAATCCTGCTACGTGGCAGCAACTCTTTCCATCATGCGGCAGGCCGATCTCATGTCTTTGCGTGTGAATTGTAACTAATAATCTAAGTTTTTTGTCGGTCTTTTAAGAGCGTCGAGTGGTGGGATCAACATCATATTTCATCTTTTTCAGCATATTCTATTTTCACTCTCTGTCTTTCTTATATATAATCTTTATTTCCTACTTATGAGTTATATATAATATATATTCAAATTTTCAATATTTTATCTATTGTGAGTTTGTAGAATTAAGAAATACAATCAGTTTAAAACTAGAATATAGCTATGTTTAGGATGTTTCTTATTTAATTAGATCTCTTTATTATTTTGGAACGACATTATGTAACTATATATTATAATTGTAGTGGACAAAGATTGACCCCGCGTCAGGATTATGATAAGTATCCTGAAGCAGGATCATAAAAATTAACTCTTCTGAACCGATCCGAAGCCTCCGTCACTCCTCCTCTGAAGACTTCCCACGACTGCAACTTTGAAGCCATACCGCCTCTCGAAGGCACTCCAACTCCAATCCAAAAATCCTGCTACGTGGCTGCAACTCTTTCCATCCCGCGGCAGTTGGATATCATGTCTTTGCATGTGACATGTAACTAATAATCTAAGTTTTTGTCGGTCTTTAAAGAGCATGATGTGGTGGGATCAACATCATATTTCATCTTTTTCAGCAAATTCTGTTTTCACTCGGTCTTTGTTATATGTAATCTTTCTTTCCTACTTGTGAGTTATACATAACATATATTTAAATTTTCAATGTTTTATCTATTGTGAATTTGTAGGATTACGAAATACAATCGGTTTAAAACTAGAATATAGTTATGTTTAGGATTTTTCTTATTTAGATCTCTTTATTATTTTGGATCTCTATATTATGTAACCATATATTGCAGTTGTAGTGGTCAAAGTTTGACCCCTGTCAGGATCACGACAAGTATTCTGAAGTAGGATCATAGAAATCAACTCTCTTGAACCCGATCCAAAGCCTCCATCACTCCTCCTCTGAAAACTTCCCACGACTGCAACTCCGAAACCATACCGCCTCCCGAAGGCACTCCAACTCCAATTCAAAAATCCTGCTACATGGCAGCAACTCTTTCCCTCCCACAGTGGGTCAATATAATGTCTTTGCACGTGACTTATAACTAATAATCTAAGTTTTGTAGGTCTTTTAAGAGCATCATGTGGTGGGATCAATATCATATTTCATCTTTTTCAGCAAATTCTGTTTTTACCATCATTGTTATAAATAATCTTTCTTTCCTACTTGAGAGTTATATATAGTATATATTCAAATTTTTAATATTTTATCTATTGTGAGTTTGTAGGATTAAGAGATACAATCAGTTTAAAACAAGAATATAGTTATGTTTAGGATTTTTCTTATTTAGATCTCTTTATTATTTTGGAACTCTACATTATGTAACCATATATTGTAGTTGTAGTGGTCAAAGTTTGACCCCCGTTAGGATCACGACAAGTATCTAGAAGCATGATCATAAAAAATCAACTCTCCTGAACTCGATCCGAAGCTTCCGTCACTCCTCCTCTGAAGACTTTCCACAACTGCAACTCCGAAGCCATACCGCCTCCCGAAGGTACTCCAAGTCCAATCCAAGAATCCTGCTACGTGGCAGAAACTCTTTCCATCCCGCCGTAGGTCGATATCATATCTTTGTATGTGACATGTAACCAATAATCTAAGTTTTCGTCGGTCCTTTAAGAGCTTCATGTGGTGGATCAACATCATATTTCATCTTTTTCAGCAAATTCTATTATTATTCTGTCTTTGCTATATATAATTTTTCTTTCCTACTTGCGAGTTATATATAATATATATTCAAATTTTCGTTGTTTTATCTATTGTGAGTTTATAGGATTAAGAAATACAATCAGTTTAAAACTAGAATATAGTTATGTTTAGGATTTTTCTTATTTAGATCTCTTTATTATTTTGTAACTCTACATTATGTAACCATATATTGTAGTTGTAGTGGTCAAAGTTTGCCGCCAGGGTCACGACACGTATCCTGAAACAGGATCATAAAAACCAACTCTCTTGAACCCAATCCGAAGCCTCTGTCACTCCTCCTTATAAGACTTCCCACGACTGCAACCCGAAGCCATACCGCCTACTGAAGGCACTCTAACTCCAATCCAAGAATCCCGCTACGTGGCAGCAACTCTTTCCATTCCGCGACAGATCGAAATGAATCCCGCAGATTACAAAGGCAGTTAGTGTTAGCCCAGAGGCTCATCGCTCTAGTTTTGATGATGATTAACTCATGTAGTTATAGTTTACTAATAATCTTGTGTTTAAATAGTTTTATTGATTGGCCAAGATATTAGTAGGTATTTAGCTTCAACAAAAGAGTTTTAGAGTTTTCACATGTTGATTCAAGAGCTCGCGCGTCAAGATCGCATCTAGCACTCGGTTGGAGACAAGCTCGTTGGATCGTATTTGGATCGAGTCAACTTGGAGAAGGAGTTCTACAAGAAGATCTCAATTTGTTTAGTTTAGTATATTTAGATCTTGTGTAAAGATTAGATAGTATTGATATGCTCAAGTTCACACACACAAGTTTAAAGTTTAATGGTTTTGGTTTTTGGTTTAACTGATATTGGATTTCATGTCAAAAATATATATATCTTATATGTATATTGGATTCTATTCATATACAATATGCTTCAAAGCTATTTAAATATCTCGTTTTTGTATCCATATGAGTTTTGGAGAAAATGGTTTTCATTTCAAAAATCTAAGTTTTGAAAAATACAGATTTTGTGTTTAAGCCAAATTTCTATATTACAAAAATGGTTCAAAAGTTTGTAATATGAGTTGATTTTTTCATCACACATAATTTTACTTCAAAGTATTTCAAAGAACTTGTTTTTGTAGAATTTATGAGATTTTATTAAAGATAAAAAGACCAAGTTTTAATCTCTAAAAATATGTGTTCTGGTTTTCTGCCGGTATCTAAGTTTTGAAAAATACAGATTTTGTGTTTAAGCCAAATTTCTATATTACAAAAATGGTTCAAAAGTTTGTAATATGTGTTGATTTTTTCATCACACATATTTTTACTTCAAAGTATTTCAAAGAACTTGTTTTTGTAGAATTTATGGGATTTTATTAAAGATAAAAAGACCAAGTTTTAATCCCTAAAAATATGTGTTCTGGCGACCGAGACAGAGGTCGGTTGACCGCTCCGATCGACCGATGTGCACAAACGTGCACAGCCAGTCTGGGTGGAGGGCCGGTCGACCGACCCGGTCGACCAGCCAGAGAGCTGTGCTCTCTGGATCCAGCTGTGGTCAACCGGGCGATCGACCGATGGCACAACGGTCAGATATCCGACCGTTGTGCCATCGGTCGACCGTCCGGTCGACCGATAACAACCTCAGCTGCTGATTTGGCCAAACAGCTAGTTTTTGGAATGGGTAATAAATACCCATCCCTTTGGGCTGTTTTTATTAAGAATTTCAAGAGCAAAATTTTTCATCTTCTTAAGTGTTTTAGTAAGAAGTTTTCAAGAGTTTTTGAGCTAAAAGATTTTATCTTTATTTGTTTTAAAGGGTTGCAAAAATTAAAAAAAAAGAGTCTTTGGGAATTGGTTTTGATCTTCATTTATATTTCTATCTAGAGTTTTTCTTTATGGTTTTGATTTTCAAACTCTTTGTTTTCTCACACTTGAGCTATCTATCTATCCTATCTATTAGGATCTTATTTTTGGTGAGAAAATTGGTTTGTGGTTTGTTGAGACCACCCAGTGTTGTAATCCTCTTTGCTCTTGTGTAGAGATGATTGTGAAGGAGTTTGAATTTGTTGGTATCCCTCTAAGTGTAGAGGTGATTGAGGTTGGAGTTTTGGCTTAGTGCCTTATCCCTCTAAGTGTAGAGGTGATTGTTGTTGTTTGGCTTGTGCCTATCCCTCTAGTGAGAGGTGATTGTGTCGGCTTTGTGCCTATCCCTCTATTGAGAGGTTGATCTTGTGTGGCTTAGTGCCTTGCCTCTTGTGTAGAGGTTGTTGTTGCCTGAGAGAGGTGTTATGTACTCCAAGTTTGTATTATCCAAATCCTCAGTGGAGGTTCCCTGTATGGGAAGTCCTGTGTGGACGTATAGTGAAAATCTTTCTGTGTGAAGGCGGGGACGTAGAATAGTGGCTCGAACCTCGAAACATATCTCGGTGTTTGCGATTGATCCACTATCTCTAAACTCTCTCTCTCTTTTATATCTTGCATTGATTTATATTGCTCATATCTTATATGCTTTGTATTGTTTGTGTGCCTCACTTGTGTTGAACTAAGAGAGCTTCATATAGCACCTCAACTCTTATTTAGAGGAATCTAAAGGAGTTAGTCTAGAGCGCCTCACCGGGAATTTGGCTACACTCTTTGGTTACAGCAAGTGTGTTGCAATTTGTTTTGAATTTCGCATCATTTGACATTAGATTAGCCATACACCTATTCAACCCCCTCTAGGTGTATTTTTCAATTGGTATCAGAGCCTACGCTCCTGATATTAGGTTTAACCACCTAGGAGTTGTTGGCCCAGAGGCCCATCACTCTAGTTTTGATGATGATTAACTCATGTAGTTATAGTTTACTAATAATCTTGTGTTTAAATAGTTTCAGTGATTGACCAAGATATTAGTTGGTGTTTAGCTTCAACAAAGGAGTTCTAGAGCTTACACGTGTTGATTCAAGAGCTCGTGCGTCAAGATCGCATCTAACACTCAGTTGGAGTCAAGCTCGTTGGATCATGTTTGGATCGAGTTGACTTGGAGACAAGAAGAATTTGGTTTGTGTTTAGTTTAGTATGTTTAGATCTTGTGTAAAGGTAGATAGTGTTGATACGCTCAAGTTCACATACACACAAGTTTAAAGTTTAACTTTCGGTTTAACCGGTTTTAGAATTCATATCATAAACATAGATATATATCTTGTATGTATACTGGATTCTATCCATATACAATATGCTTCGAACATATTTCAATATCATATTTTTGTATCCATATGAGTTTTGGAGAAAACGATTTTTCATTTCAAAAATCTAAGTTTTGAAAAATACGGATTTTGTGTTTAGGCCAAATTTCAATATCACAAAAATGGTTCAAAAAGTTTATAATATGTGTTAAATTTTAGTCACATATATTTGTTATTCAAAGATCTTATAAGAACTTATTTTTGTGGAATTTATGTGATTTTATGGGATTTAATTAAAATTAAAAAGATAAGTTTTCAGTACCTAAATCCCCAGCCAGATCAGCTGGCAGTCGACCGAGCCGGTCGACCGGACCAGCGGTCAGTCGACCGGAACGGTGACCCATGTGCACGAGGGACGTGCACATGGCTAGCCATGAAGGCTGGTCGACCGTGCGGTCGACCGACTGAAAGCGCCCCACTCTCGGGTGCTGGCCGGTCGACCAGGCGTTCGACCGATGGCTATGGCCGATCGACCAGGCGGTCGACCGGAGTGGCATTTCTGCTCTTTCCAGACTGCCAACGGTCAGATTTTGGAGAAGCTATATATATGCCTTCTCTTGAGTTTTTTTTAACAAGTTTTTGAGAGCAATTTTTCCCATCTTTACAAGTGTTTTATAGCAAGTTTTAAAAGAGTTTTTGGGTTAAAAAGATTTATTTTTATTTGTTTTAAAGTGTTGAAAAATCAAAGAAAAAGAAAGTTTTTGGGAGATTGGTTTTTGGATCTTTATTTCAATATCTATTTAGTATTTTCCCAAGAGTTTTTCTTTGTTATTTTCATTCCAAACATTTTATTTTCTCACACTTGAGCTATCATTTCTATCCTATCTATAGGATCTTTGTTTTATGGGAAAATTGGTTTGTGGTCTTTGAGATCACCAAGAGTTGTAACCTTCTTTGTGTTTGTTGTTATCCTTCTTTTGTAGAGGTGATTGTGGAGGTTGTGTTTGTATTCCTCTAAGTGTAGAAGTGATTGAGGTTGGAGTTTTGGCTTTGTGCCTATCCCTCTAGTGAGAGGTGATTGTGTTGGCTTTGTATTTATCCCTCTATTGAGAGGTTGATCTTGTGTGGCTTAGTGTTTTGCCTCTTGTGTGGAGGTTGCAGTTGTTTGAGAGAGGAGTTGTGTACTCTAAAGTTGTATTACCCAAATCCTTAGTGGAGGTACCCTGTGTGGGAAGTCCTGTGTGGACGAATAGTGAAAATCCTTCTGTGTGAAGGCGGGGACGTAGAGCAATGGCTCGAACCTCGAAATATATCTCGGTGTTTGCGATTGATCCATTATCTCTAAACTCTCTCTTTTATACCTTACATTATTTCATATTGTTCATATCATACTTATATACTTGATATTGTTTGTGAGTGCACATACTTATGTTGAACCAAGAGAGCTTTACATAGCATCTCAACTCTTATTTAGAGGAATTTAGAGGAGATAGTCCAGAGCCCTTCACCGAGAATTCGGCTACACTCTTTGGTTACACTAAGTGTATTGCAATTAATTTTTAATTCCGCATTATTTGTCATTAGATTAGCTGTCCACCTATTCAACCCCTCTAGGTGTACTTTCAATTGGTATCAGAGCCTACGCTCCTGATATTAGGTTTAACCACCTAGGAGTGAGATCTTGGTTAGATAATCTAATATTGTATTTGCACACATATAGTTTATACTCATGGATTTCATGACCCCTCCTATGTTTGATGTTTCTAACATCGATGTATGGAAGCTTAAGATGAGTATGTACCTAAAAATCCTAGGAATGCATGTATACCTTGGTACTTCTAAGAAATCCTATTTTGATAATAACAAGCATATAGAGGCCAATGCACAAGCCCTAGAGGCACTTAGGCAAACATTAAGTAAAGAATATTTGTCTATGGTTTCCCATTGTGATTCCGCTTTACAGTGTGGAACACTTTGACCTCTCCTGCGTTACAAACGACGAAATATGTGGAGGAGGGATCTAGTAGAGATGAGTCCTACCAACCTTGCTACATGGTCCAAGGGAATGATTCCCTTGAGGTAAACTCAGACACCCATCTAGATGATAGTGCTAGTTCTTCTGGTGATGACTATATGGATGCCGATGCTTTAAATGAAGAACTATCTCTTGTGTGTGAAAACTTGCTAGAAAAATACAAGTTTTGAAAAAGAAAAGTTTTAATTAAAAGAAGAAAATAAAAATTTGTCGTCTAAACTTGACTTGATTTTGCAAGAGGATGAGATTTCAAATGAAAGGGACTCATTGAAATCCCAACTTGACCTTACCTTAAAGGAAAATGAATTTTCAAAAATAAAAATGATTGTGATGATGTTGTGAAGAAAATAAAATTTTGTCTTCAAAACTTGAAGCTATTTTAAAAGAAAATAATTCTTTGAAAAATAGAATTGCTTCTATTTGAAAAGAATTGAATTTGGTTTCAAAAGATAATAAAACTTTGAAAAATAATTTAGATTCACATGTTTGCCATGCTAATATTTCTTCACCATCTAGTGTTTCAATTGCATTCTCCACTTTATCTTCAAGTATTAAAATTGATATTTGTGTATTGAAGAAAAATGTTGATTGTTTGGGCTCCACTTTGAGCCAATGTGTTATGAACTATACACGGTTGGAATCCATGTTTCACAAGAAACATGCTCCTTCTATGCATGCACACAATACACGGCATACACATGCTTCTCATGTTCACATACATGACACTAGGTATGCTCATGTGTACACATGTACACATTATGGACATAAGGGCCACCTTGCAAAGTTTTGTTCTAATAGGATACATAATACAAATTTTGTAAATAAATTTATTTGGGTTAGAAAATGTGCTAACCCCTATGGACCCAATAGAGTATTAGTATCAAAAGTCACTTTTATTTTATTTGATGTAGGTGTGGGCTCTCACATGACGTGAGAGGGTTGGTGCCTTGGTGGTGGATGCATGATGAGCTAGATGGATACACCAAATTGATGCATCACTATCAAGGAAGTTTTGTGGGAGGACCACCATATTTTGGAGGCTTAGAGAATAGTGCATATGGTGTGGTAACTATCTCTAAACTCCCATTTTAGTTTACATTCTTCTACATTGATAATTTTAGCATGTTTTGGATTTATGTTAAATAATCATGTTTTATACTTCATGTGGTGAAAACTTGTTTAGATGAATTTTTCATTTAAACTTGTGTATATACTTGTACAAGTAGTGAGCTACACTTGATTATTACATGTTTGTGCCTCATTGCTCATTTGTACTCATTACATGTACATGTATAACCTAGTTTTGATGATTCTCTCATTTATACTTATCTTCTGTATCTTTGTGTATGTTTTGCTTCATGTATATGCTATTTTTTGTCTAAAACTTATAAATATACATGTATACCCTTGAGTTACTTGCCTTCATGCAAATACTATTATGGACTCTTTTATGTTTGGAATATGTATGTATATTTTTAGTTTTGATAAAATATACATATACCTTGAAGTTTGTTTAAATTTGATGAAAAATAAATTTTTATAATTTTTCATAAAAGAAATTCATGTTTAGATTGAGCTTTATTGATTATTTTCATGATTATGCTTTTCACATGATTCTTATACACTCACATTATTTGTGTTTACTCATTACTTTATTTTATGAGTTCTTTGTTGAGCCTTATATATCTAGAGTGTCAATTTTGTGTAAAATGCATGCTTTATGAAATATATGATTTGTTTTCATGTTTTGAAGAATCTATAACTAGTTATTTCAAACTCTCTAAAACTAGTTCACATTCTTCACTTGGTAAGAATTTTTCAATTATGCTAAAATTATTTTCAAACTTATTTTTTAAAACCCCTTCCTTTCAAGGGCGGCTGGATGGGCGACCATGCATTGTATGTTCTTATCGAAAATCTATTTAAACATGTGCATGAATAGGGAGGTAGTATGAGTTATACACTTGATTCTCATTATATTTTCAATTGATATCATAATTGATATTTTTATGTTTGTATACTCATATGTGTTTCCTATATATGTATGCTTCAAACTTCAAATAGTATCAATTTCGATTGGTATTTACATTTTCATACATATACATGATTTGATTGTGCTTACAATATCTTTACATCTTAAAACACAAATTATGTTATGCTAAGCTTGATTTAGTCCTTAATGTCAATTATTTTTCAATTGGTATCTTATACAAGTTTATGCATTGCTTTTATTAGTATTTCATAAAGGGGGAAAAATATTCGTGTTTTATCTTTCAATTGATTTTATTTTCAATTGGTATCTTACTCCCATTCTTTATGATAAAAAAATACTTTATTTTGGTATATGCTAACATTTTCAATATTGGTATCAATAATCTTAAATTGGTATTATTCTCAAATTGATATCCTTATTACAAAATGAGTTGTATTTACTCAAAAATTTTATTTGTATTTTTAATTGCTTTTTACTTTCAATTGGTATCAAAATTTACAATATATATTTCAATGGTATAAAAAACGTGCACTATTTCATTTTCTATTGGTATCAAAAATCTACAAGATATTTTCAATTGGTATCATTTGGTATCTTAAAAATTTTTGTTTATTTTCAATTGGTATCATAAATTGGTATTATAATGTTTCGATATATATACCTTTATCATAAATTGATATATTTTCAATTGGTATCATAAATTTGTTTTAAAGAGATTTCATAATGTTTTGATATGTACTGCTTATATGTAAGGGAAGCTTAACATCTTCTCTATATATAGATTCATGATGGATGTACTTTCATATTGAAGTGATTGGCCTCTCTTTGGTATGTAGTACACATGTGTAGGGGGCTTCACATCTCCTTTTATACATGATATATTATGCGTTATGTGATTAGAGTTTAGTCATCTCTTTTTCATGTAATGCATGTATGCAGGGGCAGTTAACTTTTTGTTTCTCCTCTTGTTGGCCCAGAGGCCTTCCACTCTAGTTTTGATGATGATTAACTCATGTAGTTATGTTTACTAATAATCTTGTGATATTTAGTTTCAGATACTTAACCAAGATATTAGTAGGTGATTAGCTTCAACAAAGGTGTTTTGGAGTTTTCACATGGTGATTCAAGAGCTCGAGCGTCAAAGTTCATACCCTAACACTCGTTGGAGTCAAGCTCGGTGGATCACGTTTAGATCGAGTCGACTTGGAGACGGAGCTCTACAAGAAAACCTCGGTACTTTGTTTAGTTTAGTGTTAGATCCATTTGTTAAAGATTAGATAGTGTGATATGCTCAAGTTCACAACACACACACTTATTTAAGTTTCATGTTTTTGTTTTCGATTTTTGGTTTAACTGATCTTGGTTTTCATGAATAGATAGAATCAATAAGTTTACATGGTTTAATGTATATTAGATTTTTCTATATACATATATACTTCAACTATTTAAAACAAACTTAGTTTGATAGTCTATTTCATGAGTTTGGAGTTTTGTATTTTAACAAAACTTATTTTTGGAATTATTGTCAAAAACATTGATATATATATCTTTCATGTATATTAGATTTATATCCATATACAACATGCCTTAAATGTTGTTTCATATCATGTTTTTGTATTTGGATGAGTGTTGGACAAAACGAATTTTCAATTCAAAAATTCAAGTTTTGGAAAAAACGGAATTTGATTTTCGGCAAAATTTTCATAACACAAAAAGAGTTCAAAATGTTTGTAACTTGATTTGATTTTTTCTCAAACAAGTTTGTATTTCAAATATCATGCAAGAACTTATTTTTATGGATTTTTAGAGATTTTATGGGATTTATTTGGTAATTAAAAACCTAGTTTTCTAATCCCTTAAAAATCCTGCCAAGCTCTGGCGGTCGACCGGACGTGCACAAGAACGTGCACAAGGCCGTATCAGTTGGCCGGTCGACCGAGCGGTCGACCGACTGAAGGCAACCCACTCTCAGGTTGCCCCGGTCGACCGGGCGGTCGACCGGCCAGAGAGCCGTTGCTCTCTGGTTCAGGGCCCGGTCGACCGGGCGGTCGACCGGAAGGCTCAACGGTCAAAAATTTGACCGTTGGCCGGTCGATCGGAAGGTCAAAATTGACCTGTCTGCCAGCCAACGGGCAAATCTGTTTTGGGCCTATTTATACCCCATCCTTGGCCAGTTTTTGTAAGACTTCCAGAGCAAAAATTCTCCCATTCTCTAGTGTTTTTACAAGTTTTAAAAAGAGTTTTAGAGCTTCAAAAATTTGATCTTCAATTGTTTTAAAGTGTTTTTATTTCAAAGAAAATAGTCTTTTGGGAATTTGTTTTTGGTCTAAAAAAATTCTATATCTATTTGGAGATTTCCCAAGTGATTTTCTTTGTTTTCTCACACTTTGTTTTCTCACACTTGAGCTTATCATTCTATCCTCTCTATAGGATCTTTATTTTGTGAGAAAATTAGTTTGTGGTTGTGGAAACCACCAAGTTGTAAACCCTCCTACTTTGTGTTATCCCTCTTGTGTAGAGGTTGATTTGTGGAGTGGTGGCTTTGTGCCCTATCCCTCTAGTGAGAAGTTGATTGGTTGTTGGCTTTGTGCCCATCCCTCATTTGTGAGGTTGATTTGTGTGGCTTTGTGCCTAGCCTCTATGAGAGGTTGTATTCGGTTGAAAGAGGAGTTGTGTACTCCCTTGTTGTATTGTTCCAAATCCTCAGTGGAGGTTCCCTGTGTGGGAGTCCTGTGTGAACAAGTTAGTGGATTGAAAATCCTTCTGTGTGAAGGCGGGGACGTAGAGCTGTGTGCTCGAACCTCGAAACATATTCGTGTGTTTGTGTTTGATCTATTGACTCTCTCTCTCTCTCTCTCCTCTCTCTCTCTCTCTCTCTCTCTCTTTACTTTGTGCCTTGCATCATTTCATATTGCTCATTCATATTATATGCTTGGCTTGTTTGTGTGTGCCTCATTGTGCTTAACCATGAGAGCTTCATATAGCGCCTCAACTCTTATTCAGAGGAATCAAGAGGAGTTAGTCCAGAGCCCTTCACCGGGAATTCGGCTACACTCGTTGGTTGCATTAAGTGTTGTTGCAATTAAGTTTTAATTTTCGCATTTAGTTCATTAGATTATCCGTACACCTATTCACCCCCCTCTAGGTGTACTTTCAATTGGTATCAGAGCTTACGCTCCTGATATTTAGTTTAACCACCTAGGAGTGTGATCTTGGTTTGCTAATCTATCATTTGCATTTGCACACGTATATTGTTTACACACACTCATGGATTGCTTGTCACCTCCCATGTTTGATGTCTCCAACATTGACATGTGGAAATTTAGGATGTCCATGTATTTGAAAACCCTAGGCTTGCATGTTTTCCTTACCGCTACCAAGAAATCCTATCTTGGTAATAGCAAGCATATAGAGGCCAATGCACAAGCCCTTGAGGCACTTAGAAGCACGCTTAATAAAGAATATTTTTGCTTAGTTTCTAACTGTGATTCCGCCTTTGTAGTGTGGAACACGTTGACCTCCTCCAAGCTTCAATTACCAATCCAAACGGAGGATGAATTTAGTGGAGAATCCGAGAAACAATGCTACATGGTCCAAGGGAATGACTCCCTTGAGGTATATTTGGAATCTCAATTAGATAGTGATGATGCTAGTTCTTCATGTAATGACTATGTTGATCCCAATGCCTTGAATGAAGAACTTTCTATTGTATGTGAAAAATTGCTAGAAAAATATAATCTTTTGAAAAAGAAGAGTTTTGAACTTAACAAAGAAAATAAGGGTTTATGTTCAAGACTTGATTTGGTTTTGCAAGAGAAGGAAGAGATTTCAAGTGAACGTGACTCACTTAAATCTCAACTAGACCTTGCCCTAAAGGAAAAATGAGATTTTGAAAAATAGAAATGATTGCAATGAGGTTTTGAAGAAAAATAAAGTTATATCTTCAAAACTTGATTTTGTTGTAAAAGAAAATGTTCTCTTGAAAAACAAAATTGATTTGATTTCAAAAGATTTAGAAGTTTGCTTAAATGAAATTAAATCTTTAAAAAATGATATAGATTCACATGTTTGCCATGCTAGTGCAGCTTCACATTCTAGCTTACTATTGCATGCTCCACTTTATCTTCAAGTATTAAAAATGATATAAATATTTTGAAGAAAAGTGTTGATTGTTTGGGCTCCACTTTGAGCCAATGTGCCATTAAACACTCACGGTTGGAATCTATGTTTCGAAAGAAACAAGTTCCATCTTTGCATGCACACCATACACGGCATACACATGCTCCTCACGTACACACTCAAATACGATGTATGCTCATGTGTACACTTGTACACATTATGGACGTAAGGGCCACCTTGCTAAATTTTGCTATGATAGGATGCATTATTCAAATTTAGCAACAAGTTTGTTTGGGTTAGGAAAGGAACTAACCCCCATGGACCCAAAAGAGTATTGGTACCAAAGACCACCCCTATTGTATTTGATGTAGGTGTGGGCTCTCACATGACGTGAGAGTAATGGTGTCTTGAGGTGGAAGCGTTCCGAGCTTAAAAGAGAACTATTTGGATGCATCACTTTCAAGGAAAATTTGGTGGGAGGACCACCTTGTTTTGGAGATATGGAGAGTTGCCTTCATGGTTTTTGGTAACGGTCTCTTACTCCTCATTTATGTTTACATGCTTTTCATTTTATTCATTATTAGCATGTTTTGATGTTTCATGATTAGTATGTTAAATGACATGATTATTAGACTTGTGATATGCATGATTAGTATTGAGACACCCATGTTTATATGGACTTATACTTTTGTGCTCTCACATTGTTTAGCTAATATGCATATCATAAATCTAATGCATGTTCATTTACATAATGATCATATGAGTTTTTGTTTTGTTTTTCTTTGCTTCATGCTTTGATTACTTGTCTAAGATGTTAGTTTTCATTAAAACTTGGATATATACTTGTACAACTAGTGAGCCACAAATAGATCATTATATGTTTGTGCTTGAAAGCTCATTGTACTCATTAGATGCACTAGTATAGCCTAGTTTTGATGATTCGTGCATTTGACTTGTATTCCCATTTTATACATGTTTCATGTTTATATGTTTAGCTTCATGTATATGTATATTTTGTCTAAACTATTAGCTATACATATACATCCTTGAGCCACTTGCCTTCATGCATATGCTTTTGTGAACTCGTTATGTTGGATATGTATGTATTCTTTAGTTTGTACATGACATACATATACCTTGAAGCCTATTTGACTTGATGATTTTCATATTTTGTCAAGGAATTTCATATATTGAGCTTAATTGTATATTTTCATGACATGTTTCACATAACACTTGTGCACTCACTTTACTTAATGTTTCTCATGATTTGTTTTCATGAGTACAATTTATGCTTTATTGATTTTGAGTGTTTAGTGATTATGTGATTTACATGTTTTTCATGAAATATATTTGTTTTATTCCTTACTTGAAGGATTTCGTACTAGTTTACAAATTTTTCATATAACTAGTTCGTATTCTTCATTTTGGAAGAGTTTTCAAATATACTAAACTGTTTTCAAACTTATTTTTGAAAACCCTTTCAATTTAAGGGCGGTTGGTTGGGAGACCATGCCTTGTATGCTTAATATTGAAAAAAATTTAACATGTGCATGAAATGGGTGGTAAGTAATATGAGTTATACACTTGATCTTATTATATTTTCAATTGGTATCATTGAATCTTTTCAGTTGGTATCACTATTGACATTCCTTTTGTATACTCATATATGTTTTATATATGTATACTTTCAACTTCAAATAGTATCAATTCCGATTGGTATTTAATTTTCATACATATATATGTTTTATTTGTACTTACTATATCTCTAATCTTTGAGCACAAATTTTAGTTATGCTAAGCTTGATTTCTTTAATGACTATTATATTTCAATTGATTATGTTTCAATTGGCATCATATACAAGCTTATGCATTATATTATTTGGTATTTCATAAAGGGGGAGAAATTCATATTTCACCTTTCAATTGGTATTTCACTTTTCAATTGGTTTTGCTATTCTACTCCCACACTTATGTTAAAAATGATTAAAAAAAAGGATATTGATTATTTTTGGTATCATATGCTTTTAATGAAAAATTATTTTCAATTGGTACTAATCTTTTCAAATTGGTATCAAGATTACCTATAAGTTTTACTCTCAATTGGTATGTTTTATTGATATCAAAATTGTTGGTTGAATTGCTCAAAATGATTTATTTACTTACAATTGGTATTTAATTGGTATTTACTTACAATTGATATCAATTGGTATTTAAATTTATATTAAAAATATTGTTTTATGTACCACATTATGTACTTTCAATTGGTATGTTTTATTGATATCAAAATTATTGGTTGAATTGCTCAAAAATTATTCAATTTATTTAATTGGTATAATTTTTATTTACTTACAATTGGTATCAATTGTAAATTGGAATTAAATTTATATTAAAAATATTTGTTTTATGTACCACATTATGTATTTTCAATTGGTATATTTCATTGATATCATGATGCACTAAATTGATATATTTTCTTCTTACAATTGGTATCATACCGTTTTGATTAGATTTCACCCCTCATTGATTTTTTTTTAAGACAAAAAGGGGGAGAACATTGTTTTCTTTGACCCCTTTGTTGATGATTGACAAAAAGGGGGAGAAAGATTTTGAGTTTATATGCATATGTGTGTTTTTATTTTTGCATATATTGAGTTTATGAGAAAATGATTTTGAGAGTTTAAACAAAAGGGGGGAGAAAGTTTTGAAACATAGTTTGTGTTATGCATGTTTCTCTCTCCTAGTTGTTGCATACATTTGTTTATGCATATTCATGTTTAATATTCATTGAATATCTTATTTTTATTGCTATGCATGAGTTAAGGGGGAGCTTCTTTGAAGCTTAACTTTAATCCATGCATATATAACTTCATGAGTTTTGTCATCATCAAAAATGGGGAGATTGTTGGCCCAGAGGCCTTCCACTCTAGTTTTGATGATAATTAACTCATGTAGTTATGTTTACTAATAATCTTGTGATATTTAATTTCAGATACTTAACCAAGATATTAGTTGGTGATTAGCTTCAACAAAGGTGTTTTGGAGCTTTCACATGGTGATTCAAGAGCCCGAGCGTCAAAGTTCATACCCTAGCACTCGTTGGAGTCAAGCTCGGTGGATCACGTTTGGATCGAGTCGACTTGGAGACGGAGCTCTATAAGAAGACCTCGGTACTTTGTTTAGTTTAGTGTTTAGATCCATTTGTTAAAAATTAGATAGTGTGATATGCTCAAGTTCACAACACACACTTGTTTAAGTTTCATGTTTATTTTCGGTTTTTGGTTTAACTGATCTTGGTTTCATGAATAGATAGAATCAACAAGTTTACATGGTTTAATGTATAAAATTTGTTCTATATACATCTATACTTCAACTATTTAAACAAACTTAGTTTGATAGTCTATTTCATGAGTTTGGAGTTTTATATTTTAACAAAACTTATTTTGGAATTATTGTCAAAAACATTGATATATATATATCTTTCATGTATATTGAATTTATATCCATATACAACATGCCTTAAATGTTGTTTCATATCATGTTTTTGTATTTGGATGAGTGTTGGACAAAACGAATTTTCAAATCAAAAATTCAAGTTTTGGAAAAAACGGAATTTGATTTTCGGCAAAATTTTCATAACACAAAAAGAGTTCAAAATGTTTGTAACTTGGTTTGATTTTTTCTCAAACAAGTTTGTATTTCAAATATCATGCAAGAACTTATTTTTGTGGATTTTTAGAGATTTTATGAGATTTATTTGGTAATTAAAAACCTAGTTTTCTAATCCCTTAAAAACCTTGCCAGGCTCTGGCGGTCGACCGGACCGATCGACCGGACGTGCACAAGAACGTGCACAAGGCCGTATCAGTTGGCCGGTCGACCGACTGAAGGCAACCCACTCTCGGGTTGCCCCGGTCAACCGGGCGGTCGACCGGCCAGAGAGCTGTTGCTCTCTGGTTCAGGGCCCGATCGACCGGGCGGTCGACCGGAAGGCTCAATGGTCAAAAATTTGACCGTTGGCCGGTCGATCAGAAGGTCAAAATTGACATGTCTGCCAGCCAACGGGCAAATCTGTTTTGGGCCTATTTATACCCCATCCTTTGGCCAGTTTTTGTAAGACTTCTAAGAGCAAAAATTCTCCCATTCTCTAGTGTTTTTACAAGTTTTAAAAAGAGTTTAGAGCTTCAAAATTTGATCTTCAATTGTTTTTAAAATGTTTTTATTTCAAAGAAAATAGTCTCTTGGGAATTTGTTTTTGGTCTAAAAAAATTCTATATCTATTTGGAGATTTCCCAAGTGATTTTCTTTATTCAAAACACTTTGTTTTCTCACACTTGAGCTTATCATTCTATCCTCTCTATAGGATCTTTATTTTGTGGGAAAATTAGTTTGTGGTTGTGAAAATCACCAAGTTGTAAACCCTCCTACTTCGTGTTATCCTTCTTGTGTAGAGGTTGATTTGTGGAGTGGTGGCTTTGTGCCTATCCCTCTAGTGAGAGGTTGATTGGTTGTTTCCTTTGTGCACATCCCTCATTTGTGAGGTTGATTTGTGTGGCTTTGTGCCTAGCCTCTGTGAGAGGTTGTATTCGGTTGAGAAAGGAGTTGTGTACTCCCTTGTTGTATTGCCCCAAATCCTCAGTAGAGGTTCCCTGTGTGGGAGTCCTGTGTGAACAAGTTAGTGGATTGGAAATCCTTCTGTGTGAAGGCGGGGACGTAGAGCTGTGTGCTCGAACCTTGAAACATATTCGTGTGTTTGCGTTTGATCCATTGACTCTTGCTCTCTCTCTCTCTCTCTCTCTTTACTTTGTGCCTTGCATCATTTCATATTGCTCATTCATATTATATGCTTGGTTTGTTTGTGTGTGCCTCACTTGTGCTTAACCACGAGAGCTTCATATAGCGCGTCAACTCTTATTCAGAGGAATCAAGAGGAGTTAGTCCAGAGCCCTTCACCGAGAATTCGGCTACACTCGTTGGTTGCATTAAGTGTTGTTGCAATTAAGTTTTTAATTTCCGCATTTAGTTCATTAGATTAGCCGTACACCTATTCACCCCCTCTAAGTGTACTTTCACTCTTCATGAATGTATATTGCATATATATCTTTATTGTTTGATTTGTTTCGCCCCTTTGTTGATGAATTGACAAAAGAGGGGAGAGGAATTTTGAGAATTTATATATGCATGTTTATTTTCTCATTTAATGCATAAATGTTTTTGTTTATGCAAAAAGGGGAGAAGTATTTATGCAAAAAGGGGAGAAGTATTTGGAGAATTTATTTATGTTTATTTTCTCATTTATGCATATATGTATTGTTTGGTTTATGCATTCATTGACTTGTTGGCCCGAAGGCCCATCACTCTAGTTTTGATGATGATCAACTCATGTAGTTATGTTTACTAATAATCTTGTGTTTAATTAGTGACAGATTCATGATCAAGATCTTAGTTGGTGCATAGCTTCAACAAAGAATTTGAAGTCAAGTTTTGGAGCTAGCACGGTGTTTGGACCAAGTCAAGAAGGCTTCAAGTGAAGACTTCAAGAAGATGAAGACTTGAGTCTAGGTTTGTTTTATAAGATTTTGTTTTAGATAAAATGTAAAGGATAGAGTAGTTGGTGGATTGCTCAAGTACATATACACACACACACACTCTTGATTTAGTTTGTTTTACAAAAGATTTTCTATTTTAGAAAATACATGTTTGGATTTTGGAATTTCTTATTTACATATCTTTTATCCAAAATCATGTTAGAGCTTAATGTCAAAAACATAGATATTTCACCATGTTTGTGTAGTGGATCATATCCATACACTCTATGCTTTAAAAGTAGTTTAAATATCTTGTTTTTGTATTTGGAGATGTTTTGGAAAAACAAGTTTTGGAAAAACAAGTTTTGGAAAATACTGTTTTTAGTTTGAGCCATATTTTCCAAGTTACAAAAATTGTTCAAAACATTTGTAACATGCCTTGATTTTGTGCAAGCATGTTTGTTTATAAAAGTATAACATCAAAACTATTTTTGTATATTTTTCAGTATTTTATGGGATTTTAAGTGAGCCAAAAAGACCAAGTTTTAAATCCCTATTTCAGACCTGACCTGGCTTCAGCCGGTCGACCGACCCGGTCGACCGACGTGCACGGACGTGCACAGCCAGTTCTGGCAGGAGGGCCAACCGACCGACCCGGTCGACCGTCCAGAGAGCTCTGCTCTCTGGAAAGGCCCCGGGCGGCGGGCGGCTGACCGGACAGAGAGTTTACTCTCTGTATCCTTGCCTCAGTCGGCCGGCCGGTCGACCAATGGCACAACGGTCTGAAATATGACCGTTGGCCGGTCGACCGGGCGGTCGACCGACAGGCCTAACAGACCCCAACGGCTAGTTTTTCTGAGCCTATAAATTTGGGGGTTTGGGCATTGTTTTTCACCAAGATTTTCAAGTGGATTTTTCACCAGTTTTCCCAACTCTTTTAAAAGAGGCATTTGGGGGCTGTTTGATTAAGATTGAGGAGAGCTTTCAAGCCAGTTTTTCTTATCCTTTCAAAAGGTTTCTCCACATATTTGAGAGCAAATATTTCCAATCAAAAGGAGAGTTTATCAAGCGTGATTAAAAGTGATTCTTTGAGTTTCCTCTACAATTTCCATCCTTGTTTCTCACACACCCACTTGAGCTATCCATTGCCATATCTACCTATAGGGTTTTGTTGTGAGAGTTTTTATTGGTGATCAAAGTGTTTAGATCACCAAGAGATATTTTCTTGTTTCTTGAGGAGGCGGACGAGTGCGTTCGCATTTGTTTCGAGTTCGTGTGTGAACTCTTGTTTGAGGTGCGGCCTCGGCGAGCCGGTGGGCTTGCGGTGTGTACGGGACTAGAGAGTCCGAGGGTTTGTAGGTGTTGTGCGGCACCGAGGAGTGATCCATTGGGATCAAGCATAGTGGAAATCCTTCGTGTGTCGAAGGCGAGGATGTAGAGTAAGTGTGCTCGAACCTCGAAACAAATCCCTTGTGTTTGCGATTGCTCACTCTCTCTCTCTCTCTCTCTTTGTCTTTATATCTTGCATACCTTTATTGTCTATCTTTATATGCTTGATATATTCATTTGTGCTCATTGATATACTTGCTTGGGTTTGTTTGCTAACACTTGTATTTAACCAAGAGAGCCAACGCGGCACCTCAACCCTTATCTAGGGGAATCTAGAGGAGTTTGTCCAGAGCCCTTCACGGGGAATTCGGCAACACTCTTGTGTTATACGTGGTGTTTAGTGTAAGAGTTTAGTTTAGGTCATAATAGTTTTTAATTCCGCATTATTTGTCATTAAGTGACCATTAGGTTAGCCATCACCTATTCACCCCCCCTCTAGGTGAACTTACAATTGGTATCAGAGCCAAGTGCTCTTGATTTGGGTCTTACAACCTAGAGTTAAAGATCCTCTTTTTAGGCTAATCACTATTTTTGTACACACACCATGGACTTCATGTCACCACCCACCTTTGACATTCTTAACATCCAAATTTGGAAGGTTAAGATGTCTTTGTACCTCAAAGCCCTAGGCATCCATGTTTATCTTGCCATAACTAATAATGCATATTGTTTAAATGGTAAGAACATTGAGGCTAATACAAAAACCCTACATGCTTTAAGATCTACCCTAAATGATGATTATTTATCTAGGGTTGCTAATCTTGATTTGGCTTTTGTAGTTTGGAACACCCTCCTCTCCCTTGGCGAAAATGATCAATACTATGCGGGAAGTGACTCGGATGTTGGAAGCGACATCTCCAACGTGTGCTATATGGTCCAAGGGGATAACCCCTTGAGGTAAACACCGAATCCGAGTTAGATGATAATAACATGTCATATGATGAACTTGCTTCATTTTGTCAACAATTATTAGAGAAATATGACATGCTTAAAAAGGATAACAAAAATTTGAAAAAGAATTTGATTGAATGCTTATAGAAAATGATTCTTTTAAAAATAACATTGCATGTTTAGAAAAAGAAAATGAAGATTTGAAAAATGAGAATATTTCCTTAATGTCTAAATTGAATGATTTATGTGAAGGGAATATGTCTTTGAAAAATAAAGTATTTTTGGTGGAAAAACAAAAGGAAGTCGTTTTTCAAGAAAACACTACTTTGAAAAGAAAATTTTTGATAACGAAAAAGAAAAGGTTTCTAAAAAGAAAAAGACTTTTGATCATGCTTTACATACCACCACCTCTATTGATCAAAATGAAGTTAAATTTTGAAAAAGAAAATTGATTGTTTGAGCTCCACTTTGAGCTCTTGTGCATTTAACCACTCTAGATTGGAGTCCTTATTTTCAAAGAAACAAGCTCCACATGTTCATGCACATTATCATCATGTATATGCTTATGTTGCACGTCATGATCATACTCACACACATAAGCATCCTAAGGTGTACAAATGTACACATTGTGGCCGCAAAGTGAAAAGTTACCTAGAGGGGGTGTGAATAGGTGACAATGCTAATCAAAGGGCAAATAAAAAATTAAAGCTACAACAATTACAATCAAGAATCACAAGATGAATGCAAGCAAGTAAGTATGACAATGAATATGATGAGCAAGTAATAAGTGCAAGCAAAGTAGAGTAAGAATTGCAAGAATGTAAACCAATCGCAAACACAAGGATATGTTATCGAGGTTCGAGCACCCAGCTCTACTCCCCGCCTCCCCAGAAGGATTCCGACCACTTCCACTATCACAAAGATCTCAAATACAATGGAGTACCCAACTCCTACAATCTTAAGAACAAGTAATTTCCTTGGTAGTCAAAAGACCACAAACTCTCTCTTTCAAATATTTCTTCCCTTACAAAGGTCCTTAGAGAATATTGAGTAGGAATGAAGCTCTTGTTGTAAGTGAAGAAAGAAAATTAAATCAGAGAGTATTTGAAAACCCTTCAGAAAATCAGTGAGAAATTCAGCACAAAAACCAAGAAACAAGTCTCTTTTGAAAGCCTTAAACTTTTGAATTTTCTAGCAAAAATTGTTGTAACAAATCTCTCCCCAAACACCCCTATTTATAGGAGAGGGCTAGGGTTTAGGGATAAAACATAATTACTGATGTTTAGGAGGTAATTAGATCAAAATATATCCTTAAACGACTTTTTAAACACAAAAGACAAAAATAAACAGCTCACTTAAAATCTGCCCGTTACTGTTCAACGGATACATCGGTCGACTGGGCCGGTCGACCGGTAGATCAAAAATTTGACCGTTATAGGCCAGCGGTCGACCGACCCGGTCGACTGAGAAAACCTGTGAGCAAAAATAATATCTCGGTCGACCGCCCCGGTCGACTGGCAGACATGCACACTGATACGTGCCTCTGCCAGAACTGCGGTCGACTGGTCCGGTCGACCGGACCAGACTGACACAGACTCGGTCGACTGTCCCGGTCGACCGAATCAGGTCAAAAATCAATTTTAAGAAAGAAAACAAAGAGGATTTTGATTTTAACAAAAATACTTTTGAACAGGGAATAGTATAAAATATAAAGATGTATCTGTAGGCAAAAACTTGTATGCAAAATATTTTTGTATAATTTATAAGAAATTATTTTGGAATGAGCATGTGCGCAAAAACGTGTGTGATAGAGCTTCAAACCTATCCACTATTCTTTAACATACTATAAACTGAAAAACAAATTACATGAAGACTTCTTGAGCTATCTTCAAGTTTTTGAGCCATCCAATGCCTTGCTAGTGCCTTCTCTTCTATGATCCTTCCTTGATGTGCAATTTGCTTCCTTGCTTTGTGGAACTTAGAAGTTCTTGCAATAGCTAAGCAAATGGTCTCTAAACATGGTACAAAACCTAAAACTCATCTTAACAAACTTGTTAGTACCAAATAGCTCTAATTTGGTTTGTCATCATCAAAACACAAAACAATTGGAGAGTGTAACCTCTTGGGCCAACAATCTCCCCTTTTTGATGATGACAAAACAAATAGGCTATAAACAAAAATATAGGGGAGGAGAAAACTCCCCCTCAAATTATGCTATACATAAAACACAAGAATATGCTCTAGATACCAATAATTGAAATGATGCACCAATTATTGAAACTAATATAAAACACAAAAATTGCTTTTGATACCAAAAATACCAAAACAACTAAAACACAAGAATTCTCAAAATACATGAATTCAAAAACTCATACATACATAAACATAAAACTCATAAAACAAATCTTTAAAATTAAAGCATATAAATTCATATGGAACCAAACCAAATGAACTTATTTTTGTCATGTAAACTTATTCTCCCCTTTTTGTCATACATCAAAAAGGGTTATGAAAAACATGTCTATTCAATAATACAAACATTAAGTTCTCCACAAATAAATGAAAATCTAGCAAAATCAAGAGGTTTAGTGAAAATATCGGCTAGTTGTAAATCCGTGGAAACATAATCAATATCTATATCACCTTTCTCAAAATGATCTCTAAGAAAGTGATATCTAATCTCAATGTGCTTGGTCTTACTATGTGATTTGCATTTTTGGTCATGTGTACAGTACTAGTATTATCACAAAATATTTTTATATGATCAAAGTGCAAATCAAAATCAAGGAGAGTATGTTTCATCCAAAGGACTTGTGCACAACAAGCCCCCGCGGCAACATACTCCGCCTCGGCGGTTGAGAGACCTACGGAATTTTGTTTCCTAGAGGACCATGAAACAAGACAATTACCAAGAAATTGACATGTCCCACTAGTACTCTTTCTATCTACTCTACAACCCGCATAGTCGGCATCCGAATAGCTAGTCATTGAAAAATCTCTAGTTTTCGGATACCAAAGACCCATTCCAATAGTGCCCTTAATATAACGAATAATGCGTTTTACCGCAATAAGATGAGACTCTTTAGGACACGATTGAAATCTAGCACAAAGACACACACTAAACATGATATCCGGCCTACTTGCCGTCAAATATAAAAGACTTCCTATCATGCTTCTATATAATTTAATATCAACATTTTTACCTTGTTCGTCCTTATCAAGCTTGGTTGTAGTTGCCATTGGAGTGTTGCAAGCCTTTGATCCTTCAAGCCCAAACTTCTTTACTAGCTCCTTTGCGTACTTGGCTTGGTTAATGAAGGTCCGTCTTGCAATTGCTTGATTTGGAGTCCAAGGAAGAAATTTAGCTCACCCATTGAAGACATTTCAAATTCAAGTTGCATGACTTTCTCAAAATCCTTGCATAAAAGCTCATTAGTAGATCCAAAAATTATATCATCAACATAAATTTGCACAATTAAAATATCATTATCAACATGCTTAGTAAAAAGAGTTTTGTCTACTTTGCCTTTAATAAAATCATTTGAAATGAGAAAACTAGAAAGCCTTTCATACCAAGCTCTTGGAGCTTGTTTCAATCCATACAAAGCTTTATCAAGTTTAAAAACAAAATCGGGATGAACATGATCAACAAAACCGGGAGGTTGAGAAAACATAAACTTCTTCATTAATAAAACCATTTAAAAATGCACTTTTTACATCTATTTGAAAAAGTTTAAAATTTTTAAAACATGCAAAAGCTAGTGTCATCCGTATGGCTTCAAGCCGTGCTACGGGTGCAAAGGTCTCCTCAAAGTCAATTCCCTCAACTTGAGTGTAACCTTGGGCCACTAACCTAGCTTTATTCCTAATGACATTTCCGGACTCATCCATCTTGTTTCTAAAGATCCACTTAGTACCAATTATTGGTCTATCGTGGGGCTTAGGAATAAGGTGCCAAACTTGGTTGCGCTCAAATTGATTGAGTTTCTCTTGCATGGCAAGCAACCAATATGGGTCCGTCTCGGCTTCGAGAATGCCTTTGGGTTCAAAATGAGAAATGAAAGCAAAGTTACCACATAGGTCATGGAGTTTGGAGCGCGTAGTGACTCCTTTAGATGCATCACCCAAGATGAGCTCCTTAGGATGATTTGTAGCGTATCTCCAAGCTTCAGGAAGCGGTTGAGTGCTTTCCTCCTTATCCTCTTGAACTTCACCTATAGATTCTTGCTTTTCTTCTTGAGCGGGTGAGTCCTTCAAGGATAGTCTCTCCATGTCTTCACCTAATGGTTCAAACTCTACAACATTCTCAACAAACACATTAGATTCTTCAAACTTAACATGCATGGATTCTTCAATGGTTGAGAAGATCTAATGAAAACTCTATATGCTTTGCTAGTAGAGGAATATCCAACAAAGATAGCCTCATAAGCCTTAGCATCAAATTTACCCAAATTATCCTTAGTATTCAAAAACAAAACACTTGCATCCAAAAACTTTAAAATATGCAACATTTGGTTTTCTAGAATGATACATTTCAAAAGAAGTTTTTGAAGAATTTTTGCATAATAAATACGATTCGATATATAGCATGCGGTGTTTACGGCCTCGGCCCATAAATATTGAGGGAGGTCATATTCACTTATCATTGTCCTAGCCATCTCTTGAAGTGTTCTATTTTTCCTTTCTACAACTCCATTTTGTTGTGGAGTTCTAGGACAAGACATTTCATGCTTAATTCCCTTTTCATCACAATAAGTCATGAAGAGTTGGTTAACAAACTCACCACCTCTATCACTCCTTATTCTCAAAATCGGAAAAACCCTTTTCTTTTTGAACTCTTTTTCGAAAAATCTTAAAATGAGAAAAAGTTTGATCTTTATTTTGTAAAAAGAAAACCCAAGTAAAACGGGAGAAATCATCAACCAAAACAAATGCAAATCTACTTCCATTTAAACTCTTAGTTTTAGTTGGTCCAAAAAGATCCATATGAATTAATTCTAAAGGTCTAGTTGACATGATATCCTTGATTGGTTTAAAGGAAGACTTGGTTTGTTTCCCAAGTTGGCACGCACTACAAATGCGGTCTTTCTCAAAATTCAAGCAAGGTATACCCTTCACCAATTCCTTTGAATTAATCCTAGAAATATGGTCAAAAGATGCATGTCCTAATCTTCTATGCCAAAGCCAAGAATTTTCATCAAAAGCATTTAAGCATTTAGTAGAACAATCTAAATTAAGCATGTCAATAATATAAACATTATTATCACGAAAATCGGTGAGAATACAAATATCGGATTTAACATCAAAAATCTTACAAGAAGTATCATCAAAAACAACTTTAAGTCCACGATCACAAAGTGACTAATGCTAAGCAAATTATGTTTTAAACCATCTACTAAAACAACATTCTCAATAATAGGAGATGCACCAATTTGAATGTTACCTATACCGATGATAGTTCCTTTGGAGTCATCCCCGAAGGTGACGGTGCCACCTTCCATGTACCTTGATAGGGTTGTGAAGTTGTTGATGTCCCATGTCATGTGTCTTGAACAACCACTATCAAGGTACCACCGCTCCCTACGTCTTGGAGCTTTGGTGTGTACCTACATCAAACAATTTAAGACTTGATTTTGGTACCCATATTTTCTTGGGTCCTCTAGGGTTAGTGTCATGAACCCAAACAAGATTATTTGTTCTATTTAGTTGATCATAGCAAAACTTAGCTAAATGTCCATTTTTACCACAATATGTGCATCTATATACTCTACCATATTTAAAAGCATAATGGGTGTGTGATTTGTGAGCATGAGCATTGTGAGCATGAGCATGAGAGGTGCTAGCATGAGAATTTTTATCTGTGAAATTTTAGCATGTGAAGTGTGCTTTTTAGAAAACATGTTCTCAAGTTTCTTAGTATTGAAAGCACAATCATTTAAAACTTTTTCAAAATCATTCATTTTGGATTTAAAAGAAGAAATTTCTTTTTCATCAATAATAGGAGATTTTGCCTTACAAGTACTCTTGTAGGCACAAAATTCTTTTTGCATGGAAATGAAATTAGAAGAAATATCATCTTTTTCTTTAGAAACAATGGCAAGTTGATTCTTAAGAAAAGCAACTTCTTTTTGTAATTTTATGCATTCAAGTTTCTTGTTATCATATGTTTCAGAAAGTTCTACAAAAGCATGCACTAGAACTTCCTTACTTACATCATCATCTTCATCATCAAGGGATTGAGGAGTTACCTTGGGTGTGTTTGCCATGAAACACATATTAGCTTGATCCACCTCCTCTTCGGACTCGCTTTCCGAATCCCATGTTGCTTTGTAAGCTTTCTTTTCCTCCGGCTTCTTTGGCTTGAAGGAGGAAGTCATTTTCTTCTTGAACTCCGGACAATCCGCCATGATATGTCCGGGTTTGCGGCAATTGTAGCATATGATCTTCCGCTCCTCTTTGCCTTCGAATTTTCTCCGGAAGTTGAACTTGTTCTTTCGGTACAACCTCTTGACATTCCGCACAAGTAGAGTTAGCTCCTCATCTTCTTCTTCGTCATCTCATCGTCATCATTGGTGGATGAAGTCTTGAAGGCTATGGATTTCTTCTTTGAAGTAGTGGCCTCTTCTCTTGCCTTCTTCTCCATCTCATGGGTCTTTAGGTTCCCAATGAGACTAATGAGGTCCATCTCGTCCTTGTCGTTCAACTCCTTCAAGGTGGTGGCCTTGATCTCCCATGATGAAGGAAGAGCCTGAATTACTTTCCGCACCTTTGATCGTTGGAGATGTCATCACCTAAGGAAGAAAGACCATTAGTGATTTTAGTAAACCTTGTAGCCATACTATCAATAGACTCATCATCAAGCATTTTAAATGACTCATATTGGGACCTCAAGAGATCTATCTTAGCTCTCTTGACTTGTGAAGTCCCCTCGTGTGTGACCAATAAGTGTTGCCAAATCTCATAGGCGGATTGGCAATGAATTACCCGTGTAAGGTCATCCTCATTCAAGGCGGTCAATAGGGAGTTTGGGCCTTGGAGTTAGCCTCATATAATTTAAAGTCAAGGTCGGTCCAAGTGCTCTCATCACCATCGGGAGCTTCATAGGGTTTGGTCAAGGACTTGGCTACTAAGCTACCCAAAGATTGCAAAAATATAGTCATCCTAACCTTCCAAATGGGAAATTGAGGCCATCAAATTTAGGTGGGGATTTAATGTTGTCGGCCATGTTACTAGTGATGAATGAATGAAATGAAAATGTTGATTAGCAAGTTTTAAGGATATCTCTATGGATGTTAAGCCAAACCTAGAGTCCAAGCTCTGATACCAATTGAAAAGTCACCTAGAGGGGGGGTGAATAGGTGACAATGCTAATTAAAGGGCAAATAAAAAATTAAAGCTACAACAATTACAATCAAGAATCACAAGATGAATGCAAGCAAGTAAGTATGACAATGAATATGATGAGCAAGTAATAAGTGCAAGCAAAGTAGAGTAAGAATTGCAAGAATGTAAACCAATCGTAACCACAAGGATATGTTATCGGGTTCGAGCACCCAGCTCTACTCCCCGCCTTCCCCAGAAGGATTCCGACCACTTCCACTATCACAAAGATCTCAAATACAATGGAGTACCCAACTCCTACAATCTTAAGAACAAGTAATTTCCTTGGTAGTCAAAAGACCACAAACTCTCTCTTTCAAATATCTCTTCCCTTACAAAGGTCGTTAGAGAATATTGAGTAGGAATGAAGCTCTTGTTGTAAGTGAAGAAAGAAAATTAAATCAGAGAGTATTTGAAAATCCTTCAGAAAATCAGTGAGAAATTCAGCACAAAAACCAAGAAACAAGTCTCTTTTGAAAGCCTTAAACTTTTGAATTTTCTAGCAAAAATTGTTGTAACAAATCTCTCCCCAAACACCCCTATTTATAGGAGAGGGCTAGGGTTTAGGGATAAAACATAATTACTAATGTTTAGGAGGTAATTAGATCAAAATATATCCTTAAACGACTTTTTAAACACAAAAGACAAAAATAAACAGCTCACTTAAAATCTGCCCGTTACTGTTCAATGGATACATCGGTCGACTGGGCCGGTCGACCGGTAGATCAAAAATTTGACCGTTATAGGCCAGCGGTCGATCGACCCGGTCGACTGAGAAAACCTGTGAGCAAAAACAATATCTAGGTCGACCGCCCCGGTCGACTGGCAGACATGCACACTGATACGTGCCTCTGCCAGAACTGCGGTCGACTGGTCCGGTCGACCGGACCAGACTGACACAGACTCGGTCGACTGTCCCGGTCGACCGGATCGGGTCAAAAATCAATTTTAAGAAAGAAAACAAAGAGGATTTTGATTTTAAAAAAAATACTTTTGAACAGGGAATAGTATAAAATATAAAGATGTATCTGTAGGCAAAAACTTGTATGCAAAATATTTTTGTATAATTATAAGAAATTATTTTGGAATGAGCATGTGCGCAAAAACGTGTGTGATAGAGCTTCAAACCTATCCACTATTCTTTAACATACTATAAACTGAAAAACAAATTACATGAAGACTTCTTGAGCTATCTTCAAGTTTTGAGCCATCCAATGCCTTGCTAGTGCCTTCTCTTCTATGATCCTTCCTTGATGTGCAATTTGCCTTCCTTACTTTGTGGAACTTAGAAGTTCTTGCAATAGCTAAGCAAATGGTCTCTAAACATGGTACAAAACCTAAAACTCATCTTAACAAACTTGTTAGTACCAAATAGCTCTAATTTGGTTTGTCATCATCAAAACACAAAACAATTGGAGAGTGTAACCTCTTGGGCCAACACAAAGGCCATCTAGCAAAATTTTGTTATGATAAGATTAATGTCTTAAATTTTGCTAAAAATAAAAAATTTTGGGTGCCTTACAAAGCTAACCCCCAAGGACCCAAAAGAAAATGGGTACCAAAACCCCCACCGTGTGTTTTTGATGTAGGTGAGGGCTCTCACACGACGTGAGAGGAATGGTGCCTTGATGGTGGTTGCACATGGACTAGATGGACATACTTTTGATGCACCGCTATCAAGAAGGTTTGGTGGGACAACCACCAAGTTTGGAGTTTTGGAACATAGTTCCTTAGTTGGTAACTATTTCTAAACTCTTAGTTTATTTACATGCTTATTCATCTGTGATATCATATAGCATGTTCATGTTTTATGTGTTTTGTGCTTCATGTGGTAAATACTAGTTTAAATGTAGTTTTTATCAAAACTTGTATTTATACATGTACAAATAGTGAGAACAAATTGATTCATATACGTTTGCCCTTCATGCTCATTTGTACCCACTATATGCACATATAAGGCTAGTTTTGATGATTCTTTCATTATACTTGTTTTGCCTATTTTCGTGTTTTTACTTCATGTATATGCATTTTATTCAAATCTAATAAATATACATGTATATCCTTTTTGAGTCTCTTGCCTTCATGCAAATACTATTAATAGACTCGTTTTATGTTTGGGATATGTATGCATATTGTTAGATTTAGATAAAATCATACATATACCTAGAAGTTTATTATTTTTAATGAAAAATAAATTTTCATGTTTTGTTTGATAAAATAAAATGATAATTTGTTTTGATCATTTTGAGCCTTAATGACTATTTTCATGAAAATGCTATATACATGATTCTTGTACACTCTACTTCATTTGTTTTGTCATGACTTCGTTTCATGAACATATTTTGAGCTTTATAGATCGAGTGTCAATTCTTGTATTTGGTATGATTCATGAAATACATATGTTTTGATTTCATGTTTTTGAAGGATCTTTAACTAGTTTTTCAAAAATTAATTTAACTAGTTATTTATTCTTCAATGTTTATGAGATATACACATGATCCTATTATTGTTTCAATTGGTATCATTGAATCGTTTCAATTGGTATCAATTTGACTATATTTTTTGTATATACTCATATTTTGTTTTCTTATATATGTATGTATCAATTTCAATTGATATACTCATTTTCATACATATATGATTTGTTTTGTGCTTAAGTTAAAATCATTTTACATGTTTAAAAGCACAAACTTTGTTTATGCTAAGCTTACTTCAAACTTTTTAAGCTTATGCATTATGTTTTAAAATTGGTATCAAAAAAAAAATAAAAAAATAAAAAATTATGTTATTTGATATCGCAAGATTTGTTTTATTGAGAAAATTTAAAATTTTGTTTTATAAGAAAAATTCAAAATTTTTGATTTGTATTGCCTATATGCAAGGAGAGCTTAACATCTCTTCTACATATAGATTCATGTTGAGTGTATTGTATATTGAGGAGCTTGACAACTCTTTTTTTATGTGATACACGTGTGTAGGGGGAGCTCACATCTCCTCTTATGTATTACATATTATACGTTATGTGAATTAGGGCTTGTCATCCCTCCTTCATGTAATGTATATGTGTAGGGAAGTTACTTAACCGTCTTCCTCTTCATGAATGTATATCGCATATAACCTTTTATTGACTTATTTGTTTTCACCCCTTCTTTGGTTCTTTGTTTATGACAAAAAAGGGGAGAAAAATTTGTTGATTGTGTTTTTACCCTTTTGTTGATGATTGACAAAAAGGGGGAGAAAGATTTTAGATTTATATGCATGTTTTGTGAAAAAGATTGTTTATGCATATATGTTTTGTTTTGCAAATAGGAGAAAAAGAATTTGATGTGTTTTATGCTTGATTAACATGTTTACTCCTACATTTGCATACATGTTTATGAGCTTTATTGCATATCTATTTGTTTATGTGTTATGCATGAGTTAAGGGGGAGCTTCTTTGAAGCTTTACTTTAATCCATGCATATATAACTTCATGAGTTTTGTCATCATAAAAAAGGGGGAGATTGTTGGCCCGAAGGCCATCACTCTAGTTTTGATGATGATCAACTCATGTAGTTATGTTTACTAATGATCTTGTGTTTAATTAGTGACAGATTCATGATCAAGATCTTAGTTGGTGCATAGCTTCAACAAAGAATTTGAAGTCAAGTTTTGGAGCTAGCACGGTGTTTGGACCAAGTCAAGAAGGCTTCAAGTGAAGACTTCAAGAAGATGAAGACTTGAGTCTAGGTTTGTTTTTATAAGATTTTGTTTTAGATAAAATGTAAAAGATAGAGTAGTTGGTGGATTGCTCAAGTACATATACACACACACTCTTGATTTAGTTTGTTTTACAAAAGATTTTCTATTTTAGAAAATACATGTTTGGATTTTGGAATTTCTTATTTACATATCTTTTATCCAAAATCATGTTTAGAGCTTAATGTCAAAAACATAGATATTTCACCATGTTTGTGTAGTGGATCATATCCATACACTCTATGCTTTAAAAGTAGTTTAAATATCTTGTTTTTGTATTTGGAGATGTTTTGGAAAAACAAGTTTTGAAAAAATAAGTTTTGGAAAATACTGTTTTTAGTTTGAGCCATATTTTCCAAGTTACAAAAATTGTTCAAAACATTTGTAACATGCCTTGATTTTATGCAAGCATGTTTGTTTATCAAAGTATAACATCAAAACTATTTTTGTATATTTTTCAGTATTTTATGGGATTTTAAGTGAGCCAAAAAGACCAAGTTTTTAATCCTTATTTCAGACCTGACCTGGCTTCAGCCGGTCGACCGACCCGATCGACCGACGTGCACGGACGTGCACAGCCAGTTCTGGCAGGAGGGCCGGCCGACCGACCCGGTCGACCGTCCAGAGAGCTCTGCTCTCTGGAAAGGCCCGGGCGGCCGACCGGACAGAGAGTTTACTCTCTGTATCCTTGCCTCGGTCGGCCGGCCGGTCGACCGATGGCACAACGGTCTGAAATATGACTGTTGGCCGGTCGACGGGCGGTCGACCGACAGGCCTGACAGACCCCAACGGCTAGTTTTTCTGAGCCTATAAATTTGGGGGTTTGGGCATTGCTTTTCACCAAGATTTTCAAGTAGATTTTTCACCATTTTTCCCAACTCTTTTAAAAGAGGCATTTGGGGGCTGTTTTGATTAAGATTTGAGGAGAGCTTTCAAGCCAATTTTTCTTATCCTTTCAAAAGGTTTTCTCCACATATTTGAGAGCAAATATTTTCAATCAAAAGGAGAGTTTATCAAGAGTGATTAAAAGTGATTCTTTGAGTTTTCCTCCACAATTTTCATCCTTGTTTTCTCACACACCCACTTGAGCTATCCATTGCTATATCTACCTATAGGGTTTTGTTGTGAGAGTTTTTATGGTGATCAAAGTGTTTAGATCACCAAGAGATATTTTCTTGTTTCTTGAGGAGGCGGACGAGTGCGTTCGCGTTTGTTTCGAGTTCGTGTGTGAACTCTTGTTTGAGGTGCGGCCTCGGTGAGCCGGTGGGCTTGCGGTGTGTACGGGACTAGAGAGTCTGAGGGTTTGTAGGTGTTGCGGCACCGAGGAGTGATCCATTGGGGTCAAGCATAGTGGAAATCCTTCGTGTGTCGAAGGCGGGGATGTAGAGCAAGTGTGCTCGAACCTCGAAACAAATCCCTTGTGTTTGCGATTGCTCTCTCTCTCTCTCTTTGTCTTTATATCTTGCATACCTTTATTGTCTATCTTTATATGCTTGATATATTCATTTGTGCTCATTGATATACTTGCTTGGGTTTGTTTGCTAACACTTGTATTTAACCAAGAGAGCCAACGCGGCACCTCAACCTTATCTAGGGGAATCTAGAGGAGTTTGTCCAGAGCCCTTCACGGGGAATTCGGCAACACTCTTGTGTTATACGTAGTGTTTAGTGTAAGAGTTTAGTTTAGGTCATAATAGTTTTTAATTTCGCATTATTTGTCATTAAGTGACCATTAGGTTAGCCATCACCTATTCACCCCCTCTAGGTGAACTTACATGACTATCTTTATTGTTTATTGTTATGCATGAGTTGAGGGGGAGCTTCTATGAAGCTTAACTTTAATTCATGCATATATAACTCCATGAGTTTCGTCATCATCAAAAATGGGAGATTATTGGCTCAGAGGCCCATCACTCTAGTTTTGATGATAACTAACTCATGTAGTTATAGTTTGAAAAACACCTAGAGGGGGGGTGAATAGGTGTTAATGCTAATCTAATGATCTTTTAAAACAAGTATGTATGTATGATGCAACCGGTCACTCAAAACAAGAAATTGAAGTCGAATTCCCCGTGAAGGGCTCTAGAACTTCTCCTCTTTGATTCCTCTAGATTATGAGTTGAGGCGCGTAATTGCTTTCTTGTTGAGATGAGTAAAGACCGAAAAATGCAAGTAAATGAAATGGGTAAAATAATGAAGTGCAAGCAATAGGTATCACAAGATAAAAATGTAAAGTAATGAAAAACAATAAGGAAACCAATCGCAAACACAAGGAATTTGTTTCGAGGTTCGAGCCACCGCTCTACGTCCCGCCTCCACCATCGTGAAGGATTTCCACTAAATCCGCAAAGGAAACTACAAGAGGTCTACACAAGACCGGAATACCGAACTCCCACCAATCCAACCTCTTCACAAGAGGGATCTCAACACAAAGAAAATACAAGTAACAAGGTGATCAAAAAGACCACAAACTTCTCTCTTACAACTCCTTATAGAATGGAAATGATTTTTGGCTCAAGAAGTGAAGTGAGAAAATTCAGTTGTAAAGAAGTAAGAAAAGAGTTTGAAAATCACTGAAAAACTTAAACCAAGAATGCACCTTAGAAAGTGAGAGCTTTGAAAACTTTTCTTTCTTTTGGAAACTTAAAACAATGGGGATTTTCTTGAATTTAATAAGGGACCAATGTCATCTATTTATAGGGATTAGAAGAGATCTTGGTCAGGAAATAGCCTTAGGAAATTCAAAAATAGCTGAAAGATATATCAACATCAAATCCAAAAAAACAGTTTTCAATAAACTAGCCGTTGGGGCTGCTGGCATCTGTCGGTCGACGGCAGTCTATCTGGCAAACTAGCCGTTGGACTCGGTCGACCGGTCGGTCGACCGGAGGCTAAATAAAAAAACATAAGTTTGTTCTGTCGGTCGACTGGCCCGGTCGACCGACAAAACCCGAGAGCAAGGGTCAGACAGTCAGTCGACCGGTCCGGTCGATCGGCAGACGTGCACAAACGTGCACGCTAATGCCACAAGGCCCGGTCGACCGGTGCGGTCGACCGATCAGGCCTGAAATAGATCTGGTCGACCGCCCGGTCGACCATTGGGCCTGAAACAGTATTTTTATACGAAAAATTTTGAACTTAGAAGAATTTTTAAAATATTTTAAATGACTAGATGATTATGTAGCATGTTATAAGGGTTGGTATACATGATATAAACAAGATGTAAAAATATAAAATATTTAGAGACATGTATATCAACGAAGACATGTACCTAATCCAACTATCCAAAACAAAAACCGTATTTTGAAAAAAAATGAAAGTGTGTGTGTGTGTTTTCTTGAGCCAACTTATCATAACCTGATTCTTTAACAAACTAATTCTTACAATAGTTCTAGGTGACTACAAGATCTTCAAATTAGGGCTTCTCCATATGCAATGTTGAATAGCTTGAATCCTTGAACTCGAATTGAGTCAACTTGAGTCAAAAATACCTTCCTTTAGGGAAGAACATATCTTGAATCCTTAGAACCCTGAAACACACTTAAACACTAAAATATGATTAGTACAAATAACTATATATATTTTGTAATCATCAAAACTCAAAAACCGGGTGAGTGTAACCTTGGGCCAACAATCTCCCCCTTTTTGATGATGACAAAATATATGAGTTATTTAACAAAAAAATGAGAAAAATGGGAAAAAAGCTTGGAAGCTCCCCCTCAAAACATGCTATATATATGAATGGCTATATACATGAATAAATAGTAAAAACAAGAACTTGGCATAACAAGGACATAAGAGTTCAAAACATATAGCTCAACAAACAATAACTCAAAACATAAAGCACATAATTCAAAACTCAAAACTCAAAACTCAAAAACTCAAAACTCAAAAATAATAAACTAACTTTTTCTCCCCCTTTTTGTCATACATCAAAAAGGGTAAACATTTTTTTTATAAAAAATCTTTAAGATTCCATAACACAAACATTCAATTCTCCACAAATAAAAGAAATTCTAGTACAGTCTAGTGGTTTTGTAAAAATATCGGCAAGTTGAAAATCGGTAGAAACATAATCAATGTCAATATCACCTTTCTCATAATGATCTCTAAGAAAGTGATACCGAATGTCAATATGCTTAGTCTTACTATGTTGATTTACATTTTTAGTCATATGAATAGTACTAGTATTATCACAAAATATTTTAATATGGTCAAAATGCAAATCATAGTCAAGGGGAGTATGTTTCATCCAAAGGACTTGTGCACAACAAGCCCCCGCCGCAACATACTCCGCCTCGGCGGTTGAGAGGGCTACCGAATTTTATTTCTTGGAAGACCATGAGATAAGACAATTACCAAGAAATTGACATGTTCCACTTGTCCTCTTCCTATCCACTCTCCAACCCGCATAGTCGGCATCCAAAAAACTCGTCATGAAAAATTGTCCGATTTTCGGATACCACAAACCCATTTCAATTGTGCCCTTAAGGTATCTAATAATGCGTTTTACCGCAATCAAATGGGACTCTTTAGGATACAATTGAAATCGAGCACAAAGACATACACAAAACATAATGTCCGGCCTACTAGCCGTTAAATACAACAAACTACCAATCATGCTACGATAAAGTTTAATGTCTACATTTGTACCTTGTTCATCCTTGTCAAGCTTTGTGGTGGTAGCCATGGGAGTTTTGCTTGTCTTAGCCCCTTCAAGCCCAAATCTCTTGATAAGTTCCTTCGTGTATTTGGCTTGATTGATGAAAATCCCATCCTTCCTTTGCTTGATTTGGAGGCCAAGGAAATAGTTAAGCTCGCCCATCATAGACATCTCTAATTCCTCCTTCATTCAAAAGCTTTGCAAAGATTTCATTAGTAGAACTAAATATGATATCGTTAACATATATTTGAACTATAAGTATATCATTATCAACATGTTTGGTAAACAAAGTAGTATCTATTTATCCTTTATTAAAACCATAAGAAATAAGAAATGAAGAAAGTCTTCCATACCAAGCCCTAGGGGCTTGTTTTAAACCATAAAGAGCTTTGTCTAGTTTGAAAACAAAATTCGGATGTGTGGGATCAACAAACCCGGGGGGTTGTTTAACATACACCTCCTCTTCAATAAATCCATTTAAGAAAGCACTTTTTACATCCATTTGAAAAAGTTTAAAATCTTTATATGAAGCAAATGTAAGTGTCATCCGTATGGCTTCAAGCCGTGCTACGGATGCAAAAGTTTCCTCAAAATCGATACCTTCGACTTGAGTGTAACCATGGGCCACTAACCTAGCTTTATTCCTAACAATATTCCTGACTCATCCAACTTGTTCTTAAAGATCCACTTAGTACCAATTGTTGGTCTATCGTGGGCCTAGGAACAAGATGCCAAACTTGATTGCGCTCGAATTGATTGAGCTCCTCTTGCATGGAAAGCAACCAATATGAGTCGCCTTCGGCTTCGAGAATGTTTTTTGGTTCAAAATGAGAAATAAATGCATGGTGCCCACAAAGATCATGAAGTTTAGAACGAGTAGTTACCCCTTTTGATACTTCACCTATAATAAGGTCCTTGGGATGATGTGGATTGAAGCTCCAATCTTTTGGAAGTGGTTGAGTAGTCTCCACTTCAACTTCTTGAACTTCATTTTCTTCATCACCTTTTGGCATGTCTTCAAGAGTAGGTGAGTCCTTCAAAGAAATTTTCTCCATGTCTTCATTTAGGGAATCAATTTCTACAACATTCTCAACAAAAACACATTATATTCCTCAAACTTTACATGTATAGATTCTTCAATAGTCAAGAATGACTTATTGAATACTCTATAAGCTTTACTAGTGTTAGAGTAATCAACAAAAATTGCTTCATAAGACTTTGCATCAAATTTACCTAAATTATCTTTAGTATTCAAAACAAAACATTTACAACCAAAAACTTTAAAGTATGAAACATTTGGCTTTCTAGAAAAATAGATCTCAAAAGATGTTTTAGAAGTGTTTTTGCATAAGAAAACCCTATTTGATATGTAGCAAGATGTGTTAACGGCCTCGGCCCATAGATAATGAGGGAGACCGTACTCATTTATCATTATCCTAGCCATCTCTTGTAATGTACGATTTTTCCTCTCAACGACTCCATTTTGTTGTGGAGTTCTAGGACAAGATAGTTCATGCTTAATTCTATATTCTTCACAAAAGTGGTAAAGGGTTGGTTATTGAATTCACCACCTCTATCACTTCTTATTCTTAAAATAGAAGAATCTTTTTCCTTTTCAACTCTTTTCTTAAAGGCTTGAAAATATAAAAAGGCTTGATTTTTGTGTTCTAAAAAGAAAACCCAAGTAAAACGCGAGAAATCATCAACTAAAACGAAAGCAAAACGATTCCCACTTAGACTTTTGGTTTGGGTAGGACCAAACAAATCCATATGGATCAACTCCAAAGGTCGTGATGTCATGATATCCTTGATTGACTTGAAAGAGGACTTGGTTTGTTTCCCAAGTTGGCACGCATCGCAAATGCGGTCCTTTTCAAACTTCAAGTAAGGAATACCTTTCACCATTTCTTTATTGTTTAATCTAGATAGATGGTCAAAAGAATGTGGCCTAATCTCCTATGCCACAACCAAGAGTCATCATCGAGGGCTTTCAAACAAGTAGCATTGCATAGCATATTAGACATGTCAATCATGTATACATTGTTTTCACGAAATCCAGAAAATATACATATATTGGATTGTCTATCAATAACACTACATTCTAGGTCATCAAAAATAACATTAAAACCTTTATCACAAAGTTGACTAACACTCAAGAGATTATACTTGAGGCCATCAACCAAAACGACATTTTCTATTAAAGGAGATGTACCAAGTTTAACATTACCAATACCAATGATCTTTCCTTTGGCGTCATCTCCGAAGGTGATGGTGCCACCTTCATGGTATCTTGATAGGGTTGCGAAGTTGTTGATATCCCATGTCATGTGCCTTGAGCAACCACTATCAAGATACCACAACTCCTTACGTCGTTGGGATTTGGAATGTACCTACATCATTTAACAAATTTGTTGACTTTGGTACCCAAACTTTCTTGGGTCCTTGAATGTTAGTATTCCGAACTCAAACATGATTATGCGATGTATTAATCCTATAATAGCAAAATTTAACCAAATGACCTTTACGGCCACAATATGTGCATGAAAAAACTTTACCATACATGAATGCATGATGAGTGTGTGGAGAGTGGGCATGTTTAGGGTGCTTGGCATGATGTAAGGGTTGTGATTTATGAACATGAGTATGAGTAGCATGTGAATGTTTCTTAGGGACATGTTTCTTAGGAAACATAGCCTCTAGTCTAGTTTTATCAAATTCACATTTCTTCAAAACTACTCCTAATGAATCAATTTTCTTCTTTAGCAAGGAAATCTCGTTTTCATCAATTTGTAGAAATTTACCTTTGCAAGAAATTTTATAGTCATCAAAATCCTTTTGAATAGAAGATAGAGTTGAAAACAATTCATCTTTTTCTTTTGTAAGAATGAAAACTTTATGGTTGAGTGATTCATTTCCTTTTTTATTTTCAAGTATTTCTTTTTGAGAAAATCATAGTTATGAGATAGTTCTTCAAAAGCTTCTCCTAGTTCATCTATAGATAGTTCACAATCAATGGATGTATCAGGAGTTACCTTACTTGTGTTTTCATTAGCCATAAAGCACATGTTGGCGGTGTCGACTTCCTCATCGGATTCACTCTCTGAATCCTAAGTAGCCTTTAAAGATTTCTTTTTGTATGGCTTCTTGGAGTTGGAGGGTTTGCCTTTGTTTTTCGGACATTCCGCAACAATGTGACCTGGCTTCCGACAATTGAAGCAAATGATTTTCTTCTCTTCTTTACCTTGCCATCTCCTTTTATTTTGGAACTTTGCCTTGTTGTACATTCTCCAAACATTCTTTACAAAAAGAGAAAGATCTTCATCATCCTCTTCTTCATCATCCTCGTCGGAGTAGGTGGAAGAACTCTTGAAGGTAATAGCTTTCTTCTTGGAGGAGCCATCTCTTCTCTTGCTTTTCTTTCCATCTCATGGGTTTTGAGATTCCCAATGAGACCGATAAGCTCCATTTCTTCCTTATCATTGAGCTCCTTCAAAGTTGTGGCTTTGACTTCCCAAGATGGAGGGAGTGCACAGATGATCTTCCTCACTTTTTGGTCATTGTCAATGTCGTCACCTAAAGAAGAAAGTCCCATTAATAATCTTTGTAAACTTAGTAACCATATCATCTATGGTTTCATTCTCTTGCATAGAAAAATTTTCATATTGGGAACGAAGAAGGTCGATTTTTGCCCTCTTTACTTGTGAAGTTCCCTCATGAGTGACAAGTAAGTGAGTCCAAATCTCATGTGCGGATTTGCAATGAATGACTCTAGAAATATCATCGTCATTAAGAGCTTGAAGCAAGGCATAGTGTGTCCTAACATTAGCGTCAAACTCTTTCATGGCAATATCGGACCAAGTTTCCTCATCACCAAGAGGTGCACTAAAAGGTTTGGTCACCGCCTTTGCAACCCGGCTCCCTAAGGATTGCAAAAACACGGTCATCTTAACCTTCCATATGGGAAAGTTAAGGCCATCAAACTTAGGTGGGGTCTTAATTCCTTCGGCCATCTTTACTAAGTGTATGAGGATGAAAAATGAATAGAGTGATTAGCAATATAGGATCTCTCTAAGCTTGTTAAGCCAAGAGCCTAGAGACCAAAGCTCTGATATCAATTGAAAACACCTAGAGGGGGGTGAATAGGTGTTAATGCTAATCTAATGATCTTTTTAAACAAGTATGTATGTATGATGTAATCGGTCACTCAAAATAAGAAATTGAAGCCGAATTTCCCGTGAAGGGCTCTAGAACTTCTCCTCTTTGATTCCTCTAGATTATGAGTTGAGGCGCGTAATTGCTTTCTTTTTGAGATGAGTAAAGACCGAAAAATGCAAGTAAATGAAATGGGTGAAATAATGAAGTGCAAGCAATAGGTATCACAAGATAAAAATGTAAAGTAATGAAAAACAATAAGGAAACCAATCGCAAACACAAGGAATTTGTTTCGAGGTTCTAGCCACCGCTCTACGTCCCCGCCTCCACCACCGCGAAGGATTTTCACTAAATCCGCAAAGGGAATTACAAGAGGACTACACAAGATCGGAGTACCGAACTCCCACCAATCCAACCTCTACACAAGAGGGATCTCAACACAAAGAAATTACAAGTAATAAGGTGATCAAAAAGACCACAAACTTCTCTCTTACAACTCCTTATAGAATGGGAATGATTTTTGGCTCAAGAAGTGAAGTGAGAAAATTCAGTTGTAAAGAAGTAAGAAAAGAGCTTGAAAACCACTAAAAAAACTTAAACCAAGAATGCACTTTAGAAAGTGAGAGCTTTGAAAACTTTTCTTTCTTTTGGAAACTTAAAACAATGGGGATTTTTCTTGAATTTAACAAGGGACCAATGCCATCTATTTATAGGGATTAGAAGAGATCTAATCATCATTTAAACTAGGTTAATAGGTCAGGAAATAGCCTCAGGAAATTCAGAAATAGCTGAAAGATATATCAACATCAAATCCAAAAAAACAGTTTTCAATAAACTAGCCGTTGGGGGCTGCTGGCGGCTGTCGGTCGACCGGCCCGGTCGACCGGCAGTCTATCTGGCAAACTAGCTGTTGGACTCGGTCGACCGGTCGGTCGACCGGAGGCTAAATAAAAAAAACATAAGTTTGTTCTGTCGGTCGACTGGCCCGGTCGACCGACAAAACCGAGAGCAAGGGTCAGACAGTCGGTCGACCGGTCCAGTCGACCGGCAGACGTGCACAAATGTACACGCCAATGCCACAAGGCCCGGTCGACCGATGCGGTCGACCGATCAAGCCTGAAATAGATCCGGTCGACCGCCCGGTCGACCGTTGGGCCTGAAACAGTATTTTTATAGGAAAAATTTTGAACTTAGAAGAATTTTTAAAATATTTTTAAATGGCTAGATGATTAAGTAGCATGCTATAAGGGTTGGTATACATGATATAAACAAGATGTAAAAATATAAAATATTTAGAGACATGTATATCAACCAAGACATGTACCTAATCCAACTATCCAAACAAAAATATTATTTTGAAAAAAAAAATGAAAGTGTGTGTGTGTGTTTTCTTGAGCCAACTTATCATAACCTCATTCTTTAACAAACTAATTCTTACAATAGTTCTAGGTGACTACAAGATCTTCAATTATGGCTTCTCCATATGCAATGTTAAATAGCTTGAATTCTTGAACCCGAATTGAGTCAACTTGAGTTAAAAATACCTTCCTTTAGGGAAGAACATATCTTGAATCCTTAGAACCCTGAAACACACTTAAACACTAAAATATGATTAGTACAAATAACTATATATGTTTTGTAATCATCAAAACTCAAAAACCGGGTGATTGTAACCTTGGGCCAACATAGTTTACTAATAATCTTGTGTTTAAATAGTTTCAGTAATTGACCAAGATATTAGTAGGTTTTACCTTCAACAAACATGTTTTGGAGCTTACACGTGTTGATTCAAGAGCTTGCGCGTCAAGATCGCATGTAGCACTCGGTTGGAGTCAAGCTCGTTAGATCATATTTGGATCGAGTCAGTTTGGAGACAAGAAGACTTTGGTTGTGTTTAGTTTAGTATGTTTAGATCTTGTGTAAAGGTAGATAGTGTTGATATGCTCAAGTTTACATACACACACAAGTTTAAAGTTTGATTTTGGGTTTAACCGATTTTGGATTTCATATCAAAATATAGATATATATCTTGTATGTATATTGGATTCTATCCATATACAATATGCTTCAATTTTGTTTCAATATCATATTTTTGTATCCATATGAGTTTTGGAGAAAACGATTTTTCATTTCAAAAATCCAAGTTTTGGAAAATACGAATTTTGTGTTTAGGCCAAATTTCAATATCACAAGAATGGTTCAAAAAGTTTATAATATATGTTAAATTTTAGTCACACATATTTGTTTTTCAAAGATCTTATAAGAACTTATTTTTGTGAAATTTATGTGATTTTATGAAATTTAATTGAAATTAAAAAGAAGTTTTCAATACCTAAATCCCCAGCCAGATCAGCTGGCGGTCGACCGAGCCGGTCGACCGGACCAGTGGTCGATCGATCGGAATGGTCGACCGATGTGCACGAGGGACGTGCACATGGCCAGCCATGAAGGCCGGTCGACCGACTGAAAGCACCCCACTCTCGGGTGCTGGCCGGTCGACCGGGCGGTCGACCGATGGCTATGGCCAGTCGACCGGGCGATCGACCAGAGGCACAACTGTCATAAATATGACCGTTGTGTCGGTCGATCGGGCGGTCAACCGGAGGGGCATTTCTGTCCTTTCCAGACTGCCAACGGGCAAATTTTGGAGAGGATATATATATGCCTTTTCTTGAGTTGTTTTTAACAAGTTTTTAGAGAGCAATTTTTTTCATCTTTACAAGTGTTTAACAGCAAGTTTTAAAAGAGTTTTTGGGTTAAAAAGATTTATTTTTATTTGTTTTAAAGTGTTGGAAAATCAAAGAAAAAGAGAGTCTTTGGGAGATTGATTTTTGGATCTTTATTTCAATATATATCTAGTATTTTTCTCAAGAGTTTTTCTTTGTTATTTTCATTCTAAACACTTTATTTTCTCACACTTGAGCTATCATATCTATCCTATCTATAGGATCTTTGTTTTGTGGGAAAATTGGTCTGTGGTCTTTGAGATCACCAAGAGTTGTAACCTTCTTTGTGTTTGTTGTTATCCCTTTTGTGTAGAGGTGATTGTGGAGGTTGTGCTGGTATCCCTCTAAGTGTAGAGGTGATTGAGGTTGGAGTTTTGGCTTTGTTCCTATCCCTCTAGTGAGAGGTGATTGTGTTGGCTTTGTGCTTATCCCTCTATTGAGAGGTTGATCTTGTGTGGCTTAGTGCCTTGCCTCTTGTGTAGAGGTTGTAGTTGTTTGAGAGAGGAGTTGTGTACTCCAAAGTTGTATTACCCAAACCCTCAATGGAAGTTCCCTGTGTGGGAAGTCCTGTGTGGACGAATAGTGAAAATCCTTCTGTGTGAAGGCAGGAACGTAGAACAGTGGCTCGAACCTCAAAATATATCTCAGTATTTGTGATTGATCCATTATCTCTAAACTCTCTCTTTTATACCTTGCATTATTTCATATTGTTCATATCATACTTATATACTTGGTATTGTTTGTGTGTGCCCATACTTGTGTTGAACCAAGAGAGCTTTACATAGCACCTCAACTCTTATTTAAAGGAATTTAAAGGAGATAGTCCAGAGCCCTTCATCGGGAATTTGACTACACTCTTTAGTTACACTAAGTGTGTTGCAATTAGTTTTTAATTCCGCATTATTTGTCATTAGATTAGCCAAACACCTATTCACCCCCCTCTAGGTGTACTTTCAGGTGTGAGATCTTGGATAGGTAATCTAATATTGCATTTGCACACATATAGTTTATACTCTTATGGATCTCATGTCCCCTCCTATGTTTGATGTTTCTAACATCAATATATGAAAGATTAAGATGAGTATGTGACATTGTTTGAAAAATGAAAATGATTGTGACATTGTTTTGAAGAAAAATGAGGCTTTAACTTCAAAACTTGAAATTGTTTTAAAAGAGAACCAATCTTTGAAACATAAAATTGCTTCAATTTCAAAAGAGATTAATTTGATTTCAAAGGAAAATGTTTCTTTGAAAAATGATGTTAATTCACATGTATGCCATGCTTCACCATCTAATGTTTCTATTGCATGCTCCACTTCCTCTTCAATCACTGAAAATGATATATGTATGTTGAAGATAGATTTTTTGGGCTCCACTTTGAGCCAATATGTCATGAACTACACACGTTTGGAATCCATGTTTTGCAAGAAATAAGTTTCACATATACATGCACACAAATAACGGTATACACATGCTTATCATGCTCACACACATGATTCAAAGTATACTCATGTGTACACTTGTACACATTGTGGACATAAGGGCCACATTGTAAAATTTTGTTATTATAGATTAAATACTTCAAATTTTGCAAATAATTTGTTTGGGATAGGAAAGGTGTTAATCCCATGGACCCAATAGAGTATGGGTACCAACCACTCCTATTATATTTGATGTAGGTGTGGGCTCTCACTTGACGTGAGAGTATTGGTGCCTTAATAGTGGATACTTTTGTGCTTGATGGACACTACTTTGGATGCATCATCTTCAAGGATGTTTGGTGGGAGGACCACTATGGTTTGGAGATCTAGAGATTAGCCCTTATGGTTTTGGTAACAATCTCTATTTCCTATTTATGTTTACATGCTTTCATATTATTAATTTTTAGCATGTTTTATTTTTTCATGCTCAGTATATTAAATGCTATGTTAATTAGACTAGTGATATGCATATGTAGTCTTTGAGATACACTCATGTTTATATGAACTTATATTTTTGTGTTCTCACTTTAATTTAACTATTGTGTATATCCTAATCTAAAAAATGTGCATTTAGCCTAATGATCATATTGGCTTATGTTTATGATTTTGCACTTCATGTTTTAATTACATGTTTAGATATATTTTTCATTAAAACTTGTGTATATACTTGAACAACTAGTTAGCCACAAATTGATTGTTATATATTTGTACTTAATTGCTCATTTGTACCCATTAGATGTACTATTATATTGATGATTCATGCATTTTGACTTGTATTCTTTATTTTTCATACATGTTTTTCATGATCAATTATTTAGCTTCATGTATATGTTAATTTTGTTTAAAACTTTAGATATACATGTATACCCTTGAGTCACTTGCTTTTCATGCAAATTCTATTATGGACTCATTTGTATTTGGAATATGTATTTATACTTTTAGTTTTAACTAAACATACATATACCTTGAAGTATATTTAGTTTTGATGATTTTTATGTTTTTGATAAAGGAATTTCATTTGAGATTAAATGCCTTATTCTATGATTTTGTTAATTAGATGACTTTATACACTATGTTTGATGTTAACTCATGATTTGTTTTCATGAGTCTTATATGTGCTTTATAGACTTTGAGTGTCAATTATTGAGTGATTTTCATATTTTCATGGATGTATTCTTGTTTTATTCGTTGCTTGAAGGACTTCGTACTAGTTTTCAAGATTATCATAAAATTAGTTGCGTATTTCTTCATTTTAGAAGAGTTTTCAATTATGTTAAAATTATTTTCAAATTCACATTTTTGAAACCCCCTTCCTTCTAAGGGCGGCTGGATGGGCGACCATACCTTGTGTGCTCAAATTGAAAATCTATTTTAAACATGTGCATGAATAAGGTGGTAGGTATGAGTTATACACTTGATCCTCATTATATTTTCAATTAATATTACAATTGATATTTTTATGTTTGTATACTCATATATGTTTTCTATATATGTATGTTTCAAACTTCAAATAGTATCAATTTCGATTGGTATTTACATTTTCATATATATATATATGATTTGATTGTGCTTACTATATCTTTACATCTTAAAGCACAAATTATGTTTATGCTAAGCTTGATTTAGTCCTTAATGTCAATTATTTTCAATTGGTATCTTATACAAGCTTATGCATCATTTTTATTAGTATTTCATAAAGGGGGAGAAATATTCGTGTTTTATCTTTCAATCAGTTTTATTTTCAAATGGTATCTTACTCCCACTTTTTATGATGAAAAATGCTTTGTTTTGGTATATGCTAACAATTTCAATATTGGTATCAATAATCTTAATTTGGTATTATTCTAAATTTGGTATCCTTATTGCAAAATGAGTTATGTTTACCCAAAAATTTGGTTCGTATTTTCAATTGATTTTTTACTTTCAATTGGTATCAATATTTACAATATATATTTCAATTGATATCAAAAATATACAATGTTTCATTTTCTATTGGTATCAAAAATTTACAAGATATTTTCAATTGGTATCTTTTAGTATCGTAAAAATTTTGTTTATTTTCAATTGGTATTATAAATTGGTATCATAATGTTTCGATATATACCTTTATCATAAATTGATATATTTTCAATTAGTATCTTAAAAATTTTGTTTATTTTCAATCGGTATCATAAATTGGTATTATAATGTTTTGATATATACCTTTATCATAAATTGGTATATTTTCAAATGGTATCTTAAATATTGTTTGATTTATTTTTACCCCTTTGTTGATGAATTGACAAAAAGGGAGAGAAGAATTTTGAGAGTTTATATATGCATGTTTAGTTTCTTGTTTAATGCATATATGTTTTGTTTATACAAAAAAAGGGGAGAAGTAGTTATGCAAAAAGGGAGAAGTATTTGGAGAGTTTATTTATGTTGATTTCCTCATTTATGCATATATATGCTGTCTGTTTTATGCACTTCATTGAATATCTTTATGTTTATTGCTATACATGAGTTAAGGGGGAGCTTCTATGAAACTTAACTTTAATCCATGTATATATAATTCCATGAGTTTTATCGTCTTAAAAGGGGGAGATTGTTGGCCCGGAGACCCATCACTCTAGTTTTGATGATGATTAACTCATGTAGTTATAGTTTATTAATATTCTTATGTTTAAATAGTTTCAGTGATTGACCAAGATATTAGTAGGTGTTTAGCTTCAACAAAGGTGTTTTGGAGTTTTCACATGTAGATTCAAGAGCTCGCGCGTTAAGATCGCATCTAGCACTCGGTTGGAGTCAAGCTTGTTAGATCGTGTTTGGATCGAGTCGACTTAGAGAAGGGGTTCTACAAGAAGACCTCGGTTTGTTTAGTTTAGTATGTTTAAATCTTGTGTAAAGATTAGATAGTATTGATATGCTCAAGTTCACATACACACAAGTTTAAAGTTTATTGGTTTTGATTTTTGGTTTAACCAGTATTAGATTTCATGTCAAAAACATAGGTATATATCTTATATGTATATTGGATTCTATCCATATATAATATACTTCAAAGTTGTTTAATATCTTGTTTTTATATCCATATGAGTTTTGGAGAAAACGGTTTTTCATTTCAAAAATTCAAGTTTTGAAAAATACAGATTTTGTATTTAAGCCAAATTTCTATATTACAAAAATGGTTCAAAAGTTTGTAATATGTGTTTATTTTTTCACCACACATATTTGTAGTTCAAAGTATTTTAAAGAACTTATTTTTGTAGAATTTATGAGAATTTATGGGATTTTATTAAAGATAAAAGACAAAGTTTTAATCTCTAAAAATATGTGTTCTGGCTTTCTGCCGGTCGACCGGACGGTCGACCGAGATAGAGGTCGGTCGATCGCTCTGGTCGACCGATGTGCACAAACGTGCACAGCCAGTCTGGGTGGAGGGCCGGTCAACTAACCCGGTCGACCGCTAGAGAGCTCTGCTCTCTGGATCTGGCCCCGGTTGACCGGGCAGTTGACCGGCCAGAGAGCTCTACTCTCTGGATCTGGCCCCAGTCGACCGGGCGATCGACCGATCGCCCAACGGTCAGAAATTTGACTGTTGGCCGGTCGACCGGACGGTCGACCGACAGCAGCCTCAGCTGCTGATTTGCCCCAACAACTAGTTTTTGGAATGGGTTATAAATACCCATCCCTTTGGGCTGTTTTTATTAAGAATTTCAAGAGCAAAATTTTCCATCTTCTTAAGTGTTTTAGCAAGAAGTTTTCAAGAGTTTTTGGGTTAAAAGATTTTATCTTTATTTGTTTTAAAGGGTTGAAAAAATCAAAGAAAAAGAGAGTAATTGGGAATTGGTTTTGATCTTCATTTATATTTCTATTTAGAGTTTTTTCCAAGAGTTTTTCTTTGTGATTTTAATTTCCAAACTCTTTATTTTCTCACACTTGAGCTATCTATCTATCCTATCTATTAGGATCTTATTTTTGGTGAGAAAATTGGTTTGTGGTTTGTTGAGACCACCAAGTGTTGTAATCCTTTTTGTTTTGTGTTATCCCTCTTGTGTAGAGGTGATTGTGGAGGAGTGATTGTGGAGGAGTTTGAATTTTTTGGTATCCCTCTAAGTGTAGAGGTGATTGAGGTTGGAGTTTTGGCTTAATGTCTTATCCCTCTAAGTGTAGAGGTGAATGTTGTTGTTTGGCTTTGTGCCTATCCCTCTAGTGAGAGGTGATTGTGTCGGCTTTGTGCCTATCCCTCTATTGAGAGGTTGATCTTGTGTGGCTTAGTGCCTTGCCTCTTGTGTAGAGGTTATTTTTGTTTGAGAGAGGAGTTGTGTACTCTAAATTTGTATTACCCAAATTCTCAGTGGAGGTTCCCTGTGTAGGAAGTCCTGTGTGGACGTATAGTGAAAATCCTTCTGTGTGAAGGCGGGGACGTAGAGCAGTGGCTCGAAGCTCGAAACATATATCGGTGTTTGCGATTGATCCACTATCTCTAAACTCTCTCTTTTATATCTTGCATTGATTCATATTGCTCATATCTTATATGCTTTGTATTGTTTGTGTGCCTCACTTATGTTGAACCAAGAGAGCTTCATATAGCACCTCAACTCTTATTTAGAGGAATCTAGAGGAGTTAGTCAAGAGCCCTTCACTGGGAATTCGGCTACACTCTTTGGTTACACTAAGTGTGTTGTAATTTGTTTTGAATTCCGCATCATTTATCATTAGATTAGCCATACACCTATTCACCCTCCTCTATGTGTATTTTTCTGTGAGCGCCTTTACCCTTTTCCTCTGCCAAGACTCTGTAACAGTCCTACAGCACACATATATAGTTGGGGATAATGATAAAAATCCTTCCAGCATGTCAATTCCAACTCCCAAGATTCAACCCAGGCGGCTACGGAGATCAACAGATTCAAGTTAATCAATTGAGATCTGATTCTATCCATATTCACTCCATCACCTCCGTCAGATACAAATTCGCCTCCTTCTCCAAAGAGGAGGTCGCTTGCCTAATCCTCAGAGCATATATCACACCACACTGGCAGTTTTTCTCTGTCAGTTGTAATGTCCCATTCCCGCGGATACGAAGACGTTACGCTGACGTACATACGTAGAGTGAAAATGCCTCCACATTTGTACGCTAAGCCTCGGTATAGGGAATAAACACAGTACACATAAAATTTTCAGTATTAAATAAGTACAAGAATACCTGCAAAAGGGGTCAGTAATTTGTTGGCCCAAAGGCCTTCAACCCTAGTTTTGATGATGATTAACTCATGTAGTTATGTTTACTAATAATCTTGTTATTTTATTTTCAGATCATGTAACAAGATATTAGTTGGTGATTGCTTCAATAAGAGGAGTTTGGAAGCCTTCACTTGGTGATTCCCGAGCCCGAGCGTCAAGATCATACATAGCCATGCTCGTTGGATCATGGTGTTTGGACCAAGTCGACTTGAAGATGAAGATCATCAAGAAGACTTAGGTATCATAGAGTTTAGTGTGTTTTAGATCCATATTGTAAAGCTTAGTATAGTTGATATGCTCAAGTGCACAATACACACACGTTTCATGTTTAGGATTTGGTTTTCATGAATAGATTGATCAAAACAAGTTTACATGATTTATATGTATAGTAGATGTATTCTAGTTATACATGCATGCTTAAACTTCTTATACAAACTTATTTTGACTTTCCTATTCATGTAGTGAAAAATCCAAGTTTGATAAAACACAAGTTTTGGTTTTTGGCAAAAATGATAAAACACAAAAATGTTTTCATATGCTTGATATTTGAGTTGAAATGTTTATCATAAGTTTATATATCAATGCAAAATGATAAAACTATTTTTGGGTATTTTTACAAGACTTAAAAGATTTTTTAGAAATATTTTTAACATGTGTTTCTGTCCCAGAACAGTGGCTGACAGGCCAGGTCGGCCGACCGCACGGGTCGACAGCACCAAAGGCCGGTCGAACCTTGCGGTCGACCGACGTGCACAGGCTTGTGCACGTTTGGCAGACACAGGGACGGTCGGCCAGGCGGCCGACCGGACCAGAGAGCTTTTCTCTCTGTATCTGGGCGGTCGGCCGCACGGTCGACTGGATTGCCCAACGGTCATATTTCTGACCTTTGGCGGTCGGCCGGGCCGGCCGACCGCTAGCCTGCCAGGCTACCAGATCAGCCTAACGGCTAGTTTCTGTTTTGGCCTATATAAACCCCATTTCTTTGGGATTTTGGCTAAGGTTTTTACAAGAGAAAAATTGATGTTTCCCTAGTGTTAAAAATAAGTTTTCAAAAGTGTTTTTGAGCTTTAAACTTCCAATCTTATTTGTTTTAGGTTTTTGGAAAATCAAAGAAAAGAGTATTTTGGGAGATTTGTCTTGGCTTTCATTTTCTATCTTTTACAAGAGTTTTCCCAAGTAATTTTCTTTGAGTTTCTGTTTTCCAAACACCAAGTTTTCCACACTTGAGCTATCACCTATCCTATTCTATTAGGATCATTTGTTTGTAGAAAAGAGAGATTGTTTGTGGTTGAAAGAAACCACTAGTTGTAAACCCTCCTTGACTTGCTGTATCCCTCTTTGGTAGAGGTTGATCGGAGTGGTGTTTGCTCCCTCTAGTGAGAGGTGGAGATTGGTTGTAACCCTCTTCGGTAGAGGTGTTGGTTGTTGTTTGGCTACGGGCCTACCCCTCGGTTGTGAGGCGGTGTTTGAGAGAGGAGTTCGATACTCCTAGTGTTGTAACAAATTCTCCTCGGTGGAGGTTCCCTCGGTGGGAGTATAGTGGATTAGAAATCCTTCTCGGTGAAGGCGGGGACGTAGAGCTAGGGGCTCGAACCTCGGAACACATCTTGTTGTTTGCGTTTGATCCATTATCTCTAAACTCTCTCTCTCTTATTTGTGTTGTGCATAGCATCATTCATTTCATCCATGTCATATATATTGTTGTGTTGTCCTTGCATTGATTCATATTGCTTATTCATTATATGCTTGGATTGTTGTGTGTGCCTCACTTGTAATTAACCACAAGAGCTTCATATAGAACCTCAACCCATATCTAGGGGAATCAAGAGGAGTTAGTCCAGAGCCCTTCACGGGGAATTCGGCTACACTTGTGTGTTGTATTAAGTGTGTTGCAAAATAGTTTTAAGCTTCCACATTTAGCGCATTTAGTTCACTAGATTAGCACTTACACCTATTCACCCCCTCTAGGTGTTTTTCAATTGGTATCAGAGCCTACGTTCCTGATATTAGGCTTAACATCCTAGGAGTGAGATCCATTTGTTTGCTAATCTATTATTTGCATTTGCTTGTTTGCACACTCATATAGTTTACCATGGACTTCATGACCCCACCTAGTTTTGACCCTTCCAACATTGTTGTTTGGAAGTATAGGATGTCCATGTACCTAAAAACCCTAGGATTGCATGTTTTCCTTGCCGCTACCAAGAGATGTTATCTTGGTGACCGCAATCATATAGGGGCCATGCACAAGCCCTTGAGGCCATTAGAAGCACGCTTTCTAAAGAAGATCTTATGCATGTTTCTAATCTTGATTCCGCCTTTGCAGTGTGGAACAAGTTGACAACCACAACCACCTCCAAGCTTCAATTGCCAATCCAACCAGAGGAATCTAGTGGAGAATCCGATTCACAATGCTTCATGGTCCAAGGGAATGTCTCCCTTGAGGTACAATCGGAAACTCAACTAGATAGTTTTGATTCTAATTCTTCATGTGATGATAATGTTGACCCCAACACTTTAAATGAAGAACTATCTATTGTTTGTGAAAAATTAATAGAAAAATATAACATTTTGAAAAGAAGACATTTGCTTTAAATAAAGAAAATGAAAAATTGTCTTCTAAACTTGACAAAGTTTTGCAAGAAAAGGTTGAGGTCTATAATGAAAGGGATTCATTGAGATCTCAACTTGAACTTGCATTAAAAGAAAATAAATTTTTAAAATCTAAAAATGATTGTGAAATACTTTTGAAGAAAAATGAAAATTTGTCTTCAAGAGTTGATTTTGTTTTAAAAGAGAATGTTGCTTTGAAAAACAAAATAATTTCTATTTCTAATGATTTAAATGTGTGTTTAAAGAAGAATGATTGTTTACAAAATAAGATTAATGCACATGTTTGCCATGCTAGGGTAGTATCACACACTTCACCTATTGCATGCTCCACTTTATCTTCAAGTGTTAAAAATGATATAAATGTTTTGAAGAAGAGTGTTGATTGTTTGGGCTCCACTTTGAGCCAATGTGTAGTGGGTCATACACGTTTGGAAATTTTGTTTCGAAAGAAACAAGTTCCATCTTTTCATGCACACCGTCCACGGCATACACATGCTCCTCACGGACACCATCACACTATGTATGCTCATGTGTACACTTGTACACATTGTGGACGTATGGGCCACCTTGCTAAATTTTACTTTGATAGACTACATACTTTAAATTTAGCAACTAAATTTGTTTGGGTTAGAGAAGGTACTAACCCTCATGGACCCAAAAGACAATGGGTACTAAAGACCACCCCCTCCTATTTTTGATGTAGGTGTGGGCTCTCACATGACGTGAGAGATGCCGTACCTTGGAGTGGATGCGTTCCGAGCTTCATGAAAATCAAATGGATGCATCACTTTTAAGGGAAGTTTGGTGGGAAGACCACCTTGGTTTGGAGACAAGGAAAGTTGCCTTCTAGGTTTTGGTAACGATCCCTAACTCCTATTTATTGTTTACATGCTATTCATATCATATGTTTATAGCATGTTTTGATGTTTATTGATCATTATGAATATGCCATGTTAATTAGATTAGTGTTATACATGTTAGTTGTTTGAGACACCCATGTTTAATATGGACTTATATTTTTGTGTTCTCACCTTATTTGAACTAATTTGTATGACCTAGATCTAATGCATATGCATGTACATATTGATCATATATGATTTGTATTTCATATTTTTGATGTTTATAGATTTTTGAGAAAATACCATGATTATTGAATCATTGACATACATGAATAGCAATTTGAGACACCCATATTTAAAATGGATTATTATTTTGTGTTCTCGTATTTGTTTAGCTATCATGTTTATCATAGGTTTAATAACATGTGAATTTTCTTAATAATCATATTTAAAAATTTATCAAGTTTATCATGATTGGTTTACATTTTGTATTGATGCTTCATGATTTGAATATTTGTTTAGATGTTAGTTTTCATTAAGATTAGGATTTATACTTGTACATATAGTGGGTTACAAATAAATCTATATATGTTTGTGCTTGAATGCTTATTTGAACCCATTAGATGTGCTAGTATAGTCTAGTTTTGATGATTCATACATTTTAAACTTGTATTCCTATTTTTGGATTTGTTTTATGTGTATGAGTTTTCATTTCATGTATATGTGTATTTTTGCCAAACTTTAAGATATACATGCATACCCCTTGAGTCATTTGCCTTTCATGCAAATCTATAAATATGGACTCATATTGTGTTTAGGGATATGTATGTATACTTTTTGTGTTGACAAATCATATATATACCTTGAAATGAAATTTGTTTTAATGAAAATTTAGTTTTTCATGTTTTCATGTGTTTTTGTTTAACTTCATGTATATGTCCATTTTATCCAAATTATTGTTTATACATATACATTCTTTGAGCCACGTGCCTTCATGCATATATCTTTGTGGACTCATTGTGTTTGGATATGTATGTATACCTTAGTTTGTATAAGACATACATATGCCTTGAAGATTAAATAAACTTTGATGATTTTCATGTTTTTCGTATTTCAAGGTATATTGAGCTTATTATCCATCTTTCATGATTATGATCTTCACATTGTATTTGTACACTCACATTTATTGTTTACTCATGTGTTTGTTTTCATGAGTCATATTTATGATTAATCGATTATGAGTGTTGACTATTTTGTGAATTTCACGTTTTCATGAAAAATATTTTTGTTTTATTCCTTACTTGAATGATTTCGTACTAGTTAACAAAACTTTTCATTTTAACTAGTTCGTATTCTTCGTTTTGTAATATGAGGTATACACTTGCTATGATTGTTGTATCAATTGGTATCATTGAATTCTTTCAATTGGTATCAATATTGACATTTCTTGTATACTCATATATGTTTGTATGTATGTATGCTTTCATTTCAATAGTATTAATTTCGATTGGTATTAAATTTTTCATACATATATATTTTGTTTATGCTAAGCTTGAGATTCAACTTTGTTTCAATTGATTCAATTTTCAATTGGTTTCTTAAACAAGCTTACGCATGTGTTTTTTTTGTTTTTCATAAAGGGGGAGAAAATTCGATTTTCATATTTCAATTAGTATTTGTATTTTCACTTCCTTGCTTTATGATAGAAAATAAAATTTTAAATTGATATCATATAAAGAAAAATACTCTCTTTTGATATCAAGATGTTTATTTGAATATGTTTTAAAATTGGTATCTCAAAATTTTGTTTAAAGAAAATATTCAAAAAGTTTTGATTTATATTACCTATATGCAAGGAGAGCTTAACATCTCTTCTACATATAGATTCATGTTGAGTGTATCTTGTATTGAGGAGCTTGACATCTCTTCTTTATGTGATACACGTGTGTAGGGGGAGCTTCACATCTCCTCTTATGCATTGCATAGTGTATGTTATGTGAATTAGGGCTTGTCATTCCTCTTTCATGTAATGTATCTATGTATGGAAGCTTCACATCTTCCTCTTCATGAATGTATATCGCATATACCATTTATTGATTGACCTATGTTTACTTTCAATTAGTATCAAGATACTACTTTGACATATCTTCAATTGATATCTTAATTGATTGTCACCCCTATTTGGTTTTGTTTTTGTTTTAGAAGGGGGAGAACATTGTCTTTACTAGCCCTTTTTGTTTTTGTTTCGAACAAAAAGGGGGAGAAAATTTTGTTTTGTTTTGATTGTTTACCCCTTTGTTGATGATTGACGAAAATGGAGAGAAAGATTTTGAGTTTTATATATGCATATTTATGTTTTGCATATGTTAAGTTTAATTTAGTTTAATTTTAATTGGTATCTAGAGCATGTTTTGTTTTTGAATATTTCATTGATATCTAGAACCTTTTTATTGTTTATGCATATCTATGCATTCATGTTTAAGAGCCTTCATTGCATATTTATTATGTTTATTTATTTTTGCATGAGTTAAGGGGGAGCTTCTTTGAAGCTTAACTTTAATCCATGCATATATAACTCCATGAGTTTTGTCATCATCAAAAAGGGGGAGATTGTTGGCCCAAAGGCCTTCCACCCTAGTTTTGATGATGATTAACTCATGTAGTTATGTTTACTAATAATCTTGTGATTTTAGTTTCAGATCATGTAACAAGATATTAGTTGGTGATTGCTTCAATAAGAGGAGTTTGGAAGCCTTCACTTGGTGATTCCCAAGCCCGAGCGTCAAGATCATACATAGCCATGCTCGTTGGATCACGGTGTTTGGACCAAGTTGACTTGAAGATGAAGATCGTCAAGAAGACTTAGGTATCATAGAGTTTAGTGTGTTTTAGATCCATATTGTAAAGCTTAGTATAGTTGATATGCTCAAGTGCACAATACACACACGTTTCATGTTTTGGATTTGGTTTTCATGAATAGATTGATCAAAACAAGTTTACATGGTTTATATGTATAGTAGATGTATTCTAGTTATACATGCATGCTTAAATTTCTTATACAAACTTATTTTGACTTTCCTATTCATGTAGTGAAAAATCCAAGTTTGATAAAATACAAGTTTTGGTTTTTGGCAAAAATGATAAAACACAAAAATGATTTCATATGCTTGATATTTGAGTTGAAATGTTTATCATAAGTTTATATATCAATGCAAAATGATAAAACTATTTTTGGGTATTTTTACAAGACTTAAAAGATTTTTTAGAAATATTTTTAACATGTGTTTCTGTCCCAGAATAGTGGCTGACAGGCCAGGTCGGCCGACCGCACGGGTCGACCGCACCAAAGGCCGGTCGACCCTTGCGGTCGACCAACGTGCACAGACTTGTGCACGTTTGGCAGACACAGGGACGGTCGGCCGCACGGTCGGCCGGATTGCCCAACGGTCATATTTCTGACCGTTGGCGGTCGGCCGGGCCAGCCGACCGCTAGCCTGCCAGGCTGCCAGATCAGCCTAACGGCTAGTTTCTGTTTTGGCCTATATAAACCCCATTTCTTTGAAATTTTGGCTAAGGTTTTTACAAGAGAAAAATTGATGTTTCCCTAGTGTTAAAAACAAGTTTTCAAAAGTGTTTTTGAGCTTTAAACTTCCAATCTTATTTGTTTTAGGTTTTTGGAAAAATCAAAGAAAAGAGTATTTTGGGAGATTTGTCTTGGCTTTCGTTTTCTATCTTTTACAAGAGTTTTCCCAAGTAATTTTCTTTGAGTTTCTGTTTTCCACACTTGAGCTATCACCTATCCTATTCTATTAGGATCATTTGTTTGTGGAAAAGAGAGATTGTTTGTGGTTGAAAGAAACCACTAGTTGTAAACCCTCCTTGACTTGCTGTATCCCTCTTTGGTAGAGGTTGATTGGAGTGGTGTTTGCTCCCTCTAGTGAGAGGTGGAGATTGGTTGTAACCCTCTTCGGTAGAGGTGTTGGTTGTTGTTTGGCTACGGGCCTACCCCTCGGTTGTGAGGCGGTGTTTGAGAGAGGAGTTCGGTACTCCTAGTGTTGTAACAAATCCTCCTCGGTGGAGGTTCCCTCGGTGGGAGTATAGTGGATTAGAAATCCTTCTCGGTGAAGGCGGGGACGTAGAGCTAGGGGCTCGAACCTCGGAACACAACTTGTTGTTTGCGTTTGATCCATTATCTCTAAACTCTCTCTCTTATTTGTGTTGTGCATAGCATCATTCATTTCATCCATATCATATATATTGCTTGTGTTGTCCTTGCATTGATTCATATTGCTTATTCATTATATGCTTGGATTGTTGTGTGTGCCTCACTTGTACTTAACCACAAGAGCTTCATATAGCACCTCAACCCATATCTAGGGGAATCAAGAGGAGTTAGTCCAGAGCCCTTCACGGGGAATTCGGCTACACTTGTGTGTTGTATTAAGTGTGTTGCAAAATAGTTTTAAGCTTCTGCATTTAGCGCATTTAGTTCACTAGATTAGCACTTACACCTATTCACCCCCCTTCTAGGTGTTTTTCATGATTATGATAGATATGGATAATAAATAAGAAAATAAAAACAGAATAATAAAGATATCTATGAATAGTATCGGTGACGAGTCTCCATGTGTATCCCGTGAAATATCTGGTTACGATATCTCGGATCTCCAACATGGGCAAGCAAACTCAGAGTCGTCAGAAAGCGACCTAGTGAGTAGTAAAATGAAGGAAGCAATAATATATATTATAATAATACAATCACAATAATAATAGATTATACATGTTTAAATACCGGTGATACGATATAATAATAACAATCAGGAGAAATATGCAAGTGTCATATTTTAACATCATCAATACCTAGCATATTATAACAGTATCATTACCACAATAGTATCCAAATTTATATATCAATTTATATATCCGGGTTGTGCTACCAAAAATAAGAGGTAAGTCACTTTGAAAAATTATGTTACTACAGTCCAAAAAAGTTATACCATTTATATATTATTCTCAATATGTGTAATATTATGCAGTATTAAGTGTTCCTAATTAAATCAGTGTATATAAGTAACATATAGTTGTTGGCCCAAAGGCCTTTCACCCTAGTTTTGATGATGATCAACTCATGTAGTTATATTTACTAATGATCTTGTGTTTAATCAGTGACAGATTCTTTATCAAGATCTTAGTAGGTGTGGAGCTTCAACAAAGAATTTAAAGACAAGTTGGAAGCTAGCACCGGTTGATTCACGAGCCTATGCATCAAGAAAACATCTAGAGACGAGCTCGGTGGATTGTATTTGGACCAAGTCAAGAAGATGAGAAGCCTTCAAGTGAAGACTTCAAGAAGATGAAGACTTGGGTCTAGGTATAAGATTTAGTTTTTTTGTTTAGTTAAAAATGTAAGGGATAGATAGTTGGTGGATTGCTCAAGTCTATATCACACACACACTCTTGATAGAACTCTTGATAGAATTGCTTTCATAAAAGATTTTTATGTTTAGAAAAGAATTTTTATTTTTAGTAAAAGATTTTCTTTGTGATAAAATATATATACCTTGGTTTTTGGTATTTCTATCATGTATATCTTTTAAACCATAACCATGTTTAGAGCTTAATGTCAAAAACATAGATATATCATTATGATTGTGTAGTGGATCATATCCATACACACTATGCTTTAGAATGAACTCTAATATCTTGTTTTTGTATTTGATGAGGATTTGGAAAAACTAGTTTTGGAAAAACATGTTCTGGAAAAACAGTTTTTATTTTTGAGCCAATATTTCCAAGTTACAAAAATAGTTCAAATCTATTATAACATGCCTTAATTTTGTGCAAGCATGTTTGTGTATCATTGTATAACATTGAAACTATTTTTGTAGATTTATTGAGAATTTATGGGATTTTATTAAGTTAAAAGACCTATTTTCAAATCCCTTTTATGAGCAGATCTGGGACTGGCTGACAGGCCAAATCGGTCGACCGGACGGTCGACCGCAGATAGGTCGGGTCGACCGTACGGTCGACCGACGTGCACAGCCTTGTGCACGTTGTCAGCACAGTGGTCCGGTCGACCGTCCGGTCGACCGCTGAAGAGAGTTCTGCTCTCTGGATTTCTGGGTCGACCGGGCGGTCGACCGGTGGCTCCAACGGGTCAAATATGACCGTTGGCCGGTCGACCGGCCGGTCGACCGACAGCACTGACAGATCCCAACGGCTATATTTTTCTGGCCTATAAATTGGGGGTCTTGTCACTTGTTTTGGGGTCAAGATTTTTGGAGATTTCTAAGCCAGTTTTTCCCATCCTTTTAACAGAGTTTTCTCCACATATTTGAGTGCAAATACTTCCAATCAAAAGGAAAGATTTTATCAAGAGTGTTTAAGTGATTCTTTGAGTTTTTCATCATAGCTTTCTTTCCGTGCTTTCTCACACCACACTTGAGCTATCCATTGTCTATTCATCCTATAGGTGTGTTGTAGTAAGAGTGTCTTTAGGTGATCAAAGTCTTGTGATCACCAAAGATCTTTTCTTTGTTCTTTGAGGAAACGGGCAAGTGTGCTCGTTGGTGGTTAGAGTTCGGTTGTGAACTCTTGGTGGTTTGAGGTGCGGCCTCGGCAAGCTAGAGTGCTTGCGTGTGTACGGGACTTGGGAGTCCGAGGGCTTGTAGGTGTTGCGGCACCGGGGAGAGATCCATTGGGATCTTGCATAGTGGAAATCCTTCGTGTGTCGAAGGCGGGGATGTAGAGCAAGTGTGCTCGAACCTCGAAACAAATCCTTTGTGTTTGCGATTGCTTACTCTATCTCTCTTTCTCTCTTTGTCCCTTATATCTTGCATTACTTTATAGTCTTTATCTCTTATATGCATGATATACCCTTGTGCTCATAATTGCTATACTTGCTTGGGTTTGTTGTTAACACTAGTATTCAACCAAGAGAGCCAACGCGACACCTCAACCCATTTCAAGGGGAATCTAGAGGAGCTTGTCCAGAGCCTCGCAAGGGGAATTCGGCAACATTCTTGTGTTATACATAAGTGTTTAATTAAAAGTAGTTTTATTTGGTCATCTTAGTTTTAATTCCGCATCATTTGTTCATAAGTGACCATTAGATTAGCCAACACCTATTCACCCCCCTCTAGGTGTTATTTCAATTGGTATCAGAGCTAGTGCTCTTGATTTGGGTCTAACAACCTAAGAGTTAAAGATCCTACTTTTAGGCTAATCACAATATTTTTGTACACACACACCTCACCATGGACTTCATGTCACCACCCACCTTTGACATTCTTAACATCCAAATTTGGAAGGTTAAGATGTCTATGTACCTCAAGGCCCTAGGCATTCATGTCTATCTTGCTACATTTAATGATTCTTATATTAACAATAGCAAGTATATTGAGGGTAATGCAAAAGCCCTAAACGCTTTGAAGAGTACCCTAAACGATGATTACTTATTTAGGGTCGCTAACATTGATTCGGCTTTTGTAGCTTGGAACATCATCACCTCCCTTGGCGAAAACGATCTATATTATGCCGGGAGCGATTCGGACGTTGGAAGCAACACCTCCAACGCATGCTTTATGGTCCAAGGGGATAACCCCCTTGAGGTAACTACCGAATCCGAGGTAGAAGATGATAGTATGTCATATGATGAGCTCTTTACATTTTGTCAATTATTGCTTGAGAGATATGACATAATTAAGAAAGAAAATAAAAATTTGAAAAAGGACATTGCTTGCATGCATAAAGAACATGACTCATTTAGAGATAACATTGCATGCTTAGAAAAAGATAACAAAAGTTTGAAAAAGAAATTTGATTGCATGCATGTAGAAAATAATTCTTTTAGAAATAAACTTGCATGTTTAGAAAAGGAAAATAAAGATTTGAAAAATGAAAATGTTTCCTTGCTTTCAAAATTGAATGATCTTTGTGAAGGGAACAATATTTTGAAAAATGATATTGCTATGGTGGAACAACAAAAAGAAAGTATTTTACAAGAAAATAAATCTTTAAAAAGAAAATTTGTTGAAAAAGAAAAGGATAATGTTTTTCAAAAGAAAAAGAAAAATGATTCTTTATCTCACCATGCTTTACATGCCACAACTAATGAGATTAAGAATTTGAAAAATAAAATGGATGGTTTGAGTTCAACTTTGAACTCTTGTGCTTTTAATCATTCTAGGTTGGAGTCAATGTTTTCAAAGAAACAAACTCCACACATTCATGCACATCATAACCATGCATTTGCTTATGTTGCACAACATGATCACACTCCTACACATAAGCATACTAAGGTGTACACATGTACACATTGTGGCCGCAAAGGCCATTTAGCAAAATATTATTTTGATAAGAAACCTCATTTATATTTTGCTAAGTATAAAAATTTTTGGGATCCTTGCAATAATGCTAACCCCAAAGGACCCAAGAAAGTATGGGTACCAAAACCCCCACCTTTTGATTTTGATGTAGGTGAGGGCTCTCACAAAACGTGAGAGGATTGGTGCCTTGATAGCGTATGCAATGGACATGATGGACAAACATTTGGATGATTGCTATCAAGGAGATTTTGGTGGGAAAGACCACCATATTTGGAGCTTTGGAGTTGGTAACAATTTCTAAACTCCTATTGTTTATGTTCAAGCTTGTTCATCCATAATATTCATAGCATGTTCATGTTTTAAGATTTTATGTGCTTCATGTGGTAATTACATGCTTAGATGTAGAATGTATCAAACTTACATTTATACATATACAAATAGTGAACTACAATTGACTCATATATATAGTTGAACTTCATGCTCATTTGTATCCACTTTATGCATATGTATGATCTAGTTTTGATGATTCTCATTTATACACGTTTTTGCCAATTTTTAGTGATTTACTTCATGTATATGCATTATTAATTCAAATCTAATAAATATACATGTATACCCGTGAGTCTCTTGCCTTCATGCAAATACATTTGATAGACTCTTTTATATTTGGGATATGTATGTGTATTGTTAGGATTGGATTAATCATACATATACCCTGAAGATTAGTGTTTTGATGAAAAATGATTTTTCATGTTTTTTTTTGTTAAAAATGTGACTTATGATCTTTTTGAGCTTCATTGACTGTTTTCGTAAAAATGCTATTTACATGATAGTTTAACACTCACACTTTTGTTAAAAATATTTTGAGCCTTATAGATCATGAGTGCTTAAATTTTTGTGTATCTAGTTATGTTTATGAAAAACAGAAGATTTGATATATTTGAAGGATCTTTAACTAGTTTTCTCAAAAACAATTTATACTAGTTATTTATTCTTCAAATAGTTTTTAAGATTGACACATGATTCTATTTTTTCTCAAAATTTATTTGATGCTTCATGAATTGAATATTAGTTTAAATGTTAGTTTTTGTCAACACTAGGATTTATACTTGTACATGTTATGGGCCACAAATAAATCTATTTATATTTGTGCTTGAATGCTTATTTGAACTCATGAAATGTGCTTGTATTGCTTGGTTTTGATAATACATACATTTTTAAACTTGTATTCCCACTTTTTGGATTTGATTTATGATCATGTGTTTTCATTTCATGTATATGTTTATTTTGCCAAAACATTAAGATATACATGGATACCTCTTGAGTCATTTGCTTTTCATGCAAATCTATTCATATGGACTCAATTGTGTTTTAGAGATATGTATGTATACTTCTTGTGTTGTCAAAACATACATATACTTTGAAATATAATTATTTTAAAATGAAAAATTTTGTGATAATTTTTATGTATTCAAAATTTATGACAATTTGTGACTATTTTTTTAAAAAAAAAGGGGAACATTGAGCTTTATTGCTACTTTTCATGATGCCATGTTCCACATAACACTAGTACACTCATTTCTTTTGATATGGACTTTATGGACACTAGAGTGTTTTTAGTGCCTTGTGTTTCATTGATATGTCATGAAAAACTTTTGATTTATTCCTTGATTGAAGGATTCCGTACTAGTTGTTAAACATTTTCATTTAACTAGTTCGAATTCTTCATATGGTAGATTATATGATGTATACACTTAAGCTTAATTTTTCAATTGGTATCATTGGATATTTTCATTTGGTATCAATATAATTCTTGTTGTATATAATCATATTTTGATTGTATGTATGAATGCTTTCAAATTTAAACTATATCAATATCCATTGGTATTATCTTTTCATACATATATGTGATCTATTTGTGCTTGTTTTACAATTAGTATCTTTTAAAGCACAAAGACTGTTGATGCTGAGCTTAATTAGAATTTCAAATTGGTATCCCATATTAAGCTTGTGCATTGTGTTTTTGAAATTAGTATCAAAATTTGATTGTTTTACAATTGATATCTCAAAATTTGTGTGTTGAGTAAAATACAAAATTTGTTTGAATAAGAAAAGTTTAAAATTTTGTTTTTGATTTTTGGTATTGTATTGCCTATATGCAAGGAGAGCTTAACATCTCTTCTACATATAGATTCATGTTGAGTGTATTGTGTATTGAGGAGCTTAACATCTCTTCTTTATGTGGTACACGTGTGTAGGGGGAGCTTCACATCTCCTCTTATGCATTACATAATATGTGTTATGTGAATTTGGGCTTATCATCCCTTCTTCATGTAATGCATATGTGTAGGAAAGTTAACTAAGCGTCTTCCTCTTCATGAATGTATATCGCATATAACCATTTTTTGATTGATTTGTATTACCCCTCTTTGATTTCCTTATTTTTGACAAAAAGGGGGAGAAAAATTTGTTTGATTGATTTCACTTTGAACCCTTTGTTGATGATTGACAAAAAGGGGGAGAAGTTTTTGAGATTATATGCATGTTTTCATTGCTTAAGGGGAGAAGTATTTGTCTTCCTTGATTAGTTATGCATATATATTGATTTGCAAATAGGAGAAAAAGATTTGATTTAAGATTTGATTTTGCTATGATTGCATCTCCTACATTTGCATACATGTCATGCTTTCCATGCTTATCTTATTATTTATGTCTATGCATGAGTTAAGGGGGAGCTTCTTTGGAGCTTTACTTTAATCCATGCATATATAACTCCATGAGTTTTGTCATCATCAAAAAGGGGGAGATTGTTGGCCCAAAGGCCTTTCACCCTAGTTTTGATGATGATCAACTCATGTAGTTATATTTACTAATGATCTTGTGTTTAATCAGTGACAGATTCTTTATCAAGATCTTAGTAGGTGTGGAGCTTCAACAAAGAATTTAAAGACAAGTTGGAAGCTAGCACCGGTTGATTCACGAGCCTATGCATCAAGAACACATCTAGAGACGAGCTCGGTGGATTGTATTTGGACCAAGTCAAGAAGATGAGAAGCCTTCAAGTGAAGACTTCAAGAAGATGAAGACTTGGGTCTAGGTATAAGATTTAGTTTTTTTGTTTAGTTAAAAATGTAAGGGATAGATAGTTGGTGGATTGCTCAAGTCTATATCACACACACACTCTTGATAGAACTCTTGATAGAATTGCTTTCATAAAAGATTTTTATGTTTAGAAAAGAATTTTTATTTTTAGTAAAAGATTTTCTTTGTGATAAAATATATATACCTTGGTTTTTGGTATTTCTATCATGTATATCTTTTAAACCATAACCATGTTTAGAGCTTAATGTCAAAAACATAGATATATCATTATGATTGTGCAGTGGATCATATCCATACACACTATGCTTTAGAATGAACTCTAATATCTTGTTTTTGTATTTGATGAAGATTTGGAAAAACTAGTTTTGAAAAAACATGTTCTGGAAAAACAGTTTTTATTTTTGAGCCAATATTTTCAAGTTACAAAAATAGTTCAAATCTATTATAACATGCCTTGATTTTGTGCAAGCATGTTTGTGTATCATTGTATAACATTGAAACTATTTTTGTAGATTTATTGAGAATTTATGGGATTTTTATTAAGTTAAAAGACCTATTTTCAAATCCCTTTTATGAGCAGATCTAGGACTGGCTGACAGGCCAAATCGGTCGACCGGACGGTCGACCGCAGATAGGTCGGGTCGACCGTACGGTCGACCGACGTGCACAGCCTTGTGCACGTTGTCAGCACAGTGGTCCGGTCGACCGTCCGGTCGACCGCTGCAGAGAGTTCTGCTCTCTGGATTTCTGGGTCGACCGGGCGGTCGATCGGTGGCTCCAATGGGTCAAAATATGACCGTTGGCCGGTCGACCGGCCGGTCGACCGACAGCACTGACAGATCCCAACGGCTATATTTTTCTGGCCTATAAATTGGGGGTCTTGTCACTTGTTTTTGGGGTCAAGATTTTTGGAGATTTCTAAGCCAGTTTTTCCCATCCTTTTAACAGAGTTTTCTCCACATATTTGAGTGCAAATACTTCCAATCAAAAGGGAAGATTTTATCAAGAGTGTTTAAGTGATTCTTTGAGTTTTTCATCATAGCTTTCTTTCCGTGCTTTCTCACACCACACTTGAGCTATCCATTGTCTATTCATCCTATAGGTGTGTTGTAGTAAGAGTGTCTTTAAGTGATCAAAGTCTTGTGATCACCAAAGATCTTTTCTTTGTTCTTTGAGGAAACGGGCAAGTGTGCTCGTTGGTGGTTAGAGTTCGGTTGTGAACTCTTGGTGGTTTGAGGTGCGGCCTCGGCAAGCTAGAGTGCTTGCGTGTGTACGGGACTTGGGAGTCCGAGGCTTGTAGGTGTTGCGGCACCGGGGAGAGATCCATTGGGATCTTGCATAGTGGAAATCCTTCGTGTGTCGAAGGCGGGGATGTAGAGCAAGTGTGCTCGAACCTCGAAACAAATCCTTTGTGTTTGCGATTGCTTACTCTATCTCTCTTTCTCTCTTTGTCCCTTATATCTTGCATTACTTTATAGTCTTTATCTCTTATATGCATGATATACCCTTGTGCTCATAATTGCTATACTTGCTTGGGTTTGTTGTTAACACTAGTATTCAACCAAGAGAGCCAACGCGGCACCTCAACCCATTTTGAAGGGGAATCTAGAGGAGCTTGTCCAGAGCCTCGCAAGGGGAATTCGGCAACACTCTTGTGTTATACATAAGTGTTTAATTAAAAGTAGTTTTATTTGGTCATCTTGGTTTTAATTCCGCATCATTTGTTCATAAGTGACCATTAGATTAGCCAACACCTATTCACCCCCCCTCTAGGTGTTATTTCAATAGTAAGTTTTAATTACTTTATATTTCTTATTTAATCTAATAATAATAGTAGCATAATGGTATCGTGATGAATATGAACATGTAGATATAAAGTATGCAGAATAATCATAATACAGTGTCGTGATTATACAGTAACAATGTCTACAGAGTATACATGAAACAAAATATATGAAATGCAGAGTATACGTGTACATGAATAGTGTATCACCACATGAAATGTAACAAGTATCAGGAAGTGTAATAAGGTATATAGGTGACAAGATAATAGATAAAATATACGAAATAGAAACAAGCACAACTGAACAACAATATACATGTATCGAGAAAGACATGTTATTTATACAATATAACAATCAGTATGACCTGGTATTTTAATCAATCTCTTTCAGTGTTTCATACCACTAGCAGTTCATACTAGAGTCCGCACTCTAGTCGAACCCATCCGAACATGGCATACAGGTACCATGATCCGAATGAGAGAGTGACCAAATAACAAACGTTCCCAATGTCATTATTGTTTCTACTGTTTTATTATGTTAAATGAAAACCTAATGGTCAATGAGCTCTAATCAGATGGACGTACATCGTGCATATCCGAGATCACGTCCTTAAACAAATCCATAGCTGCTGAGATCAGGGCCAGTTCGCTAGGGCTATAATAAGTAACGAGAAACGAGAGCTCAATGAGCTATAACAGACAATAGCCAGCACTACCCCGTCCCCTGCAATGGGACAATAATGGATCCAGACATCCACCCGATAAGATCTAGTCAACCGTCAAGTTCCCCGAACCCTATGTTATTTTTATTATATTTAAACTGCACAGTATATCATGAACAAGAACAGTGCATGATATATGTAACACGATAACATGACGTAAGTTTTGTTGATAGCATGAACAAGATAATGGGAAATGGAAAACAAGAGATTTGAGATTTTAGAAGTGGCCCCCGTAGCTTAGATCCATGTGGCACTTAGTTCCTCACATCGCATATCAACATCATTCATGTTCAGTAACAGGAATATCACTATCAGTAACGGAAAACAATCATGTAACGGTAATACATGTAGCAATTATCCATGTAATATGAACAGTGATTCATGCGACATGAATATAGAAACAATCAATGCATGTAAACCAGTGAAGCAGTGTAACAGTGATGTATGAACATGATATAACTGTGTACAGAATACCCATATAGTGATGATATAAATATATGAAATGAAGGTATCCAGTGAAATAGTGTATTCGTGTGGCAGTGGGACATGAATAAGAAATAATAGTGCCTTGTGTAAAGTATCTATGTAACGATGATACATGTACATAAAATAACTGTATCCAGTGTACTGGGGTGTCAGTGTAACTGTGATACTAATACATGTAATAACAGTGATCAAGTAACAGTGATATAGTACATGACATAACAGTATCCAGTATGATAGTATATCCATGTCATGGTGCTCTCAGTATACGAATATTAATATTTAGTATAACAGAGTCTCTATGTGACAGGTGTACATGAATATACAATTAAATGTAATTCATATAACGTGATATCAAGATATCAGGTAACGGTGACCATAACATATAATCGAGAGTCAGATATTCCTATTTGTAATAACAATTATAATATTATTAATATGATCAATATCACAAAATTATTATATATAATTATCTATTTTAATTAAGAAATATTAATTAATTTAGTTATTAAAATTATTAACTTATTAATCTCGATATTTAAATGATTCATCTATATTTTATAATAAATCAAGAAACAAAATAAATTATTATTTTATCTATTATATTTAAATAACAACTATGTATATTCTAATTACAGTAATTTACCGATAATTATATTTTACTAAATAATATTTATAGTGATTTATCAATAATCACGATTAATTAATATAAAAACTAATGACTTTTATTTATCATGATAAAATATAATTTACAAAGGAAAATACTCACATAGCTATGACAAGTTGTAGCTCATGTTTTTATGATCGCAACGGCTCAAGGATCATCCCAATCGAACACCAGATGCTCAAGATATCGCCTAAACACTAAAAAAACATAAAAAATAGTTAGATTTGTAATTTAAAATGTTTAGAATATAAGAAATATTATTCAATAGGGGGTTTGTGCAAAGTTTACCTTTCTCTATATTAGATGCGGGTTTTGGTTGCTAACAAGTTGGGTTTTCATATTGGATTCAAACCCATTTGACTTAAACCCATAATTGAATTGGGTTTACTGGGTATGGAGTTTTTGGGTCAAGAGATTTGGATCCAATGAGAGAATGTAGAGATAGGGAGAGAGAGGAAAAAGAGCAGGGCGAGAAGGCAGCCTAGGCAAGGCCGGGCGGCAGCGGACTGATGGCGGCGCGGTGGCAGCGGGTTGACGGCGGCTGTCCTAGTTGCCTGATTGTTATACATATTTGCATATTTTTCCACATCCATACCATGCATTACATAAATAAAAATGTGATTTTTAATCTTTTTCTCTCTATTTTTGCAGGTCCATATTTTAATGGTGAAGAGGCCCATAATCCCTTTAATTATCAAGAATTAAAGGAGAATTAATCAAAGCCCAAAAGAGAGCCCAAGGGTTGAGCCTAGGATCTGGAGACATCCACGCGCCAGCTCAGACATTCCAGAAGGTCCACGTGGCTAACAACCTACGAGAAAACCGCAACAGAAATCTCGGCCTCAACGGCCAAGATTCTGCCGCGAAAACGCGGCTCTGGCTGCGTTTCCGCGGCCGTTATCTGGCCGTTGAGCCCGCTATTTCCTCCACCTGTCCGGGTTCTAGAGCCTTCTTCTCTGAGCCTATAAATAGACCATCAGGGCCAGCGAAAGAAAAGAGGGAGAGAATAGAGAATAGAGCTTGTATTTTGTAGATTTTTCTCTAGGATTTTTAGTGCTCTAGGTCTTCTTCTTCCTCCTAGAAATTCTGCAAGAGAGAGATAGTGAGAGAGTGAAAGCTTGTGTAAACCAAGGGGTGACAACTTGAAGCAAAGCAAGGATTAATCCAATCTACTTTCTCTTCTTTTGCAATTTCTAGTACTTTACTTGCATTTTTTCATTCAAGCTTTACTTTCTTAGCATAATATCTTGTTGTTTTTCTTTTCTTGTAATGAATAGCTAATTTCTTCTACATGACTAGCTAACCACTAACATTGCTAACTTCTAACTCTTGGGTGATTGCTAATTCTTAATCTTGCAAATGTTGAGTCATTTTCATCCCCGATGGGTTACTTTCTTTCTTGGCAAGTTCTTGTTGTAATTCCATATGATTCATGTGTGCCTCATTTAGAGCCTTGTCTTTAGAACAAGTGCCTTGATGGAATATGGAGATGGATCACCAACCATATGCTATTTGTTGTACAACTTCCTTACTTCAATGCTAGCTTGTATATGCCTTGAATGACTAATGATTTTGTATCTTCTTCCTTAGCATCCCTTGAGTGGCACTCCTCGATTCCACCATTGAAATTCTATCTTGAGAGCCGATGACATCGATGAGGCTACAAGACAAGTCCAAGAAGATCACCCATCCATCAAAAGGGAAAGTAACTTGACCAACAAGCAAGACAAACATATGCCGATGAATCAACATGAGGCAAGCATCACTATAATGGAGATTAGTAAGTTAGCAAATTAGTAAGGTTAGCTAGTCATGGTTTTCTCCATCTTAAAGTCTTTTACAAAGTTCTCCTTCTTTTAGTTTTCTTTCCAAAGCAAATCTTGTTTTAAAGTTCTTTTTATTTTCTTTCCATCATGCACAAATCCACAAATTCTTTTACTTCTTTTTCCAATTCATTTTCATTCTTTTAAAGCAAAGAAGAACTTTCGTTTACTTTCTTCAACACTTAACCGTAATGCTTCCATCGCAAGCTCTCCTCGAGGATCGACCCGTATAGCCTATGCTATTACGGTGATTTGGAAGGAATACATTAATCATTTTGAATACATTGTGGAGTGATCAAGCACCTAAGGTTGACTCTAAACCTTCTCTCTTTTATTAAATATCTGTGCAATTCTACTCCACATCTTCTTTTCCTATCATTGCCGCCGGCGATGAAGAGAGAAAATGAGATGAGAGAGAAGTAGAGGGAGAGAGAAAGGAGAGAAAAGAAGAAGATGAAGGGGAAGAAGAGAGAATACTGAGGTGCCTATGCCCTGGGGTTGCGTGGCTATTGTCGAGGCTGGGTTGAGCTCGACTAGATGGAAGGAAGATGGGGGGAGGAGGAGGAAGAAGAAGAAGAAGAAAGAGAGAAAGAAAGAAAGAAAGGAGAGCAAAAGAATGGAAGAGGGAAAGGGGGAGATATGGTGGCAGTTGGACTGGCTCGGCCGTGGCCGATGGTGGCGCTGTCCTCGCCGGCGACCAGCAACAAGCATAGAGTGAGAAAAATAGAGAGGGTGAGTAAGCAGATTAAGGGAGAGGGAGTTAGAGAGAGAGAGAGTTGAAAAGAGAGATGGAAAGAGAAAGAAATAAAATCAGAGAGAGATTTTTAAAAGAGAGAGGAATGGTGATGAAAGAATAGGTCAGTGGGAAAAGAAAGATCCATAGAAGGGGAAGAACGAAAAAGGAAAAAGGAAAGAGAAAAAAGAAAATGATTTTTATATTATTATTTTATTAGGTCAAAACTTTTACTATTTCCAAACAGTTTTCAAAAAATTTAAAAATAAAAAATATTACGCTGAGAAGTAATATGAAATCATATTTAAGAAATTCTATCTAGTTTGCAAATTAAAATTCCTGAAATTTGTCGCTGGTTAGTCGACACTGGTTCGGCTGAATTTTTGTCTAACTCAGAAAAAATTTTCAAAATACGCTAAAGTAGAAATATGATTTTAAAGAATAATTTGAAAGCAGATTCAAGAAACTCAACTCTATTTGTGAATTAGAAAGAGTAGAGCTGATTTTCGGTATCGGTCGACACCGACTTAGGAGATTTTTCAAAACAATCCAGAAAATTTTCAGAAAATTTTAAAAATCTAAAATATTGAAAAATAATATCTGAAACTAAAACTGGCTCAATCTGACTACTAGAAAGGTCAAATCAGCTTTGTACGCTGTATCGAGTACTGATATTATGATACATACATCAAGGATCGAGGGGCTACATCAGTCCTCCAGCACAACACACCAGCAGTTTTTCTCTGTCTGTTTCATTCCTTTTCACTATTAATGCTCATGTCCGAGGGTCTTAGGCCAGCATCAGACTAGTGCTCTTAACCTGAAAGACGTCTTTTCTCTGTATACTCTGACAGGTCTGATCGGGAGCGTCCAGTCGCTTGTGGAAGAGATTTACTCACCACAAACTGGTGTTCTCATTGAGAGCTTGAGTATACACTCAAGGTCTCCGTCCCTTCTAATTAAACCTTTCTCAAAAGCCTCTCCTATGGCATCGATAGTCCCCCCAAAAAGTAGATGATCATCCATAACGTCGCTTCTTCCAAATGCGTGACAAATACAATTGATGGGGGCAAGGTCCCCATACGCCGTCGATCCCAAACGCGCCACGATGATGCCGACTCCTTCTCGCCTTAAAGGACAGCCACCACCGCCCAAACCGCTGCCACTATATGAGGGCCAGATCCTTCAGGTGCTCGCCAACATGACGGAGCAGATGAATGAGCAGCAAGTTCGGTCAGATTGCGATCAGGAACAGGTGGTTCTCGACTGCGAGAACACCATTTGTGAACAAAAGATGTTGAACCAACTCAATACCCAATTGCAGGCTCAAGTCGCCGGCCTCAAAGACACTTACGCATAAACGTAATCGAAGGATGAATCTGGGAGGTGAGAGACCCGGATCGATAGGCCCATCACGAATCTGAGGCGGCCCATACTGACGTCTCCCCTGCGTGAAGACGGCTCTGATAATGAACTTAATTCTCCTCATTTATGGATGGGGGTTCAGCGTGACCAAACTCGTAGATCAGAACCCTCGATGAGCTGGTCCAAAGATGGATCCAGAAGGCAAATCTTCAGTTCCGTCCTTAGCAGACCGACACTGGCAGCTGTCAAAATCTTTGACTTTCCTCTTTCTGAAAGGATTCTAGAGTGTGAGTTTCGAAGGAAGTTCTCAACTTCGACCTTTGACTACTACTTTGGAGCCAGCAATCGATCTAACACATCAGGACTTTTGAGATAAGATGGTGATTTATTCCCACAACGATCCACTCACGTGCTTAACATTTCTATCCAGTCTGAAAGGTGTTGCCTCAAACTGGTTCTACTCTCTGTCATCTTCACAACTTTGAGGAGATAATTAAGGCGCTCCATACCCAGTACACCTCCCGTCGAGAGGCTAAGAAGAATAATCATCACCTCCTAATTGTGAAAATAATACCCAATAACAACCTCAAGTCGTACATCAGCTACTTTCAGAATCAACTTACCAAGGTACCCAACCGCGGTGAAGATATCTCTACGCTCGTGTTCATCAGCAGGCTGCAAGTTTCTTGCCTACTGTACAAACATCTGTTGAAACATGATGTCCCTCAGATGAGTAAGGTCATGTCTCGAGCCCTATTGTACATCCAGTTGGAGGAAGCAATGACGAGCTTTGTCAACCAGTCTCTCAAAAGCAGTAATGACAGAGAGAAGTTAAAGTCGCGGCATAAAGCTCCAACCCATGCAGGTAACCAGAATCAGGGGCAACCTACCTACAAGAAATAAGCATTCCCTATACTCTCTCCGAATCCACACCAAAACTTCAAGATTGAACAGTATCTCACTCCGTCGAGGCTCTTCATTAGTGAAGTTTTTAATGCTATCAAGAATCAGCCGTGGGTGAGGCATCCGAGGCAGATCCAATATGACCCTACACTCCCTAGAGCAGAAGAGTATTTTCTTGTTATGGCAATAAAGGACACCGAACAATCCATTGTGAGGGCCTCTTGAAGTGCCTGCAATAACTTTCGTAACAAGACTTCCTCAAAGAGTACATCCTCACTCCCAAGGCAGTCTCTCATTCAGGATAGTCAAGCAATCTACCTCCTACCCAACTGCAATACGCTATCACTCAATACAAAGCAATTGAGTGATCCACTCCCACTAATAAAGACAGGGGAGTATCTCCACCAATAACACCCTCTGTATTTCAAAATTTGTATATTTTATTTAATTTATCAAATTAAAATCATATTTTGCCCTAACTGTTTCAAGTCACTCTGCTGCAGGGGTTCTCTTTGTTGGGAAATAATTTGTATGCTCTGATACCAATTATTGTGATTTCGGGGATGCCCCCACGACCGGATTAACTTAGGCGGCGCAGCGAAAATAAACCACGGGATTTACTAAGGTAACTTGAAGAAGAGAAGAAGAAGATATTCCAAAGTAAATAGAAAGCCAACACACAATATAATATGGTTTCACCGATCAAATAGATTGTGTGTATGTCCAAGGGAGAATAGGGAGAAACTTTATTAAAATTTTAGGGTAGTACAATAAGAATTACTTATACCTCATACTGAAAAATTACAAGCCCTTGATGGTCGCCAAGAATAGTGAACCCTTGTGGCTAATCTTCTCTCACAAATTTCTTACCTAGATGAATTACACCCTTAGAAATTATAAATTCATAGAATTCTCTTGGAATATATTGAAGGAACCCCTAAGAGGTTATTTATAGACCATAGAACTCTCCTAATCCTAAATAAACTCCTTCAATCAGAATAATAAAAACTTGAACTCAACTCGGACTCAAAACAGATCCAGAAAAGAAAACTGCTAAATCCGACATTAATCAGCCTTCACGACGTATTCACGTCATAATTCTAACAATCTCTCCCTTGACTTGAATATGTCCAAGTCTGAGAATAGCCAACATGTTTCATGTGCTCGCATTCACGCACAATTGGACAAACTTGACTTCATATCTATCTTACTCCCTCTTCTTCATAACCCCCTCATGGGGTTCACATCTTGATTAGGTCGATAAGTTCAGACTCAATCTGAACTTTATTACCCAATGATCTTCTTGATCTACACAAGATCTATGAGAATTTTCTCCACCATAGGAGTAACAATCTAGACTATTTTGTTGCTCACCAAGTCCCAATCTCTCTTCGGGGTACAATTGAATATCCGAGCTCGAATCCATCGTAGTCTCTGATTGCTTCACAACTACTGCTTTTGAAGCCGAGGATAACTACAATCCACTAACTGTGACCTCTGAATTCTATAACATATACACATTGCTAACACGTTCGGCTTGAAATATCACATGGGCCTCTTTGAAAACTTACATAAGGTCACCTTCGAACTGAAATAGAATCCTTCTCTATATAAGGCTCCAAGAGAGATGAGATTGTACCTTGATTTGGGAACATGATGAATGCCTTAGAGAGTAGTGATGCCAATCATGAGACCAAAACTGGATTGTTTCTTTGCCAATCACCTTGCTTGTAGTAGAATTCCCATAAAGACTTCTCCCCCTTGAATCGAAGTGTATAAAGAGAATATCTTTCTATTGGAATTGATATGTAGTGAACATCCAGACCCATCTATCTTTATTACCAACTAGTCTGTCTGTAATAGATAGAAAATCGCACTGTTCTTCATCTCCTTCAACCAGTTCAGTGATATTAGCATCTTCTTTCGAATCCACTACTCAGATCTAATGTGCCCCTTCTTATGATAATAGTTGCACGTCAAATTCTTGTATTTTAAATTACCCGTGGAAATTTCATTATTACTCTTCTCCCTTGAATAATCAATTTGCCCAAATCATCATGATGAGACTCAACCGTCAACTGAGTGTCAATTTGTCCTTACTGAGCAGATGCTCCTTGACCTCATTAACCTTGATTGTTGACTTGCCTCCATAAATGATAACTTCTTAAAATTCTTATATGAAGAAGGTAAAGAATACAGTAATAGAAGCGCTTGATCCTCATCTTCTATCTTAACCTCTATCTTATCTAGATCATTGATAATAGAGAAAAATTCTGTAATGTGAGACTTGATAGGTGTACCTTCATGCATGCGGAGAAGAAAGAGATGCTACTTCAGAATCAACCGATTCTCTAATGACTTCTTCAGATAGTGGTTCTGACGTTATTTTCTCCATAGAAAACTTATCCAATACTTCGTCCGTCAAGCAAAGTTGAATAGTTGTCAAGACTTTCTCATCTAACTCCTGGTAAGTTTCTTCCTTCATATCTTGAGGTTTTTTCTCCCTCCCGAGTAGTGCTTTCTTCAACCCGCTCTGAGTAAGGATGGCGTTCATCCTAATATGTCACCTGCTGAAATAGATGACACCATCGAACTTCTGAATATCGAACTTGATCGCAAATATTTTCATATTGACCTTACTCTGATACCAATTATTGGGAAACAATCTATATACTCTGATACCAATTGTTGTGATTTTGAGGACGCCCCCACGACCGGATCGACTGGGGCAGTGCAGTGGAAATAAACCACAGGATCTACTAAGGCAACTTATAGAAGAGAAGAAGAAGATATTTCAAAATAAATAAAAAGCCAACACACAAATAACATAGTTTCACCGATCAAACAGATCGTATGTGCACCCACGGGAGAAGGGAGAGAAACTCTATTAAAATTTTAGGGGAGTACAATAAGAATTACTTACACCTTATGCTGAGAAGTTACAAGCTCTTGATGGCCGCCAAGAACAACAAAGCCTTGTGGCTAAGCTTCTCTCACAAATTTCTTTCCTAGATGAATTACAACCTTAGGAATTGCAAATTCATAAGATTGATTCTCTTGGAATATATTGAAGGCCATCCCTAAGGGGTTATTTTTAGGCCATAGAACTCTCCTAGTCCTAAACAAACTCCTTCAATCAGAATAAAGAAAACTTGAATTCAACTCGGACTCAAACAGATCTAAAAAAGGAAACTGTCAAATCTGACATTAATCAACCTTCATGACGTATTCACGTCATAATTCTAACACCCTCCACTCAGATTTCCACCCAGTTCATTGCTCCATTAATGAGTTTTACCCCCAATCAGAGACGACTATGAATCCAACTCCATTGATGGGTTCCACCCCCACTTGGCATCCAATGTTGCACAGTCTGTTGATAGTTCTATCTCACTCAGAGATGACAATGCAAGTACTTGCCTACGAGCCCCTCTCGATTAGCCTAAGGGCAGCCGAAATCCTCCATTGTGGGATTTTTCCCATAAGAGTTCCTACTCTGCTGCTGGAATTTTCTCCTCTCAGATCCCCTAATGCTTGTGCACTTCGCTGATGAGATCCTCCCGCTCGGAGATGGCAACACAAGCATCAGCTTACAGTCTCCCCTCGTCTGAGTCATGGGTGGAGGAACCACTGGCAATTTTCCTCTGCCAGTGTAACTCCATTGCAGGGATTCACCAGAGCCCATAATGCTTGCATGCTTCGCTAATGGGATCCCCTTGCTTGAAGATGACAACACAAGTATCAGCCTACGGGCTTCCCTCGTCTAACCCACAAGAAGACGAACCACTGGCAGTTTCCCTTACTAGTGTAACTCCACTTCTGGGATTCCCCCCTCGAAGCCCTGTTGGGTTTGCTCTTCGCTGATGGGTTGGACCTCGCTAGGAGATGATGGACGCAATATGATGATGGGTCAATACCCCTATTTCAGGTCCCTGACGGGTTTGCCTCTCCGCTGATATGGTTTCCACCCCCACTCAAAATGACGGACCCGATCTGATGATGGGTCAATACTCCACTTCAGGTCCCTGCTGGGTTTGCCTCTCCGCTGATGGGTTCCACCCCCACTCGGAGATGATGAACCTAATCTGATGATGGGTCAACACTCCCACTTCAGGTCCCTATCGGGTTCGCTTCTCCACTGATGGGTTCTGTTGGAGATATATAAAAGACTTAGCCTTGACGTATTAGACCTCAATATATGATTTATTATTTAATAATATCATTTCCATTCTATAAGAATCCATATGGGCAAATGATTGTATTATATACATGTGTGTCTTGTGTTCTATATTGTACATGAGCTGGTGTGTAGAGTTTGGCTTAAACAATGAAGATCGGATCTCAGATCCCTATGGATCAAAAGTTAGGTCCACAATCTTAGATGGAGTTAGACACACCATCGGTGGGATTGTAATGCATTCTTTTAGAATCGTCTATCTTTACTATAGGAGACTGTTTGATGTCTCAGATTATTGTATTAATGCATTTTATGTGAATTGGACAGGACAATTTGAGGTAATTTTTTATACTCTGATTAAAAAATTAACACCGGATGATTATTATGAGTGTTTAAACTCTTAATCTTGAAATATTTAATTGATATATGCATATAAGACTTATTACATTGATTTATTAAGAAGTGAGATTCTTTTTATGAGTCAATAGCTTTAGTGAGTTGAGTAATAATGTCATATGTATGATAGACTTTATTCATTGATGGAATTCATGTCCTGGTATAAGAGAATGATGATGTCCTCTTGAGAAGCTTATAGTTTTTGTGCATGTCAAACCCTGTAGGATGATTTAATTATCCAACATGACAAATAAGTTAAGTGATAGGTATCAAGGACAAAATATCGATTAAATATAATTGTCAGTAATTTAATTTAATCGACGAACATCAGAAATGTAGGGAGATTTTAGGCATATAATATAAGGATCTCGAAATTAATTTTGAGATAAAAACAAAAGTACAATTACAATTCTTTAGTGGACTGGATTATAATTCATGAAATTAAGAATTCTAATTCAAGTTGAATTAGGGTTTCCCAATTTCATTAGAAGTCTGATCCTTATTTGATTTCAAGTGGTCACTGTCGTAGCCTATATAAAGCCTCTTATAGCTCTTGGTCGCGGTATGGATCCTGCAAAGAAACCAAAGAAGAAAAAAAAATCTAGTTTCTAAAGTCGACAGAAAAGAGCTAAAGGAGAGATTGAAAGTTCAGAGCCCACTCTCCATCTGATCTAGTGCTTTGAGAATACAATAGAAGACTGCGTGGTGTTCGAGACGTCTTCCCAGTTCATAATTGAAGATTGTTAATGAGATCAATCCAATGATATCTCAAAGGTATGATCTCAGTCTTCATTAAATCTATAGGATTGGATGTGCATAATTTTTTGTTGTTGAGCATGTGTACGCTCAAGCGATCTCTGGAATTTTTCGCACTTTCAAATGGTATCAGAGCGCACCTTGGTTGCGAATATAGGTTGAACAGGCCATGTTGTTTGTGAAACTATATCACATATACTATGTATCATATGCATGATTATATGTGTGAACTCTTGTTTTACAGTGTTAATCTCGCTATAATGGTCGCACGATATTTATTTTACTATTTTATGTGATTGGATCCACGAGGATTTTTCATGATTAATTGCATGATGGATGGTTGTAAATTATATTTTTTTATCCAAGAGATATGTTCATGGTTATTACAAAAGAATAAGATGTAATATTGCCAACCTACTGAAGATTAGACTCACTTCTAGAGAGTTTGGATGGTTGTCACATTAATTATCCAGAAGAGGCTATTATAGCGCATTAATCACCGTGACAGGGTGTCGCCATCGAGGGTAACAAGTAGGATTCTCTGGAGTCGATCTAGTTTTCGGGTTGCTCGATTTTGGGTGAGCATACTTCAATCTTGAAGACGTCAACCTCTTTCTTGATAGTGCATATGAGGAAGGGGAGAAAGCTCGCTGGTTGGATGCATTGTTGAACCACTCCTCTTCCCAGAGTCTGGAGCTCTCCCACAGAATGCCTGGGAGGGGTTGTGATACCTCACCTTCTTGCGTGTCTTGTCGGAGTCTGTCTGGTGTCCTGGGCATTATCGCGCCTCCTGAGGGCTCCTTGGAAGCCTCATTTTGCTGCCACAGTGGGACAAGGAGGTGGGGGCATAGGATTCTTGTTCAGAAGTCGTGGTGCGAATGAAGATGGACGACTGCTCTAGGGAGACAGCTTCTGATGAACAAAATCTCAGTACAGCGCCAGGGGACTGTTAATGGTGGCAGGACATGGGCGGTTAGATTTGGATCTTCTGTGCTTTTTCAAAATATAAACATAGAGATATAAAAGGATTTTTGTATTAGGCTTGTCAGTTATAACAAAATAGACTTAATGGAATGATATTTGGAATGAAAATATCTTTGGAATGAAAATATCTTTTGGAATGAAAATATCTTTGGAAATAAAAATGGTTATGTTTAGATTTTGCCTAGTTTGCTTTTACCATAAGCTTTTTGGAATTGATATGTCCATATGTTTTTGGAGTGTTGATCTCTATCTCTGGTATGGTTGGTTGGCAACAGAGTGTGGGCGGATTTGCGTTGTTATTTCTGAGTGGGGGTAATCCCATGAATGGTACCTGCAATTTTAAATTCCAAGTGGGGGACACTCCCATGAGGAGGGTTTCGACTGCCCATAGGCTAATCGAGAGGGAATCCGTAGGTTGGTGCTTGTGTTCCTGTCTCTGAGTGGGAGACACTCCCATAACTGGACGTACAAGCTTCAGGGACGTGATGGGGGACACTCAAATTAGCGAGGCTGGGACTCTGAGCAGGGACGCTCCTACAACGGAAGATTTCAAGCCCGTAAGCTAATTGAGAGGGAGCTCGTAAGCTGGTGCTTGCATTGCCATCTCCGTGTGGAGAATACTCCCACAATGGGGTGTACAAGTGTCAAGGATCTGATGGGTGATACTCCTATCAAGAGGCATGGACGCGAGGACACTTTCACAGCGGAGGGTTTTAATAGAACTCAATATATGATTTATTATTTAATAATATGTATTAGAACTCAATATATGATTTATTATTTAATAATATCATTTCCATTCTATGAGAATCCATATGGGCAAATGATTGTATTATATACATGTGTGTCTTGTGTTCTATATTGTACATGCGCTGGTATGTAGAGTTCGACTTACACAATGAAGATCGGATCATTGGATCCCTATAGATCAAAAGTTAGGTCCACAATCTTAGTGGAGTTAGACACACTATCAATGGGATTGTAATGCAATCTTTTAGAATAGTCTATCTTTACTATAGGAGACTGTTTGATGTCTCGGATTATTGCATTAATGAACTTTATGTGTATTGGACAGAACCAAGTTGAGATAATTTTCTTACTCTGATTATATTAAAAATTAACACCTGATGATTATTATGAGTGTTTAAACTCTTAATCCTGAAATATTTAATTGATATATGCATATTAGACTTATCACTTTGATTCATTAAGAAGTGAGATTCTTTTTATGAGTCAATAGCTTTAGTGAGTTGAGTAATAATGTCATATGTATGATAGACTTTAATCATTGATGGAATTCATGTCCCAGTATAAGGGAATGATGATGTCCTCTTGAGAAGCTTATAATTTTTGTGCATGTCAAACCCTGCAGGTGGATTTAATTATCCAACATAACAAATAAGTTAAGTGATAGGTATCAAGGACAAAATGTTGATTAAATATAATTGTCAGTAATTTAATTTAATCGACGAACATCAGAAATCATAACGTAGGGAAATTTTAGGCATATAATAATAAGGATCTCGAAATTAATTTTGAGATAAAAACAGAAGTGCAATTACAATTCTTTAGTGGACTGAATTATAATTCACGAAATTAAGAATTCTAATTTGAGTTGAATTAGGGTTTCTCAATTTTATTAGAAGTCTGATCCTTATTTGATTTCAAGTGGTCCCTGTCGTAGCCTATATAAAGCTTCCTATAGCTCTTGGTCACAGTATGGATCATGCAAAGAAACCAAAGAAGAAGAAAAAACCTAGTTTCTAAAGGCGACAGAAAAGAGCTAAAGGAGAGACTGAAAGTTCAGAGCTCACTCTCCATCTGATCTAGTGCTTTGAGAATATGATAGAAGTCTGCGAGGTGTTCAAGACGTCTTCCCAGTTCATAATTGAAGATTGTTAATGAGATCAATCCAATGATATCTCAAAGGTATGATCTCAGTCTTCATTAAATCTATAGGATTGGATGTGCATAGTTTTTTGTTATTGAGCATGTGTACGCTCAAGCGATCTCTGAAATTTTTTACACTTTTAATTGGTATCAGAGCGCACCTTGGTCACGAATATAGGTTGAACAGGCCATGTTGCCTGTGAAACTATATCACATACACTATGTATCATATGCATGATTGTATGTGAACTCTTGTTTTGCAGTGTTAATCCCGCTATTATGGTCGCGCAATATTTATTTACTGTTTTATGTGATTGGATCCACGAGGATTTTTCATTATTAATTGCATGATGGATGGTTGTAAATTATTTTTTTTATCCACGAGATATGCTCATGGTTATTACAAAAGAATAAGATGTAATATTGCCAACCTACTGAAGATTAGACTCACTTCTAGAGAGTCTGGATGGTTGTCACATTAATTGTCCTGAAGGGGCTATTATAGAGCATTAATCACCGTGACAAGGTGCCACCATCGAGGGTAACATGTAGGATTCTTATTTCAACTAGATCGGTCGATCTGATTTTTGGGTTGCTCGATTTTGGGTGAGCATACTTCAATCTTGAAGACATCAACCTCTTTCTTGATAGTGCGTAGAGGAAGGGGAGGGAGCTCGCTGGTTGGATGCAATGTTGAACCACTTCTCTTCCAGAGTCTGAGCTCTCCCATAGAATGCCTGGGAGGGGTTGTGATATCTCACCTTCTTGCGTGTCTTGTCAGAGTCTGTCTGGTGTCCTGGGCATTGTCGTGCCTCCTGAGGGCTCTTTGGAAGACCTCATTTTGCTGCCACAGTGGGACAAGGAGGTGGGGGCATAGGATTTCTTGTTCAGAAGTCATGGAGCGAATGAAGATGGACGACTGCTCTAGGGAGACAGCTTCTGATGAACAAAATCTTAGTACAGCGCCAGGGGACTGTTAATGGTGGCAGGACATGGGCGGTTGGATTTGGATCTTCTGTGCTTTTTCAAAATGTAAACATAGAGATGTAAAAGGATTTTTTTATTACACTAGTCAGTTATAACAAAATAGACTTAATGGAATGGTATTTGGAATGAAAATATCTTTTGGAATGAAAACATCTTTGGAAATAAAAATGGTTATGTTTAGATTCTGCCTAGTTTGCTTTTACCATAAGCCTTTTGGAATTGATATGACCATATCTTTTTGGAGTGCTGATCTCTATCTCTGGTATGGTTGGTTGGAAACGGAGTGTGGGTGGGTTTGCGTTGTTATTTCTGAGTGGGGGTAATCCCATCAATGGTACCTGCAATTTTGGAATCCAAGTGGGGGATACTCCCACAGGGAGGGTTTCTACTGCCCATAGGCTAATCGAGAGGGAACTCGTAGGTTGGTGCTTGTGTTCCTGTCTCTGAGTGGGAGACACTCCCATAACTGGATGTACAAGCTTCAGGGACGTGATGGGGGACACTCCCATTAGCGAGGCTGGGACTCTGAGTAAGGATGCTCCTACAACGGAGGGTTTCAACTGCCCGTAAGCTAATTGAGAGAGAGCTCGTAAGCTGGTGCTTGCATTGCCATCTCCGTGTGGAGAATACTCCCACAACGGGTGTACAAGTGTCAGGGATCTGATGAGTGACACTCCTATCAGCGAGGCATGAACTCCGAGTGAGGGACACTTTCACAACAGAGGGTTTTGACTGCCCGTAAGCTAACTAATAGGGGGACTATAGGTTGGTTCTTGCGTTACTTTCTTCAAGTGGGGGAATTCCCATAACAGGGCATACAAGCGTCAGGGATCTGATGGGGGACACTCCCATTAGCGGGGTATGCTTAAATGGTTAGTAGCAAAAATTTAATATTATTCAATAATTTAAGAAATAATACATGAAATTTAATTGAAAAAATTGGGTGTTATCGGAGAGGTACTCCCCTGTCTTTGTTGGAGGTACGAGATTACTCAATCACCTTGTACTGGGTAATCATGCGCTGTGGTTGGATAGGAGGTGAAGCAATTGGCTATCTTGCACCGGCTTGGGGTAAGAACATACCCTTTGAGGAAGCCTTGACAGATAAGTTCTTCCAGGTACCATCGAAGGCTTTTAAAGTGGGCGGTCTTGTGTCCCTTATTGTCATCGTAAGAACAGTAATTTTTTGCTCCGGGGAGTGCAGGGTCCTGTTTGATTGGCTTTGGGCGCCTTACCCATGTTTGATCCTTGATAACACTAAAAACTTCATTGATGGGGAGCCTTAGCGGGGTGAAGTGTTGCTTTGCTCTCAAGGCTCGGAGTGGATTCGGAGAGAATCGGGAAAACCTGCTTCTTGAAGGCGGATTCCCCCCCCCCGATTCTGGTTGCTGGCATGAGTCAGAGTCTTACACTGCGAGTTTATCTTCACTCCGTAATTGCTGCATTTGAGAGAGTGGTTAACTGAACTCTTCATTGCCTCTTCCAACTGAATTCAGGCTAGGCCCAGGTCTAAATCACATCATGCTTCAGCAGGTGTTTATAAGGATGAGAGACCTACAATCCGTTGATGAATATGAGTGCAGATACATCATCGCAGTTAGGAACCTTGGCAAGCTGGCTCTGAAAGTATTCGATGTAAAACTTGAGGCTGTAACACTGCCTCATTTTGACTGAGAGACGGTGGTGGTTGTTCTTCTTGGCCTCACGTCGGAAGGCGTATGGAGGGAGGAACGTCTCGATTACCTCCTCGATGTTGTGGAGAGAATGTGGAGACAGGGTGTAGAACTAATTCGAAGCCACGCCTTTCAGGCTGGACAGAAAGGTTAGACACATGAGGGTGTTGTTGCAAGAGTGGACTATCATCTTATCACGGAAGTGTCTGATGCGTTGAACTGGCTTATTCGCTCTGAAGTAGTAATCAAAGGTTAGAGCTCAGAACTTCTTTGGGAACTCACACTCCAGGATTTTTTTGGAGATAGGGAAGTCAGAGTCTTTGGAAACTGTAAGTGTCATTCCGCTACGGGACTGCAGCTTCACCTCCTGGATCCTCCTCTGGACCAGTTCGTTGATGGTTCTGATGTCGAGGAGTTCTTTGATCTTTGCCGAGTCTGGCCGCGTTGAACTCCTGTTTGGTAACGAGGCGAGTCCGCTTCCTTGTCGGAGCTGTCTTTGTATAAGGGAGACGTTGGTCTGGGCCGCCTCAGATTCGTGATGGTCCCAACGCTCTCCGTTCCCCAACTCCATCTTGGTCCACTGTTGTGCTTGAGTGCTTTGAAGGGTGACGATTTGAGCCTGGAGTTGGTCATTGAATAGCCTCAACGCCTCATGTTTACAAATAGCATTCTCACGGTCGAGAGCTGCCTGCTCCAAATCATGATCTGACTGGCTTTACTGCTCCTCCATCTGTTCTTTCATGTCAGCGAGCAGCTGAAGGGTTTGGCCTTTGAATAGCGGCGATTGAGCATTGGTGGCAATCCTTTGAGACTAGGAGGATTCAATGTTATCTGTGGCGCATTCGTGATTGGCGGCGTGTGGGGGACCGTGTCTCTAGGCATTGATATTGGTCCTGCCTTTGGCAGGGTAGCCGTTGTAGATAATAGCTTGCTTCTTGGGGGCCATCGATGTTAGGGGAGAGGCTTTTTGAGGAAGGTTTGCATGGAAGGACGGAGACCTCGAGTGTAAGCTCAAGCTATTAATGAACGTAATAGTTTGTTTGGGAAAAATCTCACCAGTTCGTGGTGGATGAATCCCTGCCACATGTGAATGGACGCTCCCGATCTGAACTGCTAGAGCATACAGAGAAAGGACATCTTTTAGATTAAGAGCACCGATGTGGTGCCAGCCTAAGCCCTCAGACATGAGAATCAGTAGTGAAAAGGAAATGGGACCGACATAGAAAAACTGCTGGTGTTATGGAAAGGTGAACTAGCACATGGAAACTATTAGTGTAATAAGATGGACTAGCACAGTGAAACTGCTATTGTGTAATGATGGTAGACTAGAACAGGAAAACTTTCAGTACAGTGGAAGTGTGCTCCGAGGGTTAGGAAAGCCACAACCCTTTTTCCTTGGAGAAGAATGATAGTATATACCTGACATAGATGCTGACGTAAAGGCAAAATTAACAGACTGTTGTAATTTCATGATTTGCACGTGCTGGGTTTGTTACCATGGTCGTGATCATTGGCGCTGGTTGGTTGGGATTGCATGTCGAAAAATCCGCCAATATCTATAACTGCCCGCTATAGTCGTCAGAGTTTGACCCTCATCAAGATCTTAAACTTGTCACGCCGCATCAGAAGCATCTCAAGCGAACAATAAACTTGACATACTGGTTAGGCCATTGCAGGTCCAATGAGAAAGCCTCAAATTCTGTCCCGAGTCCACACTCGACCCGAGGACCCTCACCGACATCCGCAATTGCCAGGTCCCTTTCCGACATCCGTAACTGCCAGGTCCCTCTCCGAGTCCATGCTACTCGAGGTCCCTTTGCGAGTCCGCACTCGACCTGCGGTCCCTCCCCGACCCCCACAGCAAAGGCCCTTCGTAAAGATTCTTGCCTCTGTGCTGGATAAGGCTCAACAGTAGGGTTCCCCGATTCATGGAGTCCGTTACGCAGTTAGATTATCCCCACGTTCTAAATGTGTCAACATCCCTATTTCAGTAGGCGCAGTTATGGATAGTGGCGGATATCTCCGCATATCAATCCTAACAATCAGGCACAATAATCTGGGTAGTTATTAGGAAATCACAATGTGCGAATTATGTAGTTATGGAGATCCGAAATATCCGCACCATCAATCACAATGCCACATGGTATTTATGCACCTGGAGGTCCATCGAGAAAGGTGATCGAACTTAGAGGATGAAACTTGTAATTGAGTATTGAGAATTCCTGTAGTCTCTCTAATTTAATGGAATCTCTCTCTCTTCCTCTTTGCCGCCTGATTTTTCCTCCTTGAATTTTCCATATAATTATCTCGTGTTTGCGTTTGATTTATATTCCCATTTACAATTTGAGTGTAGATAAATTCCTCTGAGGAATTTACTTAACTCTATATCGCGCTGAAAGGGGCGTTACACATTATAAACGTGGGGGAGGATGGAGTTGCATAACTGTTGGCGGATATCAAGGATGATTTATTGTTGGAGCTTTAGGTTCGGAGCTGAATCCTTTGGAACAGGGAGGGTCTCAGAGTGGATAAAACCCAAAGGAGGCAAGGACTTCAGAGTGGTAAAGGATTTAGAGCGGTGGAAAACAGTTCCGGGTTTGGACATATCTTTGGGATGATGGGCAGCTCCGGGAAGGTTAAAGGTGGCAAAGGCTTCGGAATTGACTTTGAGAGTTATGAATGTCTTGGAGAAACTCCACAGTAGTTTGGAAACGTGTCATTATCCTGGTGCGGGTCAAATTTTGACCACCACACAACTTATCTCGAATGTCCTCCAATGCTTTTTTCTTCTATAATTAAATTATAAAATATAACAATTACATATATAAATATCTAAGTAATATTACTTAGTTGTCATATATAAGACATACTCGTATTAATTGTTTTTACAAATTTTACATATCTACTTGTATATATTATATTATATTATCAAAACCGACCGAAGAGAGGTTTTCTCTCGTGAGTCCTTCACAAGTTGTCTTCATTCGTCTGTCCTCTTCATCTGCGTGGGAGGGGGAGCAACCGGAGCTCTCCTCCTCTAGCCTCCTCCCTCCTTCCTCCCTCCTCCCCCTTTCTCTTTCTTCTTGTTCTTCTTCATCGGTGGAAATTGGTTAGTTTTCCACCGCAAACGCGATATACTAGTATATTCAAAATCTAGTAGAGTGAAGTTTTCTCCCGTGACTCCTTCACAAACTATGTTCATCCATCTATCCGTCTTCTTCAGCACGAAAGAGAGAGTGAGAGCAGAGAGACCTCTGCGTCGACCAGCGGTTGTTGCCCTTTGTCGCCAAGGTTCTCTTCTCTCCCCTTCCCCCTTCATCCTCCTCGGCTTTCTTTCAACAAACAAAAATTCCTAACACTTCCTACTTCTTTCAGCAAAGCAAAATTCCTCCCCTTCGCCTCCCCCTCCTTCTCCTTCCAGCCATCGCCATCAACATCCCTATTCGATTTCCACTCTTTCTGTGGTATACTAGTATATTATATCATCATCATCATGGTCGTATCTTACACTCTTATCCGTATCGACGCAACCTTGCCTATAAATAACTCCACCCCAGTTTCACTCTCGGTCTGTCTGCATCTGACGAATGCTGTCGGGCTCAGCAATAGCAATACAACCACAGTGCGCCAGCTCTACTTTCATCTTCCCTCAAAAAAAAGATCGAAAAACCTAACCTTTGCTAGAGTCTAAGATGGCGAATCTCTAAGATTTCTCCGTTTAGATTCAAGGATTGGGCTCGAAGAACGCTTCCTGTGAGAGATTCCCTTTCAGTACAGGTAAAAATCCAGTTTTTTTTTTTTTTTTGGTCAGAAATGGCTATTGTTCTGTGATTATTACGCAATTTCGAGAAAATCTTCTACTAATTTCTAAAAGTATCTGAGATTTACTGGCTATTTCTTTTATGACTTGTGAAAAAAAAGTTGAATTTTAATTTAAGAATTATAGTTAGTATAATGTGCATTGTTCTGCGTGTACCCTTTGAAATGGCTGCCATGCTGCCTTTCTTCAAATTTTGGAAAGAACTAACACAAATTTTGTGACTTTCATTTTTTTTTTGTTGGTGTATGATATTTCCAAGCTTGACCTTGAAATCATCTATTTTTGGAGTTAGGAGATTAAAGAAGAAAAATTGGGACTTCTCTAAGGACTTGCATTTTAATTCAGTACAGGAACACATTGGTGAGTTTCTGATAAATTTAGGCTTATAATACTAAAATGCTGCCTGATTTTGTAATTTGCGTTGCAAGCTTATTCTATTGTGTCAGAAAACTTGAGCTGTTTCTTGTTCCATTAATTATTTGCATAATTTACTGTAAAATGCATAATTAGTTTAGTTCTTTTTCCCTTAAATTAAAGGGCTCTTTAGGAGATTTGGCCATGAGGTATTCAGGTTATTCTCTTGTTGAATGCTTTAAGAGTTACATGCTATCTGTTTTGACCAATGTTCCCGGTCTCCGATATTTAGAAACCATCATCCCAGGTTAATTGACATTTGTGGAAAAATCGACGAATATTACAAAAATCGAGGAATATTACAAAAATCCTACTCCAAGTAGATAGATGGAATTTCTCTGGAGATCTTAACTTCAGTTTTGATGTATCAGGATTTTTTTTTTTTTGCATCCCGTAAGATTTGGTGATGCTTCTATGGACATAAATGTAAAATATTAAACTTTTGCTGAGATCATTGTAGCATGTTGCTCTTTATAGTTTAAAAGAGGGTTAATTGGAGAAAATTTCCATGAAATTATCAAGGTTCTGGCAGCAAACCCTCATGTTCTATTAAAAGCAGCTTATATCAGCAGAAAACACCAATTTACTATCTTTGATACTAGGAGGTTTCTGCTGAACCAAGATAGTGCCAATAGTTTTCTCTCGGTTCTTAGATATTATAGGTATGCTCTATGGCAAATCCAATAGAAGAAGGAAATTTGTAGCAAAATCTTAAGATACTATAAGGTTGATCGCAGTTGGATTAAATATAACAAGGGCGTTCCCTGATGACTTCAATAGAACAGGGAGGATTGTTGCAAAACCATAATAGTATGAGGGGCTGTCTGCAATTTCCCTAAAATAAGTTGTACTTATATTTGTGCTTTTTTGATGTTTTTGCCTTGTTACTTAGGAAAAAATAAAATTAGGTAATTGAATACTTTTAATAGACAGGACAATGGTGTTCTTAGCTTATACAACTTCTATATTTAGTCAACTATTTACTGTAACCAATTTGCTTTTGTATTAAAAAATACATTCTTGGTATCAAATGTACTCTGCATCTATGTCTTCACTTCAGTTCCATTGATATTATGGGAATTTTGAGGAGAACAAAGTTTCCCTCCTCCGAAAGTGAGCTGGAAACTATTGAATCTCCTTGCAGAAATATATGTAGTTCAATGTATTCTTTTTGTTTGTTCAACAAAGATTTTGCAACATTAATGGATTTAAACTTAAGGCAGTAGCTGCTTACTCCATCTTTTCTCTAGAGCATAAGTCACTGCAGATTTGTTTTCATATTTTAGAAGAAATGAGCTGTTTATATGATTATATCTGACTTTTCCTATTTCTTTATTCCATAATTTGGAATTATTTGGTTAAGTAGGGTTCCTCTTTCTCCTTTCTTAGTCTCACATTTTCTCAAGCATTGTTCAAAAATAATAAAGCATTGATGCTGATGACAATGTTTTGTACAGATTCATAGTTTTGTCTCTGAATCTTGTCTGATAAAAATAATGGTATTGGCAACTTCATGTTCACGAACAGTGGCTTTAAGGCCCTGCGTTTGTTCTTCACAAACGTTGTTGACCTCAAGGTTGGCAATTCCTGGGTTGGATTTTAGAAGAACTGACAGAACAAGATCCAAAAGTTTGTCTCATGCACCAGCAATCCAACCTCCTCTGCAGAGATGTACCTCTGCTCCTTGGAAGTTTAATAAAGTTATTACTAGGGCGATGTCTGGAGAGAGCGAGAAAGGGAGTGCTACATGGTTGGCTATTGATTTAAGAGGTACAAGGTCCATATTTGTATATCTACCTTTTCTATTTAATAGATTTGTTTTTTCTTTTGTGTTATTTTTTTCTATGCTTTTGGTCCTGTACAGTTCCTTTTTTTCTTTCCATCTGGTGTAGTCAAATTACTATTTTTTTCACATGCAATGCACGTGTGCCATTAATTGAAAAGTAATTAAAATTTGCATATTTCTTTAAATGCTACATTGCAAGGTATGATAATTTAGATCCTGATTAGTTTGGCTGTTTAACTACGGCACCGATAGTCTGTAGTGAGAAGCATCATTCAAGAGAGGATAGTGGGGTCCATGATACAGTTTTAGCTCGTGATTGACGAATAATCAATAAAATTCATAATTGTCTTGATGTAATCTTTTCCTTCCTTTTTTTTTTCTGAATATTCAACTAAAGCCATTCCAATGCTTCTTTTTTCCATGCATAAACTGAACCAACAATTAGGATAAGCACAGAAATTAAAGCTTCTATAAATACGGATACGCCCAATACATCGAAACTCATTGCCCATGGATAAATAAAGACTGTTTCAACATCAAAAACAACAAAATCTAGAGCAAACATGTCATAGCAGATTCAAAATTGTAGCCAAGTGTCTCCTATGAGTTCTATACCCCATTCATAACTAGAGAGCATCTCTAGTCCTTCACTGATGGAGTGATGGGGGCTAAAACTCCGGAGATTACAAATGTTAAAATAGGAATAACATCTGATATTATTAGAAATGCCCTGAAAATATCATATTTGTTAAGCAGAAACATAAATGTACTCTATTTATTAATGTGGAATAGGCTGAATTTTTTATTATAATTGAAACTATCAATTCATCCACCACCCATATTAGGAGAAAAAAAATCACAAATCTAAAAAGTGATTCTTGCTTTTCTGTTTGGTATGCCTGCAAACACCGACAACGCACCATGACTCGTCATCTGTAGTTAAAATTAGTTGAGTTAGCCCCATATTTCTTCTCTTTGATAATTTTGACTTTTTTAATAATATGTACATGCTATCTTGTTATTGAGTCTTCATCATATGTCCTTGCTATCTTGCCCCTTGCTAACTTTATTTTCCTGCAGTGACTGATAAACATTTGTAACTAATTCTATTATAGTTTCAAGTGTGAATAAAAGCGTGCTATGGAGTATTCTTTGTGCATTATTTTTTTCCTTAGTCTTGTCACATGTTCATTTCTAATCTTATTTCCTCCAGAGCTGCCTGTAGTTTATCAAATAAATTCTCAATTAACGCACTGTCTACCTGGTAACTTTTTACCCAAGGCAAAAGGGCATTTATTGCTGGAGTTGCTGACGATAAGGGCTATGGTTGGGCAATTGCAAAGGCTCTTGCTGCTGCAGGTGCTGAAATTCTAGTCGGTACTTGGGTTCCTGTATGTGACTCTGCAGCCTAATTCTTTTGGGTATGAGATGTAGCATCATAGTGAATTTTTTTGCAGAGCATGACAGATATTTTATTTCTCAGGCGTTGAATATTTTTGAGACCAGCTTACGACGTGGAAAATTCGATAAGTCTCGCATGTGTGTGCACTTAATAATTTATGCTGTCTACCTTTATTTGTTTTTTTTCCTATAATCAAGTGGGTAGGTTCCTTGTCATTCATGGTGTACATTCGGTGCTGCAGGTTGCCAAATGGGTCTCTTATGGAAATTACTAAAGTATATCCCTTAGATGCTGTTTATGATACTCTTGAGGATGTTCCTGAAAATGTAAGATGGAAAAATTTCCGGTAACTAATAATCTCTTGAGTTCTCCATTGTCCGGGGATTGCCTTCTTTGTTGAGTGTTGATTTTCCATCATTGGGTCAACTTTTCAGGTTAAATCAACTAAACGCTATGCTGGAGCTTCCAATTGGACTGTTAAGGTACAGTAATCCATTTGCACCAAGTGTGACAATCCTCTTGCTGCAATACTAAGGCATGATCTGTGACCTTCACAGTTGCGCATTGCCACTTTGATGAGTCAATTTTACGCTGTGTGATACTACAACAACTTTCCTACCGGCTTCTCATTGTAGATATCTTCGTTCACATGACAGGAAGTAGCTGAATCTGTAAAGAAAGATTTCGGAAGCATCGACATCCTTGTGCATTCTCTTGCCAATGGACCAGAGGTACTTTCTTTTTGGACATACCTTTTTGTTTCGATACTCTATGGTTGTATTATCAGTTTGATAAATGGTTTCTATAACTAGGTCACAAAACCTCTTCTAGAGACTTCCCGAAGTGGGTATCTCGCTGCAATTTCTGCATCAAGCTATTCATTTGTTTCCTTACTTCAGAACTTCCTTCCGATAATGAATCCAGGTGTGTTCACTGCAGCATGGATATCTTGATTTTGCCATTTCTCTATTCAAGAAACTAAGCAGTCTGATTTATACATTATTACACAGAAATCAGATAACTACCAGATTATGCTTGATATCACATATCTTAATATATAGTTTAGCTGTTTTCTCTTCTAAACAGGCAGTACTGTCTCCCTTCTCCTCTGTTGTAATTGTCACTGAAAGTTGAAGTTGCATTTCATGCAGGGGGGTCTTCTGTCTCCTTAACATATGTTGCATCTGAAAGGACCATTCCTGGGTACTCATTCTTCTTTTCGAGCTATAATATATGCAGGAAGCTTACTGTTGCATGTTCAAACTATTAAAAAGTGCACAAATTTAAAAGTAATATTTTGCATTGATCTGAGTATAAAGTGAACATCATATCAAAATTTATCAAAAAGAAATATGCACAAGAATTTGAAAGCAAGCCAACTTATGGTTAAGTTGGCTTACAACAGGCTTGGCTGCAGTGTTTTATGTATACTATCTCAAATGAGTTTGATCAAATTTACTCCCTTATGGAAGTTAACTTACACACGTGACTGTATCCCTTAATACTTTGCAGATATGGTGGAGGCATGAGTTCAGCAAAAGCAGCACTTGAGAGTGATACTAGAGTATGTGTCTTAAGAAACCCCTAAATTTAGGAAGTACATTGCTCATGCCCCATCAACATCATTATCAATTCAAGGGACATCTATTTTTGATGTTGTTGTGTTATTATTTGATCATGTAGGTGCTAGCTTTTGAAGCAGGAAGGAAGAGTAAGATTAGAGTGAATACAATATCTGCTGGTATGTCATATTTCTCCTTGTGGATGACCACATCCATTTTTTTTTTTTTTTTTCTTTTTTTTTTTTTGGGGGGGGGGGGGGGGGGGGGGGGGGGGGTGTTGGGGTGTTTGGGTGGGGAGAAGAAAAGAGTACGCTCTCTTGGTTTATGCGCATTCTACAAATATCAGATATATTGGATTGTTTTGATTGAAACAGTTTCTTGTGGAATGGGATTGCTCATACCATAGTTTGTTTCAAACTATACTTCACATATCAACAGGTCCATTGGGAAGTCGAGCTGCAAAAGCCACTGGTTTAATTGAGAAAATGATTGAATATTACTACACAAATGCACCGTTGCAGAAAGAACTGCTTGCAGGTAAACATTCCAGATGTTATTCTTTTATTTTCATCTATTTTGAGAATTTTGTTTCCAGCTCTTAACTGAAAAGGAAATCGTACAGATGAGGTAGGAAATGCTGCAGCTTTCTTGGTATCTCCATTGGCTTCAGCAGTGACAGGTTCTGTTATTTATGTGGACAATGGGCTGAACACAATGGGTTTAGCAATTGATAGCCTAGCAATTTCCAAATAAACAACATGAGCCGATAAGCCAACGGGAAAGGTAACATTCCATCCTCTCACTGCATGCATGCATCTGCGCCCATGTACACTTTGTTAAAAAAAATTTCTTTCCTTTTTTCTTTTTCATTTTCGAGATACAAGGTAAAATCACATGATCTCAGCCCATTATTCATTAAGATGGTGGAATGACATGGTTTAACATCCATCAACTTTTATATACACATTACATCCATTCAGTTCTATACGCCCATTATGTTCACCAACTCTTAATCCATGAATACAAGTTTTAGCTTGAGCTTTTCGAACGTGCACAAAGAGATAGGGGTGATAGTTGTATTGCATTGGAAACAAAGAAAGAAAAAGGAAACGTGAACATGGTAGTCAAGTATATATGTAACATACTTGGCGTAGTTTTGTTTAACACATTATACATAATTATTAACCCTGAACTAGAATTATTACATTTTATTCTTCATATCCTCCCAGTCAAGATTTGCTCTCTTACAAAGATTTTATCAGCACTTTTAAGAGAGATGTTTTCTGATTTCTACTAATATAACAAATTTGGCTGGATTTTTTGTCAGTTTCTGTACAGTGCCATTAAATGATTCGTTCTTGTTCTATACGCATCAGCTGAGACAGAGTTCCAAATTTGAGTACTGCAAAACATGGGATCGCTACTGGATCAGATATCAAATAATCCTCTGTTGGTTCTGTTCGGATCACTGGTTTTCCTTCTTTATTTGAGCCAGATAATCCAAGATCATACAGCTTGGATCACTTGAGTTTGCGTGGCTCTTATGAACTGAAACATGAACAAAGGTTGGGCTGTTCACTTGCCAAAATGCATGTGTTATTTCACGTGGAACTAAGATTTGTCAACTTTGCTGTCATATTCTTTATGAAAAAAAATACTTTGGCCATTTAAAGACGAAGTTGTGTGTGCTATCATTAAACTCTGCGCTTTTGGCTAGAAACTGAGTGGTTACAGTTAGACATTTTGCAGGGTAAAGGTAAAGCTATTGGGCCAAGAGATTGTTAACTTTTCTCTCATGTTTAGCTAGAAAATTGCTGAGGGGAACTCATAGTACTACTGATGGTTTCAGAAATTTCTGACAAGTAGTTCTTTTTTCCCCTCCACAAGACATTCTATACAAAGAGAGACATAAAAAAAAAACAAAAATAAGCTAGCCAAAAGAGACTCAAGTCACCCCTGTGAGAGTATCCTGAGTTCTTTCAAAAGAGCCATATCCATCTTGTCATGCTCCTCAAGCATCTGCACATTGAAATCATTACAATTCTAGGGCACCAGATAAAAGCAAAAGAGGAAGATGCCATGATTTTATCAGAATGGTTTCACATTCATATTGCAGCAGCCATAGCTGTGAGAGAACCCGTGAACTTTATCAGTGATCGCCGAAGGAACTTTCTAGTGAGGGACTTAAAAGTCAAATTTTGTATCCCCACCGATGAGCTGTTGACGCTTGAAAACATCAGAAGATACCGTGGGGGGCGCTTCCTCAATCTGATAGCATATGCCATATTCACAATAACCATTTGCATTCCAGTCCCCTGATTCAGGAAAGGAACTTTAAAGCATCTAATGCTACTTTGAGGAAAAAAACCATTCTTCTTATCTTCTGTTAGCAAAAAATGCGGGGAACAGACCCACCCTGTTTCATCTAGCAAAATGTTGGTCTGATTTCGTATATGTGCATGTCAATGATAAGGAACAGCATTTCTTTTTTCTTCTTCTAATCAAAGAAGAGATGTCATTTCCTCGGATAGGGAGAACCGCTTGCTTCACCCCAAGGATCTCTCTTCTGACGAACAATTGCCAGCAGACTGTTCCTGCACAACTAAGCCACGATTCCGGAAAACTTTCTGATTAGAGTTGTAGATGGGGATTTAATAATTATTTCATACAAGATCCACACATAAGCTAAAAACCTCTTTATCAAGATCAAAGAGAAGATAGGACTTAGGCATACTTGATTCCATCACAAAAGGGATGCCGAAGGTTGCATGATCTCGAAGACGCTGGAATTGAGAGAAAGGATTCTTCTCTCCAGTCACCAAGTTCTCTTTTTGATTCTCAGTGGAGATGAGAGACCTCCAATAGAGAGATTAGGTCATAGTAGTTGGTGGTGGAGAGGGAATCCTACCCATGATATATAACATCAAGAAATCTTAGTTCAACTCATCAATAGATCTGGACCCTTGATTGATAATACGAGTTCCACACGTGTAGATGTCTCCCACATTTTAATTTAAATATACTCATGGCTAAGTGCAAATTGAAACGTGTCTAGAGCCAAGCCATTGGCTTGATCAATTCTTTATTGGGTCCAACAACATAGGCTTATAGAGACGGGTGTATAAATCTAAATAGATTTGTGTAAGCTCAAATTAATTTAGACTCAATCCAAATAAGTCTAACAATCTCCCTCTTGGGTGAAAAATAACTCATACTGAAAGGATGTTATGCATAATTTTATGGTACCAAAATTTAAGTCATCAATAAACCAACGTTTTAAAACAATGGTTCATTAAGTGTCTTACCAACAAATATGACAATCGTTACCTTCTGTATAATCGAGATAAGACTTCCACATCACAATTTTTCAGAACTCTTAACGATATAGATCAAATAGATGTGTGGCATGAAATATCCTCTGATCAAATAAGGTATAATTTTAACGGGTTTCCACTTTACGACTCCAACGAGTCTAACTTTATGACTCCAACAAGTTTAACTGCTAACAAACTCAAATGCACAAATTAAACTCAAAAAAAAAAATTTAAAAAAGCATTTACACTTTATTATCGGAATCAACAAATATACATAAAGTGCACTTAGAAATAATGTCGTACATAAAAATATCCCTCCCACTAAGCCAGGATATCATCATAACTACCCATCTCCATATGAGCAATATGCTCTAAGAAGACTTTAGGTGACACTCCTTTAGTGAGTGGATCTGTAATGTTAAGAATGATACATTGTGATTCTGAATTTTATCCTTGATAACAAGAAACTTAATGTCGATCTGTTTCGACTTTGTTGAACTCTTGTCACTATTACAGTAGAGCTCTATAGATCTTATTGTCATAGTATAGCTGTAATAGCCTCTCGACTAAATCCACCATCTTCCTGCAATCAGGAAAATGTAACCCGAAGTGGACTTTCTGTTGTCGATACATTCAGCATAATCTGAATCTGTGTATCCGATCAGTTGCAATTGATCAGATTTCATTTAGTTTTATGCAGATATCGCATTACCTTCTTGTAGTCTTCCTGTCAACAATCCCAGGATTGATCAAGTATCTGACAAGTTTTCTCAACAGTATATGCC